>JAJOZX010005109.1:195000-340000 GCA_023014485.1 Bathynomus jamesi
ATATATATATATATATATATAAGGTGGTCCACAAAATTGAAGTTATTTTTTGCACTCAGTGTTTATTTGGTTCCTTTCCCCAAGAAAATAGTGCATACCAAGTTTTAGGTCATTATCACTTTGTTTAGGGTATGCACAAGCTGACTAAGAAAAGCTCACATTTGTTTGATCTCTTTCCCTATAGAATGACTCTTGTATTAGGAAAATAATACTCAAGTATTGCATATCTATAGGTAAATTATTATTTAAGTGATTAATTTATTAATTAGAGGCAAACCAAACACAATGTTGATTGAAACAGGAAAACAACTCTCCCATCTTCAGTTACTGTCCTCATGATTACAAGTTAGCCTTGCTTGCACTAGGAAACTGGCATCGATGTGCAGCAACTACATGCAGCAGATACTGTTTCTGTTCTTCGTCCTTCGTAATGGAAGAGTTATAATCCTGAATTAGCTTCACCCCTTTTTTCAGCCACATCATTCACTACCAGCATATCTTGGAGGACTTCCTTGGCCTGGAGGAACTGTGGATCATCCTTCCATTGGGATGGATCTTTAGAGATGAATCTGGAGCCTAGTAGCGTGGTCTGGAAGAAGTGGTTGGTATTCTTGGATGCCAGCTTCTTCAGCATCAGTGATGGAATGTCCTCTCATGGCACTTTAATTCTCTTCGGTGGATCTTTCTCTCCTTCCCTTACCCTCATCAACTCCAGGATTTCTCTCTTCTCCATACTAGAAACTGCATCACTGAATAGAGCCAGAGCTACCAACTCCTTGCTCAAATACCACAGATGTCATTGGAATGCTTTTGTAGCTGCCACTCCAACTGCTCCATCCACTTTATTCCTGAATTTTCTTAAGGAAGGAGATATTGTTGCTCGAGGCTTCAAAGATTATGGGAGCCTTGAGCCATGCTGGTATGTAGACAAGAGCAACAAAGAGGGCTATGGTTCGAATGGACTTCTCTTCCTTGGGGGACACCTTAAACTGAGGTTGAAACATGAATATTTGGAGACAGTATATTGCCTTTGACATCCAGTGAGCATGGTGTATGGGGCCAGGCTGTCCAAATCAAATCCTTCAGGGAGGTGTCCCACCTAGGAAGACTACGCTAGGCTCCACGAGTCAGCAGTAGTCATCACGGGGTTGCGTACACTCAAGAGCTTTTATGTAGTAGTTGAGAGCTTCTTGTACCCATTCAGGGTTCTCTTTGAAAACTGCACTGACATGGTTGTCCATCATTCCAGTCTTGAAGTTTGCTTCATTGACCCATTGCCAATTCTTTCAGAACCATTGAAATAGGAGAACCTCCAGACCACTGGATGATCCATGAACTGTCTTCAAGATGTCTCTGAGAACGACCTCCAAGATATGATGTCTGCAAGTAAGGGGGAGTAAATTTCTTCCTAGTCACTGTTCAATCAGAGTGCAAGCTTCACCAATATGACCTGTATTGCTTGGAGTTGTATCAAAGCTCATGGCAATGACTCAGTCTTTGACCTTCCAATCCTTCAAGGCCTCAACCACAGCATCTGCTTATGCCATTCCTGTTCCACATGCAAGCTTCAGAACACCCAGGAGTTGGATGTTCTCTGATGATGATGAAACATCCTTCCCAGAGATCAGTGCTGGGAGACAATTGACATAGTCATTTTCTGTGAGGAATGAGTTTCCCATTCCAATGAACAACAACTCAGTATTGGTGCCAGAAGATGAGAGAGCTTGTTTCACAGAAGTGATGTGGTGTCTGCGATGTTGCATATGGGTTCTCCTGAATGTGGAGCAACTGATGGCCTGTTCATCAATGTTCCCTCCAAGGCATTTCACAGTAGCTGCCACAATGTGAATTGCCTCATGATTGCTGGTGTTGGTTCTATCCAAGGCAGCAGCGAGACCAAGGAACATGAAGTTCTTTGGCCTTGTTTAAGGTGCAGGATGAGGAGCTGCATTTGACAGGCCAGGGACCTGAAAATCCAGATCCATTCCAACTCGAGGAATCTTTAGAAATGAACGAGGGCCTTCATCATCAGAAGAGGTGCTGCTTAACTCTAGCTAAACAGTTTCTTGCTCTTCATGCATCTGCTTCTCTGCTACTTCCTTTTGCTCTCTGGCCTTCTTCTTAAGATACTTCTGTTTCATTTCTTTCTTAGCCAGCCACCAAAGCCCAACCTGCACTAAAACAATATTTTGCTTTGTGTATGGTAGACAACAGCCAGTGTCACCCATTATGAGCTTCTAAACCCAGGTCAAATGATTATTGCGGATGTATACTCGGCACAACTTCAATAGGTTCAGGACAATTTGCTCAAAAATCAACCATCATTGGTCAATTGTAAGGATGTTGTGTTCCTGCAGGACTCTGAAAAAACTATATAGGGCTATGGGTTGATTGCCTGATACCCTCATCCGTTAGAAATTTCCAGCAGATTTCAGTGGAGAGTTAAACGACAAAAGCCCTATGTTTTTTCGTTAGAGAGTTATGAATATGTAGGTCTTTAAAGGACCTTTTTATATTTAATTGATTACAGTGATTTTAGCGTCAGGATTTTAGATGCCTATATTAGAATGAAAATAAATTGCCTCACCTTATTTTTGCTGGGTCTTAGTTTGCTTCGATGTAGGGTGTTACGATCATTTTCGGTGTAAGGTCGCCATGATGGAGTTACGCGACGAATTAACTTGATGTAATTAATATAGGCAGTCACAATATAAACACTTTTAGGCATAGGCCTAGCCTTTTATGAGTATTAAGTTTATTATAAGGAATTCACTCAGAACTTTAGGGAAGACTAAAGCACATCTTCCCTGTTTAAAGCGTTCGCTGCACATAAACAGCCCCGAGGCCACTCCTTTAATATATCTTCATATTTTAGTATAAATTGCTGATTTGGCAAAGGTTGTTGACTCTTTCTCTCTTGTATTTTACATGAGTTAGCAAATGGAAAATTTGGTTCACGTGAAATAAATGTTTCTCGTGGTTAGCAGACCCGACGCCTACATACAGGTTCTATGTATGTATGGCAATCATCTCATTCCCATTCGGCTATGTCGCCAATCCCGAGCCAATTTTGTATAGATATTTAATTCAATTAATTAATAATTTATATTTAATTATGAAATAAAGGTATCACATATGATACCATGTTGTAAGCGCGTATAGTTTTTCCATAAGGACAATGCACATACTGCAGAAGTGATGATAGAAAAGCTCAATATCCTTGGTTGGGAGATTTTGCCACATCCACCCTATTCACCTGACCTTTACTTTACCCTTCCAACTATCACCTTTTCCTCTCACTAAATAATCACATGTGCAATAGGCAATTCAAAACACAAGTGGGCCTTGAAAAGGAATTAAAGTCTTTCTTCACTTCTAAAGACCAAGATTTCTTCCAACACGGCATTTTACAGTATGGTTTCTTAATGGGAAAAGGTTATAGATTGTAATGGGGACTACTTTTTTTAATAAAAAATACCAATAATTTTATTTTGACTCATTTAAAGTTCATTTAAAAAAATAGAAAAACTTTTCTGGACCTGATACAAACAATGTTAAAGTATTTTATGGGTGACAAGACACTAATGAGTTTTATAGCAATGTATTGAAGCAGTCAGAAAAGCAAATGGAATCTTGGGATTTATTGGTAGATAATTTGAATTTAAATCAGAGAAAACAATGCTAACATTATATAATTCCTTAGTATGCCCCCACCTGGAATACTACATTCACTTCTGGTCCCCACATTTATGACAAAACATCGGCAGAATGGAGAGAGTGCAGTCATGGGCTACTATGATGATTCCTAGACTTAGAAACAAATCATACACTGTCTGTTTAGAAACGTTAAATTTATTTTCACTTGTAAAAAGGTGTATTCATGGAGATTTAATTCAGCTGTTTAAAATGATTAAGGGTTTTGATAATGTTGATATCAAAAAATATTTCACCTTCAGAAATTCAGATAGAACTCGTGGTAATGGTCTCAAATTTGTGGGTAAACATTTTAGTTCTCGTGAAACCAAATGTTTTTCTTCAATCATATAGTTAATTTGTGGAATGGATTGCCAGCCAGCATAGTTCAAGGTAATTTGATTAAATCCTTTAAAAAGAGACTAGATGCTTATTTTGCCTTAAACCCCCAGTTAGAAGCATTTGGTAGTGCATATAATTTAACCCTTTCACTCCAGGTGTGGCATATAAACTACATGTCCAATTTGTGCTCAGATCCAGGTGTGGTAAATAAACCAACTGCTAATCTTTTCTGAACTCTGGGCGTAGTTTATAAACCAAGGTATATCCCTCTCTTTCCACCCTCTGGGGTTGAAAATAGGGGAATATACCAGATGTATTATAATTCAAATTCAATAATGGGAATTCATATAATTCACTTCAAAGCTATGCCCATAGTGAAAGGGTTAAAATTCTCACTTTATCTTGAAACTTCTTTCCTTCTTTTCAACCTCTTTGCTTTAAAAATTTCACTCATCTTTAAATTTTCTTACATCTTTTAACCTTCCTTTTTAAACAGACAGCCTCATGGGACCAGGCCAGTCTGTTGCTGTCTGGTGCCCTTTGTATTCATTTATATTTTTTCATACCAAAAACTTTCCATCACACTGACTCATCAAAACCACTTCAAGAAGAGAAGTAACAAAAATGCGTAAATATACATGCAGCAAAATCCATGGTTTTGGTTGTGTTGAGATATTTTACGCAGGAAAAGGAAAACAGGAGTAGTGACGTTTCACTCCAATCACTGGAGCATTCTCAATAAAGCTTGAGAATGCTCCAGTGATTGGAGTAAAACATCACTACTACTGCTTTCCTTTTCCTGCATGAAATATCTCAACATAAATATACATCTGGTAATTTTCCAAATGCTGACTTTCATTTCGCAAAAACAACAACAAAGAATTTTAATTCAGACCTTGCCTAGTTGGAAGCATTACTTTAGGTGAGGAAGCTGTGTTAATCTTTTTACAAGTTCAGTGAAAAAAATAAAAAAAACAATAGGATAGGCCTATCCCATTGAAACAATTAGAAACAGTGAGTTGCCTATGTTAATAAAAAAAAAAATGCCTCAAATAGCCTAACAGCCTACAACATCAAATGAGAAAGTAGGCAACTGCTAAGAATTATGAGACCTAAGATATGCTGACTCCATAAAAAAACAAAAGGTACATGCCTATTAGGGTGGTCCAAAAAGTTAAAGCATCGACTAATTTCTCTCCACAAGGTTGGTTTTATGCCTCTTGGTGTGGACAGTATTTGTTCAAAGTTTCACGTTATTCGGTTAATATTTAGGGGTCGCCCCACTTGCCCCCTTTTTGAAAATTTGGGAAAATATATAGACAACTGAATAACAATTTTTTTTTGGTTCTCAAAGAATATGAAAGAAAACAGTAAGACAATAGGACATGATAATGGGTGTATCTTCATTATTTCTTCTGCATCAGAGTCGCCTTGGATGGTATTGGTATCTGTTTTCGGTGGGCAGCTACGAGTTGTAGGAGGTACTGCTTCTGGTCCTCGTTTCGTGTCAAAGTGTCATTGTAGCGTTGTGCGAGAGCAATACCTCGCTCGGCAGCATCATTGACGACTTTCATCTTTAAGGCGCGATCTCTAAGTTCCCTGTAGTTCTTGTCATTTGGCCATTCCCGTGGATCTTTTTGAAGTAACTGGCGCGCTTCCTCCTTACCTCCAACTTTCAAGGCATCAAAGAGGGTCAATGTCCTTTTCGTGATGAAGGATGCCACATCATTTTCAACACCAGCTTCCGCCATGTCGATTCGTTGGGGGCAGCCATTCTTTTGGGGATGTTGGAGGTGTTGAACCATTCTCCTTTTGGTATCAGGATCGATCCTATTATCGAAGAAGGCCAGTCCAATCAGATGCTCCGACAAGTACCACAGGTGGCATCTTAGAGCTGTCTTCGCCGCTTGTGCAGCTCCTCCGTGTGGATATTTTTCCAGAAGATGCAGCATTTTGAGATCATTGAGAGGAGCTTGTGTCCCCATTGGCGCTTCATGCCAGTACTTGACGTAAATCAGACTGACAAATAAAGCCAGCTGAGTCACGTTTCGTTCTTCGCGTGCTGTGAGCTTGAATTGATAGTGAAAGAGGTAGATTTTGAGCGCATAAATCGCCTTCACCATCCATCTCTGTGGTGCATGGGACCCGGAGCTCGGATAAAGAGTTGACCACCAGTCTTTCCCCCAGGAAGAGCAAAGATAGTTCAAGGAACTCCTTGTAGTCGTCACGAGGTTGGCTTGCCTGAAGAGCGTTAGGTAAGTAAGTGAGCATCTCTTTTCTCATCTCTTGGAGTTGAGGGTTCTCGAACAAGCTGTCCAATGCTGAGACAAATGCTTCGTGGGAGAGAGATGGCCATTCCTTTTGAAATTGCTTAAAAAGGCCTGTTTCAGGACTTCCTGTTGAGCCAAATATTGAGGCAAAGACATCAGCAAGTACGACTTCAAGTATATGATGTCGACAACCGATCCAAACTAGCTCGTGACCCAATGCTTCTTCAATCCTGACACAGGCTCCGCGATGTAAACCCGTGTTTGACGCAGTGGTATCGAAGACGAGACCTCTCACATGCTGTTCCACATTCCATAATTTCATAGTTTGAAGGCATGCCTGGGCCTGTGCTTCTCCAGTTCCTTGTTTCATCTTTGGGACACCAAGCAGCTTCTCCTGTCCATTGAATGTTATAAGGATTGCTATCCGATGCACATTCGTCTTCTTCCCTTCAATGCTGGGAGAAGCTTTCCGTCCCAATGGAGAAGGACAGGGTCTTCTAGAGAGAATGATTCTAGGTCTTCTCGAGCTGCCTGTTCTCGCCCACTTTCTCTGTAGCGATGAATAGAGCTCCGAGAGCACGTCATCCCAGACAGATCATGCCCCGCGGCCTGTAATACAGCTCCAGTTATGAAAACAGCATTCCGGTCAGAAAGATTGGTGCGATCCATTGCTCCAATGACTTCTGGAGATTGGAAAATGTTCGTAACCTTGTTCTTGGGACGCTTTGGTGCCGGAGCTTCAGACGAAGAAGGAATCGGAACCGATGGTCTATAGTCGTCGTTGTCTTGCGAAAAAAGGGAAGAAGAGGAAAGATCAATTGATGACACTCCTGCTTCTTCCAAATCTTTCTGTGTTGCTTCATGCCTTGCCTTCCTCTTGGCTTCCTTCTCCATTCTGGATCGCTTTCTGTCCTCTTGTGTAGTCGTTTCCTTATCAATGCCAGCCATGCTGCAAGAATTGACGTCCTTGAGCTGCATGGACAGTAAATTTCGGTCCTCAACATTGACGATTGTGCTCATGGCATCACTGGTTGCGATGTCAAACAGTTCCTGGATGTCCGCTTTGAAGATGTCTTCATTCATTCTATCGCTGGCACGTTGCCTGGTCCTGTGCTTCTTGAGTGTTTTGTAGCGGTCTAAAAGCTTTGAAAGCTTACGGACACAGGAGTCGATCCATTGAGTTGGGATCCGCGCTCGGGTCCAGACTTCAATCACCCTCTGGCATGCCTGGTTCAGACTGTCGGAGGTGGTTTGCTTTTGATTGATGTGGTGGTATTGCCCCAAGAGGAGGGCGTCAAGGCATGTAGGGAGCCTTGACGTGGATAAAGTTCCAGTTGCCATCCCTAGAAGCCAAACTTTTGGAATTGATCGAGTTTGAGCCATCGGACCTACGGAAGAAAAAGTACATTATATAATATATATATTCAGAGTGGGGCGACCTCTAAATATTGACCAATCACGCTGCAATTTTGCACAGACCATGTGGACACTAAATGGACAAAACCCACACTTGTGGAGACTATCTAAGACAATTTTGAAATTTCTCCCTATGGATTTGGACCACCCTAATGCCTATAGGTGATTTTTCTTTTACCACTGGGTTGATCTAAATATCAAAGGCAAATAAATGTAATAATTTAACTAAAAACAAGGCCTATTCTAACTTAAACATTTTGTAAATATTTAATTAAACCAGTAGTGTAGGTTATAAAGTTTATTACAGCAACCTAACTTACTCTAAGACCTCGTACAACATTTATGACTAAAATTTAACTCAGAATATCACAAAAGTTTACTTCAAACTTTAAACTAGCAACAATTATGGAAAACAAAAAAACCACACACACACGAACAACTATATCAACTGAAACCTACACTGACTAAAAAGACAGAAAAAAGACAAGGTTCCAGAGTTTACTTTTTAGCCCTAGGCTTACAATAACTGAAGGCTCCAGGGCTTACTTTGAAGCCATAGCCCAGTGGTTCCCAACCTTTTCACCACAAAGGACCCCTTTTATTTTTATTTTTTTCCCACAGACCCCATGTTTTTGAAAGACTCCGTCTACCAAACAAACTGTTTTTATTAACTAATAATTAACTTGTTTTCTCATTTTTCACTATCAAATAAAGGACATATAAAAGAGTATGCAATTAAAATACAGCATATTAAAAAAGTAGTAATAATTCCAGCCAAGAGCAAGGAAACTTGAAATTTTAGCCTGAGTGCCCTTATCGTGGTGTAGTGAATACTCTTATTTTAGTTTCAAGATAAATGTTAATTTTACCGTCTTGAATTTCGGAATAGCTATAAATTCATTTTAAATTAGTTACCCATCATAATTCAATTGTAAACCACATTAATACTAATTTTATGTATACTGTATTATTTTATTGTATGTAAACATAATTAATTATATATCACAATTGTCAGTTAATTATTTATATTCAAATAATTATTTTAATCTAATACTATGTCCATTTTGCAAATAAATAATAGAAATCCAAGGGTTATATTTTCCATCCTTGGTACTGTCGCAGTTTCGCCTAACGGACTCAACACGGCTAGTGAGATAATCACTGGTTGGCACTTAACCAGCGGCAGTGCTTATGGCTACATCATCCAGGTTAACCTATACCGGATAGATGTGCTACGGTCCCAAGCCGTAGCTTGCCTAGGCCCAACGACGACGAAAACCAACAATTGGTGACCCCGGAGTTGGATTCCCCCCTTTTACCCGAACGACTAGGACTAGACTAACGTCGTTCGTGCCCATCACCCCCTTCACCCGAGCGACTAGGACCAGACTGTAACGTCGCTCGTGCCCTCTGCCCCTCACCCCTGCACTCTGTGCCTGCGCTCGTCTCAACCTCCACTCCTTCGTTGGTAACTTGTCATCTTGCTTGTACATCAGCAAGCATAGGAGAAGATGCCTGACGACGCTGGTGCCATCTCCCACTTGAGTGTAAAGCTCCCCGTCTTCTGGCCGGGTGATCCATTTATTTGGTTCCACCAAGTGGAATCACAATTCAACTTGGGAAGGATCACCGCTAGCAGGACAAAATACGATCATGTTTTGTCCTCTCTACCAGCGAGCATCATCTCTGAAGTCTGTGACATCATCGTGTCTACTTCCACGAGTGAGGACCCATACAACGATCTGAAGTCTGCCATCCTGTGCTGCACCACTGTCTCCGAGCGTGAGAAACTACTACAGTTAATCTCAAAAGAAGAACTTGGAGACCGTAAGCCCACTCAAATGCTGAGGGCTATGCAGTGCGCTCTAGGCGAACGCGCACAAACCTTCGATAAGGACATCTTTAGACAGTTGTTCTTGCAGAAACTTCCTCCATCAGCTCAGCGTGTCTTGGCCACTATGGATCCTGCTACTCCAGTTGATAAACTAGCAGAAACTGCCGACAAAGTAGTGGAGATTGACACAGCTCCGGTCAACAACGTGAACACACAATCGGAACTGGAGTTGAAAGTGGAAGAGTTAAGTCAACAACTCAACCACGTTTGTTCTCTGCTACAAAATCAATGGCAAAGAAGCCATTCTCGGTCAAGATTTACGAAGAGGCATCGTTCGAGTTCCGGGAAGATCTGCTTCTACCACTCTAAATTTGGAAAGAAGGCTAGGAAGTGCATCTCCCCTTGCAATTTTTCGTCGGAAAACCCCAGCAGCGAGTCCTAATGGCGTCTAGTACTCGCACTGCCAACCTGTTATTCATAAAGGACAGGAACTCTGGTGTCAATTTCTTGGTCGATACCGGAGCGTCAGTCAGTGTATTCCCTCAAAAATCTGGTCATACGCACTCGGAATCTCCGCCTCTATACGCTGCTAACGGTTCATGCATACCCACGTATGGTACTCAGTCGCGTGAACTAAACTTAGGCCTTCACCGATCCTTCAAGTGGATTTTCATCTGTGCTCAAGTGCAGCATCCCATAATCTGCGCTGACTTCCTCCAGCATTTCAAACTCCTGGTGGATCTTGACAAGCAATGCTTATGCGACCAGGCCACACTGCTTTCTGTTCTTGCCAAACAGGTTGCCCTTCCGGACGCCTCGAACTCTGCACTTTCCCTCGTTCCCCCTAATTCCATGTACCAGTGCCTTTTCCAGCGATATCCAGGAATTCTTCAACCGATGCAGATGGGTGATACCATTAAGCACACCATTACCCATCACATTACAACAAAAGGTCCCCCTGTGTTTGCAAAACCCAGACGTCTTGCCCTGGACAAACTGAAAGCTCCCAAATCGGAATTCCAGCTTATGATAGATCTTGGGATAATAAGACCTTCCAAAAGCAGTTGGTCCTCTCCCCTACACCTGGTCCAGAAGAAGTCAGGAGACTGGAGACCATGTGGGGATTACTGGTTTTTGAATTCTACAACCATCCCGGACCGATATCCGGTACCAAATGTCCAAGACTTTACTTCTCTTCTCCACGGCAAATCTATCTTCAGTAAAATAGACCTCATTAAGGCTTTCCACCACATTCCCGTAGAGCCTACGGATATTCCCAAGACTGCAGTTTGTACACCATTTGGGTTATTCGAATTTGTGAAGATGCCGTTCGGGCTACAGAATGCTGCGCAAACCTTTCAGAGGTTTATAGATGAGGTCACCAGAGGCTTAGACTTTGTTTATGCCTACATCGATGATTTGCCTGTGGCCAGCTCAACGGAAGAGGAACATAAGGAACATCTTTCACTCCTCTTTCAACGCTTAGAACAATATGGTTACTATTAATGCATCTAAGTGTGTTTGCACAGCCAACCTTGGAATTTCTTGGTCACACGATTTCGCAGCACGGAATTACCCCCCTTCAGGACAAGTGTGAAGTGATAAAAAATTACCCTATGCCAAATAATCAGCGTGAGTTACGTCGGTTTCTAGGTTTGGTAAATTATTACCACAAGTTCATTAAAAACTGTGCCAGTGTTCTTGCTCCTCTACACGCTATGATCACACACAAACGCAAGGTAACGAAATTGGTATGGTGTAGCGATAGTTTACAGGCGTTCGACAATGCCAAAAATGCTATCAATAGTGCATTGTCTCTGTCATTTCCTATCAGTGATGCCCCCCTAACTCAGACGGTCGATGCATCAGATGTTGCGATCGGTGGGGTGTTGGAACAAACCATTAACAGTCAACAAGCACCCATCACGTGCTGCTATTCGCCCTTATGTCCCTCCATGTCACAGACAAGCAGTCTTCATGGATCTTCATAAGCCCTGGTATCCGTGCTTCGCAACACCTGGTTACCTCTCGCTTTGTTTGGCCCTCGATGCGGAAGGATGTCAAACATTGGACCAAAATGTGCCTTGCCTGCCAGCGTGCCAAAGTCCAAAGGCACACCAGGTCCCCCTTTGACGCATTTCCACCCCCATCCCAGCGATTTGAGGTAATTCATGTAGACATTGTTGGCCCTCTTCCAGTGATTCAAGGCCAACGTTATCTGCTCACCTGTCTCGACCACTTTTCCAGATGGCCTGAAGCCATCCCACTTCCTGATATCCAAGCGAACACTGTTGCAAGAGCCTTTCTTCATGGATGGGTATCAAGATTTGGATTGCCAACAAAAGTCATCACTGACCAAGGTCGCCAATTTGAGTCTTCGCTTTGGAAGAAGTTTACCAGCTTGTTGGGTACAGTACATGCCCATACCTGTGCGTATCATCCGCAAGCTAACGGCCTCGTCGAACGCTTCCATCACCAGCTGAAGTCATCCCTTGTGTGTCATGAAGACTCCCATTGGATGGATAAGCTTCCACTCGTGTTGCTTGGTATTTGCTCTGCATTTAAGAGTGATCTGAAGACTACAGCGGCTGAACTAGTCTATGGAACAACACTGCGGCTACCAGGTGGCTACTTCACTGCAGGGGATAAGTCATGTGATCCTACGGAATTCGCTCAAACACTTTCCTCTCACATGCAGTCCCTTCAGTCTGTTCCCCCTCGAGTGACTAGCCAACAGAACATCTTTGTTTCCCCAGCCCTCCAGTCTTGCACCCACGTTTTCGTTCGTGTGCCTGTCTCAAAACGGCCTCTCCAATGTCCATATGACGGGCCCTATGAAGTTCTCCGACGTACGCGCAAATCATTTCTCATCCAGCGCAGTTCCAAGGTCGACAAGGTTTCTATCGATCATCTTAAGCCTGCGTTTTTGGAATCAACCTTAAGCGAGGTACATGTAGCTACCAAAAAGGTCCAGGGGAAATCTGTGTCGTTCGGAACTCTCTGAACTTCCTCTCTGGTGGGGGTGTGTGTAGTGAATACTCTTATTTTAGTTTCAAGATAAATGTTAATTTTACCGTCTTGAATTTCGGAATAGCTATAAATTCATTTTAAATTAGCTACCCATCATAATTCAATTGTAAACCACATTAATACTAATTATATGTATACTGTATTATTTTATTGTATGTAAACATAATTAATTATATATCACAATTGTCAGTTAATTATTTATATTCAAATAATTATTTTAATCTAATACCATGTCCATTTTGCAAATAAATAATAGAAATCCAAGGGTTATATTTTCCATCCTTGGTACTGTCGCAGTTTCGCCTAATGGACTCAATACGGCTAGTGAGATAATCACTGGTTGGCACTTAACCAGCAGCAGTGCTTATGGCTACATCATCCAGGTTAACCTATACCAGATAGATGCGCTACGGTCCCAAGCCGTAGCTTGCCTAGGCCCAACGACGACGACGACGAAAACCAACAGTGGGTAAATGTATGATTTCCATTGGAGCCTCTCAAAATATTGAAAGCTCACGGACCCCCAGGGGTCCAGGGACCCCAGGTTGGGAACCACTGCCATAGCCTAATAGCCTACAGCATCAACAAACAAGAAAGTAGGTAACTGCTGAGAATTGTGAGACCTAAGATAATACATGGACTGCATAAAAAACAAAAACTGTGCCTTTAGGTGTTTTTTTCCTTTTACCATTGGGTTGCACTAAATACAGTAAGAAATTTAATAATTTAACTAAAAACTATAAGGTCTTTTGAAGATGTACACCTATATACACATACAATGTTTTAATGAAAAAACATAGGCTTTTTGCCAATGACTTAGGCACTAACTGCTAGAAATTTTCAGTGGATTGCCAGGTTGACAGACAATCAAACATAGGCCTATATAATTTTTTCAAAGCTGCCTTTGGTTAATATTTGGCTGAACACATGGGGTAACAAGAAATGAGAGGTTGTGTTTCACTAGCACTATTTTTCATGCTCTTTACAATGGTACTAATCATTTTTTATGGAAATGCAAGATTATAGAAAAAAAATTACAAGTCCTGATTGGGCTATTTTTTTTGCTACTCTGCGACTTAATTAGTTGGTTGGTTTCTGTTCTTTTATTTTTTTCTAATTGGATTCAGTTTGGTTATGTTTGTGATAAAATTATGACGTGCTGTTCATGTGGTTTCTGACTTTGAGAACTTGATTCGTCATGTGCCATAGATGAAGAGAAAGCATTGGATGGTTTTATCAATTACGGTGTTATTCTCTCATCCTTAACTTGCCCAAAATGTGACAGTGAGTGCCTAATATGAAAAGATAAGATATTTAGGTGAAATAACCAATATTAACCTGTTAGGCCAACTGAATGCCTGGTTAGGTTAAGTAATGATATTTTCATTAGTTTAAACAAAAATGAAAATGACATGGCCTGAAGTTGAAATAAAAAAATACATTTTTCTAGTGTATTTTGGTGTGCTCTGTTGAAATAAAACCTTCATTTCCTGTGTAAATATGATGAAATATGACTCCAAAATAATGTAAACAAATTCTTATTTCTTTACATTTGCACACGTTGGTTAGGTTAGGTTAGGTTAGCTAGTTTTTTTTATTAGAATTACATTTTCCTGGTGTAGTTTTCTCTGCTTTGTTGGAATTTGACACACATTTCTTGTGCAAATGAGTAGAAACACACCGTATTTTGGAATGGAAAAAAAATAGTTTCTATTCATTTGCACAAGAAATGGGTATCAGATTCGAACAAAGCAGAGAAAACTACACTAGAAAAATGTAATTTTGATAAAAAATGTAGCCCCTGTGTCCAGCCAAATATTTACCCTGCCTTCTTTACACCTGTCTAAGCAATCACCCCCCCTCCCACACACATTTCTAATCAAACAGTCCTGGTACACATTCTACATTTCACTCGTATTCATTTGATCTGCATCTTTTACCATGCACTCTTATTACTATACTCATTTGCTATTTCTCACACCAGTGGCGTATCAAGGGAGGGGTGACCGCCATGAGCGGCACTTCCTAAGGGGCGGCAAATTACTGTCAGGCGGGCGCAGTATGCAAAATTTTGGGTTATGTTTTAAAATGCAACCCTCCAAAAATTTACATCTCATCATTGTCGCGCGTTATTTGTGTACAAAATATCCATGGTTTTGATGAAAAATCATCATTAAATACTATATATGCCACCTCAATGCCACTATTTCCACAAATAGTTATGTTAAATTTTCACATCGGAAAGGTTGCCAGCCCTATTTTTCAGACTTTCCCTATATTATTTAGGTTAGGCTTTGCATTCTTTGAGCTTTGATGTTAATAATTAATGGTTGTTTTATTTTGCAAATACCCTACTGAAGTAGCAAACATGAGCAAACGACGGAGACTGAGTGGTGCTGCATACAAGAATCTTCACGAAAAAAAAGAGGAAGGCAAGCGTACTGCTAAGTGATTTCATCAGTTAATGGGATTCTCACACACACCTTCAGTGCCTTCTGGGAAGCAAGGAGATCAACCGCAATGTGATATATCTTTAGAAATAGATGTTCAAGCGGCAACTTCAAGTGAACCCCCAAATAATCAGGATCAACCCTCATCTACATCACAAAGTCACCCACCCACAGAGTCTGTTTAACGATTCTGGCAACTGGCCCGTTCCAATGATGGACAATTTGAGAATCGAACTCATTAAACGTGGACTATCACATTTGAAAAACATGAATGGACCCTTTCCAGCTGATTCAAACAATAGGTCAATGTCAAAAGTTTGGTATTTCAAAACTTTGGAAAATGGCGAAAAAATTGAAAGGTCATGGCTAATCTCACCTTCAAAATGTAGCTTGCATTGCTTTTGCTGTCATCTCTTCAACAACATCTCCAGTGCATTTGGAAAAGGAGGAGGATTTTTTTGCCTGGAGGAAACTGAATCCAAGAGTACCTGAATGTGAAAACAGTCCATATCATACCCGATGCTTTGAACAATGGAAAGAGTTGTATATGCGCCTTCAGTTGAATGCTACAATAGATAATGCACATCAGTTGCAAATAAAACATGCTACTGCTAAGTGGAAAGAAATACTGAGACGAATTTATGACTGCATCATGTTCTTGGCAAAACAAGATCTTGCATTCTGAGGGCACTGAGAGAACTTAAATGAAGAAGCTGGGCTAGCTGGCAATTCTGGAAACTTTATGGAGTTAATAAAACTGATGGGCAAATATGACTCAGTAATTAGGGAACATCTTACAAAAATACGAATGACTGACAAGATATCCACTACGTATTTGTCACCTAACATTCAAAATGAGTTCATCACACTAATCGGCTGTAATGTTGAAAATGTATAATGTGTCTAGTGCAAAGTACTTTGCAATAATTTTCAATAGTACACCAGATATATCGCATATTGATCAGATGTCTCAGGTAATTCGCTGTGTGTCGATTAAAGATGGTAATGTAGAGGTGAAGGAATCCTCCACTGATTTTATTAAATTAGAGGGGAAAACTGCTCAGGCAGTTACTGATCTCATCGTCACTAAGCTCCGTGAGGATGGGCTGGATATCCAGAATTGTTATGGTCAAGGGTATGACAATGCTGCTACGATGGCAGGTATTCATCTTGGAGTTCAACGCACAATTCTTGATGTTAGCAAACACGCTGTTTTCATTCCTTGCAATAACCACTCGCTGAACTTGGCTGGAGTTCATGCCGCGGGACTGAGTCCTAATGCTGTAACTTTCTTTGGAACAATTGAACGAATTTTCATCTACTTTTCTTCCTCTACTCATCATTGGGATGTCTTAACAAAACATTCCAAAATCACTGTCAAGTGAGTCTCTGATACGCGGTGGAGTGCTAAGTATGATGCTGTTTCTAGTCTTAAGAAGAACTTGACTCACGTTGTTAGTGCCTTGGAAGAACTGAGTGAAGGGGTCTCCAAAAATCTGGACACACAGGGTGATGCTGAAGCTCTGTTGACCTCCATCATGTCATACATATTCATTGTGTACTTATTTTTCTGGGATCCAGTGCTGAAAGAAATCAATGATGCTCAGCTATATTTTCAAAGAAAGGGACTTGCTTTGGACCAGTGTGCATTAAAAATGAACTCTTTATCCGTGTTTTTAACTAATGAACGAGAGGCAGTAGTATCAAACGCTGCAGATACCGCCGAAGAGTTTAATGAAATGGATATCAGTATAGACCGCAGAGTCAGGAGACGGAGAAGAACGCCTGGAGAGCAAGCTCATGATGCTGGATTGACCGTGCAAGAGGATGTATGCAGAGAATTTTTTGAAATCATGGATCATTTATTAGCAGAAATTGAAAAACGCACAGTTTGTCTTAAAAACATGAATGATCACTTTGAATTTCTGTCTCCTTCGTACCTTTTGAATCAGTCCAAAGATGAAGAAATTAATACCAAGGTCAATAATTTTTCTTCCATCTACAATGACATTAATCCAGGAAGTTTACTGGAAGAAATAAAGCATTTGCGCAGACATTTGCTCAGTTTCGAAAGCATAAGCGTCGACGATGATCCAAAGAACTGGGATATGTTAAAACTACTTCAGTGGATCATTAAATGGGATCTAGTGGAATCTTTGCCTCATATAACAATTGCCCTCCGGATCTGTCTAACTACATGCATGTCCGTGGCAAGTTGCGAATGAAGTTTCTCGAAACTGAAACTTATAAAAACTTACCTCAGGTCAACTATAAGTCAATCTAGATTGAGCAATTTGGCAATTATTTCAATTGAACACAAAGTTGCAGAGACAATGGACATAGAAAAAATCATTCATGAATTTTCTGTAATGAAAGTCCAAAAATTTAACTAGGCATTATACATTATATAGTTATTGTTAAAATTATGTAGTGTATTATGTACGGCACATTATGTAGTATTTGTTAAAATTGAAGTTGCTTTATTTAAGTTTTTCTTCCAATAAAAGTTTTGTTTAGAAGTGTATTTTTGTAAAGGAATTTTTTTTTAAATTGAAAATTGTTGCGGGGGGGGTTGGCATTTTCGCCCCGAGCGGAAAAAAGTATTGGTACACCTCTGTCTCTCACCATTAACTTTTCCACTTTAATTCTTTCATGGCTCATCTTCTTTCCATATACACTCTTCCACTCTCCACACAACCTCACTTTACACAGGATGATCACATAGTCAGAGAGAGCCTCTCATACCTTGCACTACAGGTGTTTGTCACACCTCTTTCAGCACACTTCCTTTCATGAACACAATCTATCAAACTTCTCTCACCATGTACAGCAGACCCTCATATTAATGTACACTTTGGGGGGAGCGTGTGGTCGCTAAAGTGAAATTTCCGCTAAAGTGAAGTACGGAAAACCCCCACTTTAATGTACCAGGGAACATTAAAGTGAAGTACGGATGACCCCCACTTTACCAGACTACGGGACGTTAAAGTGGGGTTTTCTGTAACCAAAATACTTCAGTACAGTTACATGTATAGCCCTCAAATCTCCACATTCAACACTCACCACCACTGCCCACCAATACAACAGGAAACAACTAACTGCAACCTCATCCAAAAGCTGGTTCCAATAATATTCCAGTGGTGTCACCTTCACTTTAATGACTCAGAGTCCGCTAAAGTGAAGTTCAGTGATGCTAACAGACTTTAGCAGAAATCTTCACTTTAACGACCTGTATTACATTAAACTGAATGTTAATGATCAGACAGCAATTTAGTCCATCCAAGTGAAGTTTCCACTAATATGAAGGTCATTAACATGGGGGATTCCTATATATCATTTGCCCTGCAGCTACCAGGTATATTTATGTATTCCTTTATGTTCAAAAAATGTCTTCAATACACACAGCTTTCTTTCACTGCATAACTCTTTCACCTATACCCACTATCATTTATTCCTGGTACACCATACCTCCCCAACACCTCATTCTCCAGACCCATACCAACTTTCCAATTGATGTGTCCTATCACAAACATTCTATAACATCCAGGTATCCTTCAGCTCACACTATCAAGCTCTCATCAGAAGCTTTCTTTCTTATCATCACTCACCTCATATCCAACCACAACCATGGTACCACTACTTTCATTCTCATAAACTTAAATTTCACACACAATCTGGGAACTGACACACAAGAAGTCTCTCTCTGCTTCATTCAATAGATTATTCATCAACAGACTCACATCTCCTTTTCCTCTTACTCACAGCCACCCTCACACACTTAACACCCCCCCCCCACTCCAATTCCTTTCACCTCTGGTATAAAACTGATATAATTTAATAATTTTTTCACCTTTTACAAGTCTGAAAATAAAATATAGTAATGGTAATGGTAACACTCAAGGAGCTCATTTCCCCATGATGCAGGACTGAATGTGCCCATGGGTCACCTTTAGCTTGAGCATTAACAAGATAAACAGCAAACTCAACCCAACCCAGGAGCCAACATGTGGGAGTGAACCATAGCCTTACCATCAAGATATTGGGTGCTTCTAATTCAATCAGTAATACATAAGAAACTATCTTAGGGTTAATCTTACACCACAACAACTACTGCCAAAATAAGCTAAAATAATGGATGAATATCACTTTTTGAAAGTGACAAATTATCTAATGTTAGGGCTGCTAAAGAAGAAACCAAACAGATTAATTTACCTCAATTCCAATTTCATAAATATTGAAATCTATTGCTTCTTCTTTTATAGAAACATCTTCCAGTGATTCATTTTTAATCTGATTACCCTGAAATTAATGGCTGTTCTTTTATTCAAATCCATAATTATCTTTATTAATGTTAAGAATTTATTTCATTATAAATAGGCAATTCTTTTAAACTTAATTGAAGCTAAAGCCTTAAAAATATATAAAGAAGTACAACTGGAAAAACTTGAATTATAGCCAAGATCAGCTTAAATGTTACATTCTTTTTACTTTATTTTGTCTTTTATTAACATAAAGGGTCAACAAGAAAATTGTGTGTTAAATTAGATTGAGAAGCTACCAAAGGCTTCCTATTCTGAAGTTTAATACTTCAATTAGTTAAACAGTTGAAAAATTGTAGTCACTGATAGAATTCTCAATTAAATTAACATTTTTAATGGGGATCACAAGAACTTGTTGATGAAAGAAAATTCATTATTATGAGGATTACAAGTCACTTCTGTCTTTTCCTTACCTGCCATTCAAGACTGGGGACTTCATTGCTGAATAAATTTTCTTCATATATACCTTGTTCACAAAACACATTTTCTTCTTTTATTTCAACTTCTGTTTTAATATTTGTTTCTTCTTTTTTCAAACAAACTTCACTTTCATCTTTGTCCATTTTAAAAAATAATAATGCAAGTCAGAAGTAATGAAGAGAATTTAAAATTGTTTACGGTAATCTTTTCTTATTCTATCACATGAAATATTAATCTGAAAATATGAACAATTTAATAAAGGGTTTTGCATGATAGATCCCGTGTGTCATGTGGGCATCAGAGGCTGAATCAGTAAGATTAATAAATAGTTGATATCAAGAAAAAGTTCTATACAGTACTTAGAAAACTAAATTGTCCCAAGTTCAAAGCTTAATAAATTAAGAATAATCCTAACACTGGTTTTAGATCAAATTGTTACTAATTTTCAGACCATGACAACCCGCAGATAAAATAAGTTCAAGCTAAATTTATTTAAAAATCATATTATATGAGTATTTAGTGTGTTCATTATGAACAATTTCCATTTTAATTTTCATTTACTATAAAGCAATAAAATTTATCATCATCATCTTGCTTATGTATGCACATGGTTCAGATTACCATGCTGAACATTAATAGAACTATATTGTTCGATATGGAAACTAGTTAAATCATTATCTCTGCGGGTCTTGTGTATTGATAAGGTTTTGATCTCTCTTTCCTTATTCTAATAATTCTTATTCTAATTCTTCCACTTTCAGAATCATTGTCCCATTAAAACCAAAAAGTAAATACTCTGTTGAAAACTTAGCAAAAGTAAATAGGTGAAGTTAAAATTTGTAATTATTGCTGCCTCAGTCTTTTCCTTGCCTAAACTTCTGGATTACCTTTCTTCCACCAGGAAGAAATTTGGGAGTGGAATTTTTCAAACTGGGCCTTTCCATATACCCATTAGGAATGTTCCTAGCTAGTCTTAGATCTACCATTTTAGAAACTACTCCTTACATCTGCTCTAAATAATATATATATTTTACTGCTCACAAAACAGTATTTCAAGTTAGTCAATCATAAAAATTAAATAAGAAAGGGTGGACAGGTGTGCTGGAGTTTCTTATTTTCTAAAAATTGTAAAAAATATTTTTCAAAATCATAAAGGAAAAATTTATTTCTGAAAACATTATTAGGAAAAGGTAATTGTATACAATATCCCCCTCACCTCAGTTTCTATTAAAAATTATTGCAATGCATAGCAAATAATAAATAAAACCTTTCCTTTAAGTAAAAATTTGTTCAGTTATTATTCATTTTTTGACCAAGTCACACCCAGCTATAACAGCAATATATATTGAATAACCAATCAAAACTGAATAAGAAAATATATATATTATCTTGTGCAAATTTGTATAAAATATACTTTCTAAAAAAAATATTTTCTACTTTATAATATGTATGTATATAAATTTCGGTTAATTTGTTTATTTTGGCTACCTTTTTTGGAGATTTTCATTCAACTATAGGTTACTTTGTTTATTTTTGGCTACTTTTTCTTGATTTCGCCTACTTCTTTCTGTTACTCGTTAGTTTGGTGATTTTCGTTCTAGAACCATGACGTGTCAATCTTGTGAACTTGATTTTGAAGACCTAATCCGCCTTGTTGGCCTCGATGAAGATAGGGCTACACGCATAAGCAAATTAATCACAGTGAAAATTTTGTGGATCCCCAAGACCACACCATCCACACGCAAAACATTGAACGCTTGTGGAAGGATGGGAAATCGTGAGTTTTACGTGCTGGGAACAGACACCCTCATTAATGGAAATATTTTGCACGATACTTGTTCCTGGCAGAACATCCTGATGATTCTACAGTTCTGCATCACTTCCTTACTGCAATTGCAGAACTATATCCTCCAAAATAAGGTGACTGGTTAGGTTAGGTTAGGTTGTGTTTAGCACGAATGCAAACTTTTCTGGTCAATTTTGAGGTGTTTTGCACGAATCTGCCATCCGTTTCCTGTGCAAATGCGTAGTTTTCAAGATGACGATATCTCAAAAACTATGCATTTGCACAGGAAATGGATGGCAGATCCATGCAGAACACCTCAAAATTGACCAGAAAAGTTTGCTCTCATTAGAGAGAGAGACTGGGTCAAAAAACGAATAATTACCTTTTTTTCAGTCAATCATATTTATGGACATATTATTTAATTAATGATATCCATTTGATCTGACATTTTTCTGATTGGGCTATTTTTTCACTACTCTGTGACTTAGTTAGTTGGTTGGTTGGTTTCTGGTCTGGCTATTTTTTTTTTTCTAATTGGATTCAGTTTGGGTAATACCTCAGTTTGATCATGTTTGTGATAGAATTATGACATGCTGTTCATGTGGTTTCAACTTTGAGAACTTGATTTGTCATGTGCCCTAGATGAAGACTAAAAAAGTGCATAACTTAACATATTACATTATCATTTGTATAATTTGGGTTTTGGGGGTATGGGGGCTCTGCCCCCGTAAAGATCATGCATCACAAATTGATCGGTATAGGGTTCACTTTGTGATGCGTGATCTTTACAGGGGCTCCACCCCCGTACCCCCGAGACCTAAATTATACAAGTGATAATGTAATAACATGTTAAGTTATGCACTTTTTTAGTAAAAAATAAATTTTTCTAGTATACATTTTTCTAGGTTAGGTTAGGTTAGATTAGGTTAGTTTCCAAAAATAAAGTAATTACATGCTATAAATAAAGGTTTTACATCGATTGTGAAGTCAATTTCATAAAATTGAGGTGAGGAGGATATTGTATACAATTACCTAGGAAAATAGTATAAAAACATTCCCCCTATATTTTAATCCTTTTAAGTTAAGACGAGTTTGATTGCCCTGCATTGTACATTTTCAAGGAAATGTACAGTATGTTGTGCTCATAATGAGATGGCCATGTCTGAATGCTGTTTTTTAAGTATGGCCTAACATAAGACTTACAAAATAAGAAAGTCATTTGCAGACTGTGTAGGTAATTAAATTCCTTATGATAATATCATACATTTTATTAACATTATTCCTAGCCTCTAAGCACTGTTTAACAAGTGTAAAAATCATTACTAATTACAATGTCTAAATCATTTTCATGATTAACTGACCACTTTTTCATTTCATAACTAAATTTACTATTATTTCTACCTTCCCACAGAACCCTATATTTGTGGACAAATTTCATGAGCCACTCTTTCCTAAGATTACTATCTACCTAGGTCTATTTGCAACATTAAAAAAATGCTTCACTTTCTTTACAAAGACATTTCTGTTAACAAATATTTATATTTTATTGCCTCTGTTAAAAAAAGTGGGTAGAAATAACCGCATATATTTCCAAATAAAATATAAACAAAATAAATATAGAATAAAAATAACAACCCTCATTTCTAACCAACTAGTGAAATTGGGTTTCCCTAATTAACAAAAATAAGAAAAAAAAAGTTTGACACAAAGAAAAACGGAGCTCTTTGTCAATTCTTGAAAAATTTTGACTGCTGAATCAAGTAGGCTAGTTTTTTCATAAAAAATTCTCTTAGTTCCCCAACTAACCGGGCAACTTAAAGTCAACCTTTAAACCTCAATATTAACCACTGCAATTAAACTAAAACCCTGTTTAACTAAATAGTGGCCTACCAGAACTAGGTGTAAGTAATTTAATTAAAGAAAATAACTAAGGTAAGATATTAAAACTAGGTACCTAGAAGAAACTCAAACCAGGCTGCAACTGCCCTAACTAATTAAATGGCTGTTATAGCCCCTATTAAAACTTAAAGGCAATATAGCCCTAACTTAACTTGAGTAAAAACCTTCAAAACCTTAAACCTTAAAAAACAAAAACTTAAGGGTAATACAGCCCTAGCCTAACTTAAACTGCAAAACCTAGGTCTGGGAAATAGCCCCTATAAATAAATAACAGCAGTGTGCCAAATAGTAACTTAAAACTTAACAAATAAAATTCAAATCTGGAAACTAAATGAAACTTATGGATTAGTTAGAAACAGAAAGGGTAACGTTCAACTGGCAACTTCATTTTTGGCAAGTCTAAATTAATTTTAATGAATTTAGTTTGACCATAGCTACGTGAGGTAGCGGATAGACTTGCAATGCTTGATGATGGCAGGGTTAGGGCTACGGTTGACGGAAGCCAAACCAATATTAACGTTGAAGACGTTAGTAATTTGAAGGGTGAGGTGCGTAACTTAGTTTCTAGTTTAGGTAGCTTGTCGGGAAGGTTAGATAGAGTTGAGGAAGAGGTTAAGGTTAGTCCGATAGTAGTAGATAGCGAGGGATTTAGAGAGGTTAAGGGTGGAGCTAGGCCGCGTATATTAGGTGATAGGAATCCCCCCCTATCGAGGTTTCGAACCCTTTCGCCCATTTGGAAAGGGACGTGAATGAGGGGGAAACTATTTTAATTGGGGATTCTTTAGTGCGCCACATGGACAAAGAATTCGTTAAACGGAATCCAACCAAGAGGAGGAGGGTCTGTCTCCCAGGGGCCAGGGTTGACAGAGTTAGAGACGAAGTGGATAGGGTTGACGTTGCTTCCTGTCACTCAATGTTGGTGACGATGGTAGGAGGCAACGACTCGTATAGGCCCGATACGAGAGTGCCTGACCTTTTGGAGAGATATAGGGGGTTAATTAGGTCCCTGAAGGCGAGGTCAGATAGGTCTTTAGTTCTAGGTATTACCCCTAGGCACGGGTTGGGTCTTAGAATTACATCCAAAACAATATTTTTTAATAACAAATTAGAAGAGATTTGTGCTGAGGAAAATGTACCCTTCGTAAAGCTGTGGTCTGAATTCAATGATCCTAGCCTTTTTATAAAAGATGGGGGTACATTTTAATGAAATAGGTAATGCTAGGCTAGGTAGGTTAATAGATGAAAGCGTGCGAAAGCTGTATAGGTCGAAGCGTTCTTTAAACGTTGTGGGTCCGGGAAATGCGGGCCTGACGTGATAAATAGTTTAAAACGCAGGCCCGTGGTAAAAAAACTTAAACGTTTTTTATTGCAACGCGCGTAGTATTAGAAATAAATTAAATGAATTTAAGGCGGTAATTTATTCCAGCAACTATGATATAGTTGCTATCACTGAAACTTGGTTAAATACCGTGACTCGGGACTTGTTGGGGGAACTTGAGATACTGGGTTTTAAACTCTTTACTAGTGATAGGTTACATAGATTTGGAGGCGGCGTTTTGCTGTACATTCGTAATTCCCTTAGGGCTATCGAGGTTAAGTTAGATTTTCCGGCAGCAATTAATGCGATCTGTGTTGAAGTTAGGGCGCGTAGTATTAGTTTTATTTTTGTTGTTGTTTATAGACCTCCCGTTCAACCCCTCGATATAGATACTAGATTTTACTCACTTCTTGGTAATTTTATTGACAATCGGAATAGTATAATTGTCGGAGACTTTAACTGCCCTAATGTTAATTACGAGAATTTTACGGGTAATGAAGAGGGTTTGAGACTGGTTGAGTTTATGGACGATAACTTTTTATGACAGATAGTTACCGAACCAACGCGCGGTGATAATATTTTAGATTTGGTGATGATGAACGGCGAGAATATAGTCGAAGTTTTAGAAGTAGGCGAGAGTTTAGGATGTAGCGATCATCAAATTCTTAGGTTTAAGTTATTGATAGAAAACACTCAGGATAGTAACGTAATAGAAGTCCCTGATTTTCGTAGGGCTAATTTTGATAGTTTCGCGGATAGGATGAGAGTAGTGGACTGGGATAGCTGATTTATGGGTAATGACACAAATTTGCGTTGGGTAGCGTTTAAAGAAAGTTTTAGGAATATTGAAAGGGAGTTTATTCCTCGTAGGCCCAAGCGCGCTAGTAATCGCGGTAGACCGAAGTGGTGGAGTAGGGAAATAGGAGAGTTTATAAATGAGCGTAATAGAGCGTATAGACTTAGTAAGCGTAATGGCCAGGTAGCTAACTTCAATAGATATATCGAGCTTAGACATCAGGTTAAAAGATCAGTTAGGAATGCCAAGCGTAATTTAGAGATAATTATAGCTGCGGATAGTAAACATAATCCAAAAAAGTTTTTTGAATACGTAATAATCGTAAGCCGGTAAAAAATAACATAGGCCCTCTAGTGGATGTTAATGGCGCTTTGGCTTCTGACGCTCAGGCGATGGCGGGTATTTTCAATAACTTTTTTGCGACAGTTTTTACCGTAGAAGACGTAAATAATGTCCCCGACGTGGATGATATCGTTCCATTTAGTAGCGAGACTATTTTGGATGAAATAACTGTTTACGAGGCTGAGATTGCGCATTATATCGATAGGCTAAAAGTTAGCAAGGCTCCAGGCCCTGACGCTTTTTATCCCAGACATTTGAAAGATTTGAAAGAAGTTATCATAGGCCCCTTAACGAAGATCTTTAATCAGTCACTCGAAACGGGGATTATTCCTGAAGACTTTAAATTAGTTAACGTCATGCCTATTTTTAAAAAAGGCGACCGCGCGGTAGCTAGCAATTATAGGCCCATTAGCTTAATGTCAATTGTAAGTAAACTTTTGGAATCCTAGTTAGGGATCGTATTATCGATCACTTAGAAAGTAGAGATTTGATTAATAGTAGTCAGCATGGGTTTCGACGCCATAAGTCTTGTTTAACTAATTTGTTAGAATTTTATAACGAAATAGTGTGCGAATACGATAGGCATAGAGCAGCTGACGTTATTTATTTAGATTTTAAAAAGGCGTTCGATACAGTTCCGCATAGGAGACTAATTGCGAAGGTTAAAGCGCACGGTATACGTGGTCAGGTAGCTAACTGGTTAGAAGAATGGCTTTGTGCTAGGAGACAGAGGGTCGTAGTTAATGGTAGTGAATCAGGGTGGTTAGATGTAGGTAGCGGTGTCCCACAGGGTTCAGTGTTAGGCCCATTGCTATTCGTAATTTACATTAACGACATAGATGTAGGATTGACTAGTAACGTGTCAAAATTCGCGGATGATACTAAAATAGGCGGTAAGGTTGTTAACGAGGATGATAGAAATAGGATTCAAGACGATGTAAATAGGATTATGGAGTGGACAGATAAGTGGCAGATGCAATTTAACGTAGACAAATGTAAAGTTTTGCATATAGGTTCTCGCAACAATAATTACGCATATACGATGGATGATAGGGAGTTAGCGAGCGTTGACGAGGAAGTAGATTTAGGCGTACGCGTATCTAAGGATTTAAAGGTTAGGAACCAGTGCCTGGAGTCTTGCGCAAAAGCTAATAGGATGTTAGGTTTCATAGCGCGTAATTTCGAATTTAAATAGAAGGATATTATATTGCCCCTTTACAAGTCCCTAGTCAGGCCTCATTTGGAATATGCAGTTCAGTTTTGGTGCCTGTACTTGCATGAGGATATTGATAGGTTAGAAAGGGTTCAGCTACTAAACTTTTAGCTACAATAAAAGAGAGATTGGATGATTGGACTGAGGAACAAAAAAATTCATATGCTCGGCTTTTGTCCTCACAACTGGACAGTTACAAAATTTAGATGAGGAAATCCTTAGTAAGTATGTTTGTTCCGAAGGCTTCTCAGAGGCTAGACAAGAAAAATTAGATGAAAAAAAAGTTATTACCAAATTGAAATAGATCAAATGGTACAAGCATTAACAACTTAAGAAAATAATGCCGAAGCCAAACCTAAACCAAGAATAGGTACTAAAATTCATGAGCTTCAAATATTACCATTTGATGGAAATCCCTCTAAATTTCAAAACTTTAAGACCTCATTCAGAAACATTTATGATAACATGGGTCTTTCTGAAGAAGAGAAATTTGTCTACCTAAAACAACATTTGAGTGGAAACCCTGCCATTCAAATAAACTGCATGCAAGAGAGTAAAACATCTTATGAAGAAGCATGGCAGCAGTTGGAGGGCTGTTATGCAACACCAGGCCAAATTAAATTCTCCATAATAAAATCACTTTTAACCAAATCCAAAATAGCCAAAGATTTTAAATCACTTCATGACTTTCAAGCAGATATGCACTCTACCATAAATTTAATGCAAACTCAAAAATTAGAATTAGAAGATATACTCTTGTATGTATATTATAATAAACTAAGTCAAGAAACTCAGGAATTTTTAAGAACTTGTGGTTTTAAACTCTATGACCACTTTGATAAATTTAAAGAAGCCATTGCTGAGGCTACCAAAACCTTAGCTAATGTTAATTTTGATCTAAGTCAAAGTGAATTAACCACCTTAATACCTAAACAAAAAAGAAACTTCTCTCCAGAACCAGCCAGAAAACCATGGTATTCTGGCCAAACTACAGCTACTCTGGCAGTTTCCACCCAAAGACAATCCTCAAGAAGAGCTCAATATACTGACCAGAGAGAACTTTACTGCAAATTGTGTAAGAAAAACTCACAGAATCTCAAAATGTGATTCTTTTCATGAAAGTTGGGATAAACTGAAAAAACTTGCTAAATTAAATTATTGTACTAAATGCACCTCATCTAAACACCAAGCCAAAGAATGCCCCATTTCTTTCCAACCCTGTTCATTTTGTAGGTTTTCTAACCATTTATCCTTCCTTTGTACCAAACAAAAAGGAAAACCAGAGGAAGATAAGAAAACCAAAACCAGTACTGAAGTAGCTATCCAAAAGAAAACTCAAAACAAGGGAAACAAGTTACTAACTTATTAAGTTTAAAAAACACTGATCAAGAAGTGGCATTAATTCCTTCCATGCAGATGAGAATAAGAAACTCAGAAAAATCAATTAAATGCAGAGCACTTTTGGATAATTGTAGTCAAGCCAGCTACATTACCAATGAACTTGTGAAAAAATTGAATCTTTCAACTAAACACTACGATGAATCCATAACCATAACAGGATTTATAGCCAACAAGAAACAACCGAATTATGAAGTAGCTATAATTAAATTGGAGGATTCTAGAAACCCTGGAAACTACCAAGAAATAGAAGCCATCATAATTGATGATATTAATATTAAATATGAAGTTCAGGGATTACTGAAACTTCAAACTTCAAGCTTATTTAAAATCCTTAAATTATCAGCTTGCAGATCACTTTGAAGCTGATGAAGTTGCTGACTTCATGTTAATTTTTGGGGCTGCAACCCACAAACTTTTTGCCCTCAGCACTCATCAGTTTCATACTGCCTCTTGTTATAAATCTCCCTATGGAATACTTTTATTGGGTTTCCCTTCAGATTACTACCCTGAAAAAGAAAGAACCAATAAGAGATCAGATCAGCCTCTGTATTACCAACCCTCTACTTACTAGTACAACTTCTAATGAAGATCTAGAAAAAATTGAACACCAGATTGCACAATTTAGCAAACTAGAAAACTTGGGGATTTCTGGGGATGAACCATTTTCAAACAAAGAAAAAGATTGATTGCAAACTTTGAAAGGGAAGTTAAAATAGAAGATGAAAGATTGTCTGTTAAGGTACCATGGAATGACCAAAAAGATAAAATTTCACCAAACTTTAACTATGATATTAGCAGGTTAAAGTCAACTTGCAAAAAATTAAAGAGAGATAACTTAATGCAACCTTATTCAGACATCCTTAAACAACAATTCCAGGAAGGAATAATAGAAGTAGTAGCCCTAACAGAAAGCTTAAAACAAGAAGGAAATTTTTTACCTCATTTTCCAGTAGTTCGCCCTGGAGTCCAAACAACTAAAGTTAGTATTGTACACCCGCCGCAAAATGACTTCGGACCTTCGTGCAATATTCCATTGAGAAAGTGGTCTGAAATAGATTTGCATTTCTCACGCTACCGATTAAAATATTTTGTCTGGAAGTATCTAGCATGTTGTTAGTCGATCCCTTTATGCTACCGCAGAGGCAAAACTCGTCAGTGTTTAGATAGAGGTGACGTCGGGGTGTTGTGTTTCTGCCGTACCGCGTCCAGAATCCTTGGATTTTTGTGTGCAGTCGTTTGTGTTCTTTATTTTTCTTAAAGTGCAGTGGACATGCCTGGGAAGTATTGTTCTGTTGAGGAGAAGGCCCGTATTCTTGCATGGAGGCAAGAAAACGTCCCGATAAAGATGATATGCGAGCGTACTGGTCGGGCAAAGTCGACCATCATGAAGCTGCTGGTGGTGGCTAGAGGCCTACCACCCAACGTCGTACTGAAGCATAATTTCGGTGGTGGAAGGCGAAGGAAGACGTCTAAGGCCACGGATAACCTCATAAAGAGAGGTGTTGAAGAACCCTTGACTTACAGCGTCTCAATTGAAAAAGAACCATCCCAAGCTGCTGGAAGCCATGTCTGTTCGAACGATCCAGCACTGGCTGCAGAAGGACTTGGGATTACCATGCCGTACCACCGCCAAGAAGCCACTTATCACCAACCGCATGAAGAAGCAGCGTGTTGCCTTTGCAAAGAAATACGTTCATTGGACATCAGCACAGTGGAGGAAGGTGATGTTTTCAGATGAAAGCATGTTCCAGATTCGATCTGCCAAGGTGCGACACCCATCATCTGCTAGTTGGTACCACCCGGCCTACACGGTACTGACTGTTAAACACCCTGAGTCAGTGATGGTGTGGGGGTGTTTTTCTGGTGAGAAGGGAAATGGGGGTCTGTACTTCCTTCCCAAGAATGTGATGATGAATGGTGACCGTTATATTGACGTTCTTAACGACCATTTGTTGAACCACTTCACCATTCACGGCAGTGAGATTTTTATGCACGACAGTGCCCCCTGTCACAAGGCCAAGAAGGTGATGAAGTGGCTTAATGAGCGGAAGATTAAGGTGTTAAAGTGGCCTGGCATTAGCCCCGATCTCAACCCCATCGAGAACTGTTGGTATTACATGAAGAAGATCATGGCAGAGAAGACGACTCCTAACCTCACGAACCTCAAGACGGAGCTGATAAAGGTGTGGTGCAAGGAGATGACATTGGACTACTTCAGGAAGCTCTGATTCCATGCCCAAATGGCTCCAGGGGGTCCTCAAGAACAAGGGAGCCATGACTTCATATTGATGTAACTAAGTTTTTAAATATATTTGGTTTTTTATAATTATGTTTGTGCTTTTCCTCCAAAATGGTAGATGGTCCAAAGTCATTTTGCAGCGGGTGTAGTAGATCCCTCGGGTAAAAGCAAACGAAGAAATAACAGTAAATGATGCTACTGAGGACTGCCCTTCACTCCTACCTCATTTAGCAAAATTGTGCATTAAATTAAGGCATGGTAAATATTTGATGATTGGAGACATTCAAAAAGCATATTTACAACTTAAATATCAAACAGAATTTGACTGCAATACCCACAAAATTCTGTGGTTAAAAGATACCCAATTGGCTCCAAATGACGACAACCTGATCTGCTATAAATATAAGAGTTACCTTTGGCAACAAAAGCAGTCCATTTTTACTACAACAATCTCTCCAACACATTTTTAATGAACAACAAAACCAAGTGGCAGACTACCTAGCTAACCACTTTTACATGGACAATGCTTTAATTAATGCCAACAATCTCTCAGAACTCAAAGACCTTTACAATTATAGTGTAAACACCTTAATTGATTATAATTTGAAGCTATATGAATGGGCCTCCAAATCACTCAGAACTTCAAGGACTATTTGAAAAACATGACATAGCCTCCTCAGAAGATAAAGAAAACAAAACTATTAGGATATGGTTGGAACACAAATGCTGATACACTCCATCTAAAAACTGTAAACTTGAACTCGGAAGCCAAAACTAAAAGAGAAATACTAAGTTCTGTGCAATCATTGTTTGATCCAATTGGATTTGTTGCACCCTTAGTGTTTAAATTAAAACTCTTCATGCAGAAGGCAGTATCTACCAAAAAAGATTGGGATGAATATCTAGAACCTGAAATGCTGGGTGAATGGAAAAAACTTTGCAAAGAAATAAACAGTGGAATTTCTGAATTTTCCTAGACAAGCTTTTGAAAATTCCAAACCTCTCATGGAAAATCTTCAACTCCACATCTTTTGTGATGCCAGCCAAGAAGGGTATGCAGTAAGTTGCTATCTAGTTGGAAATGGAAAATCTGAACTAATTTATGCTAAATCAAGAGTCAACCCCAAATCAAAAAATTGGACCATTTGTAACTTGGAATTAATGGCAATCTACCTAGGAACCAAAGTCCTAGAATACCTTAAAGAAACCTACCTAGAAGAAAACCCAGAAAACCAAAAGTTCTTCAAAACAATAATTTGGACAGACTCACAGGTAGCTTTAAATTGGATTGCTCAAAAATCTCTCAAAATGAAATCCATTTTTGTAAAAAACAGAGTGAAAGACATTCAGGAAGCAACAAGAAACTTAAACCATCACCTGGAATTCAGACATGTAGCAGGAGAAGACAACCCAGCAGACCTACTCACCAGAACAATATCTTTCAAGAAATTTCAAAAACTTCTTCCCTTTTACCAACATGGTCCCACATTTTTGAGAAATGAAATTGAATGGCCAACCAACTTAATTTTTAACACCCACCAAGAAACCTTACAGACAACAATAAATGTGTCTCAAACAACTTGTAAAGAAATAAATAAAAAAACTCCCTTGTTAAACATGGAAAAATTCTCTAACAGGAAAAAACTGGTCAGAATCACTGCCTATGTTCTACAGTTCATAGAAAACTTAAAGTACTTCCGCACTCACAAATATAACCCCAAATGTAACCTAACAATAGAAGAATAAATTGCTGTTTTGGAGAAAAATCATACAGCTTACAAAACTAAGGCCACAAACTACTGGATAAAATTAGTCCAGCAACAACATTTCTCAAAAGAAAAAGAAATAATCAACAAACTAAATAAAGGAGAAAAAGTTGACCTAACAAAGCTGCAAAAGAATCTAAAACTCTTCATTGACAAAGAAGGGTTAGTCAGAACAATGGGGAGATATAAATATGCAACCAACCTTAACTATTCTGCTAGGTATCCTGTACTACTGCCTGAAAATTCTCATTTAACAACGTTAATCATAACTGAATGTCATGCAAAAGCCAGTCATGCAACTTTAGCTACCACATGCAATTTCCTCAGACAGGAATTCTGGATCCCCAAAATAAGGCAAGTAGTTAAAAAGGTTCTGAAACAATGTCTGTTTTGCCAAAAATACTTTGCCATGGCTTATGAAGTGCCTACTACTGGACCATTAGTAACGGAACGTTTAAGCTATGAAAAACCCTTTGAAAAAACTGCCCTTGACTATGCTGGTCCAATTTCTGTCCAGGATGAGAATAACCAATTCATGAAAGTCTACTTATTATTGTTCACTTGCTGCGCCACCAGATTCACCAGCCTTCACATCTGCACTGACTTTTCTGCTAAAACCTTTTTAAGAGAACTCTACCATTTGTCCTTAAACTACTCCCTTCCAAAGGTTTTGATTTCAGACAATCAATCCACCTTCAAAAGATCTGAAGATTACCTTAAACATTGGTTCCAAAATGTTCTGTCTCAGTACCTCTCTGATCATGGTATCCAGTGGAAATTTACAGCAGCCTATTCACCCAGAACCTTAGGAATAGTTGAAAGAATGGTGGGTTTAGTCAAGAGAGCCCTCTATACCGCCTTAAAAGGAAGAAAAATCCCTTTAACTGAACTAAAAACAATTGTTCTTGAAATAATGAATACAATTAATTCCAGACCACTCACTTATGTTAACTCAAATGAAGATCCCTCCTCTGACCTACTAACTCCTTTCAAGTTGCTTTTTGGGTATGACAATACCAAATTCAACTTTTTAACCACTAATGATACCCAAGAAGCTGTTAATGAATGTGATCAGGTGGATGCTGATTATATGACAGCGACAGAGGACAAAGAAAAAGAAAATACTGGATTACTTTCATAAGGGAGTTAAACAATCTAAAGAAATAAAAAAAAAGATGGTGATATGAATATTTGAGTAGTTTGAGGGAAAAAGAATACCAACAACACAAACAACCAGTAAGTAAAGAACCTAAAGTAGGAGAACTGTCTCTCTTAGATGAAAATTCTATGAATCCCAAATACTTCTGGAAGATTGCTGTAATTGAAACATTACACCCAGATGAAGATGGCATAATCAGGCATGTAACTGTAAAAACACCCAATGGTCATCTCTCCAAAACACACACATATCAGTTATACCCACTGGAAATAACTGATAAACCGAATATTGACCTGGAAGAACTGGAAAATTCTTCCACAGAATCAGGAACTGTAGATTCTCCTGACACTACTACTGCCGCTACTCAACCCCAACCATAAAGACAAGCTGCAGTTAGATTTCAGGAAGAACTGCAGAGAAAAATACAGAGTGGATCTTTGTGAAAACCGCAAATTGAAAATTGTAAATAGGGTAATTCTATGAGAAATAGACAAATGAAGTACACAGTCACCTCTTCAAAATTCATGAAACTTGGTGAGAGGGTTGGTTTAGGTCCAAATTAAAAATTTCTAAATTTTTTTGAAAATTGGCCAAGTTGGTCAAATTTTATGGCTTGACCAAATTTTGGTCAAATGAAAAAACTAATAATTTTCAAACGTAAATATCTCAGCTCCAAATTGTGGTAGTGTAGTAAGTCTTAAACGATAAAATATGTAAAATTAACTGGAGTTTCTAAATATGTATCATTTTTTTAGGGTAACAAAAATAAAATTATGATTTTTTGGAAAAACTTTCTTTTTTTTTTGGCAGCGAAGATATCATTTTTTGAAAAAAAGACCACGAATATAAAAAATGTTTATTTGATGCATGTACACCATAATAAGTAATAAAAAGTCAGCTTATCGATGATTATTATGAAAAAAAAAAATTACTAAAAAAAAAAAAAAAAATCCTTCACATTTTAATAATTTTTTGCTTTCTTTCCAGATTTTCAGTATATACCTAATTTTCTAGTATACGTAAATTTACCTAAACCTTAAAATGCCTCAAAACACAAAATTTTGTTGCGATCCTATGAAAAAACACTCAAAGAAGAATTTTCTGTAACATCAAAAAAGTAAACTCTGCCATGGCAGCTGCAAGCTATGGAATTTTGGAAGAAAATCAATTACTATGCAGCAATTGCTATGTCACAATTAAAAAGAAGCCAATTGTATTAGAACATGTTCAACGTTCATCCAGAGAGCCGGAACCTACATCAATACCTGAGCCAGACATACTTAACAAATCTATGGAGCGAAGCAGTAGCGATTCCACGAATCCACCACCATTGGAAGAATTTGTCATTCAAGACAGGCAATTCAATAAAGATTTGCTCAGCGACAATATTTTACCTTTATTTGATGAAAGCCCTATTAAAACAGGTAATAAAACAATAGAGACTCCATTCAGAACATTTGTTTCTTGATGCCAAATTTGTAGTTTTCTGTTTTTAAATATTAGCATCAGCACTTGAATACATATATACAAAATATTTGATTTGATTATTTCACGCAACCTAAATTTATGAATTTGTTTTACAGCTGTATTGAAGCCAGGACAAAAACAGATAAAGGCTTCTACGAAGTTGTAGATATAGAGCTTTCTTTGCAAAAACGTCTGAGTGAACCTATTACTTCTATCAAAGGTTTCATTGAAGGTTTATCCACTCTCTCAGAGTGCACAGTCAGTCAAAATAAGATAGCTCATTAGAGTTTCTGCTTCGGTTCAAGAACATAATACTGTCTCTCAACGCAAAATTGAAACACGCTCTTTTGTGGGTTATATGTATGAAAATAAACTATGGCGCGGATTAGTCCAGTCCTTTGACTGTGAATATGATGATTTTCTGATAAAATTTCTCCATCCTTCGGGCGTATGTCCCTCATACATTTTTCCTGCACAAGATGATGTTTGTCACGTTGCAACAGAAAATATATTTGGGAGTATTGAAGCAAGTTTACGAGGAGGAACAAGAATACAATACATTTTTCCGCTTCAAGAATTAAATAACTTTTCAAAGAAGATAAAATAAGTTCTATCGAATGTATACTATTTAAGATTGTCTATATAATATTTCTAAAATTTTTATCTAAGATTTGTGTATCTACTTAATAGTTATAAAAATCTTTTCAAATTCTTTTTTTTCTTATATTATTAGTGTCTAAAATTTGGATTCACTGGATGAGAATACAGTCTCTTAATTCATTCTCAAAGACTTGTGTACGTGTAGTATTAGGAAGTATTTTTTATACTCTGATAAGCACTTTATAAATTAAACATTATTATTGTCAATATATTCTGTCCCTAAATATGAGAGAGGTTATGTATGTACATTGTACATATATTTTAAAAGATTTTTTCTCCTTTGGTTTATCTACATGTATTTTTTATATAAATTGAAAATTTTCTTTTTTTGGACCAACAAGTCTATAATAAATCTTAGTCGTCTGAAAAAAAAATTTATTACTTAATTTCAAACTCAGTTTTGAGCCTTATAATAAACTATAAGCTGACTTTTTATTACTTATTATGGTGTACATACATCAAATAAACATTTTTTATTCTTGGTCTTTTTTTCGAAAAATGATATCTTCGCTGCCAAATCGCAAAAAAACAAAAAAATTAACATTTTTTCCAAAAAATCAATTTTATTTTTGTTACCCTAAATTTTTTTTACATATTTAGAAACTACAGTTAATTTTACATATTTTATCATTTAAGACTTATTATGCTACCACAATTAGCAGCCGAGATATTTATGTTTGAAAATTGTTGGCTTTTCATTTGGCCAAAATTTGGTCAAGCCATAAAATTTGACCAACTTGACCAATTTTCAAAAAAATTCAGAATTTGTAATTTGGACCAAAACCAACCCTCACACCAAGTTTCATGAATTTTGGAGATGATGGAGTGTACATTTGGCACTTTCATTTGTCTATTTGTCCTGGAATTACCCAATAATTGTAAATAGCTATAACTTAGGACTAACGTTCTACAGAAAAGACGCTTTCATTTTCATATTTCACCTAAAAGGAACTTTTCTGTAGAGCATGTCATTTTCATTCATCAAAAAAATAAATAAATAAATAAATAAATAAATAAATAAAAAAAATAAAAATTTCCAAGAATATAATTCTGGGTAAATTTTTTCCCCTTGGGGGGAATGTTAAAAAAAGTGGGTAGAAATAACCGCATATATTTCCAAATAAAATATAAACAAAATAAATACCGTATAGAATAAAAATAACCCTTATTTCTATCCAACTAGTGAAGTTGGGTTTCCTTAATTAACAAAAAGAAGAAAAAAAAGTTTCTGAGACAAAGAAAAACGGAGCTCTTTGTCAATTCTTGAAAAATTTTGACTGCTGAATCAAGTGGGCTAGTTTTTTCGTAAAAAATTCTTAGTTCCCCAACTAACTGGGCAACTTAAAGTCAACCTTTAAACCTCAATATTAACCACTGCAATTAAACTAAAACCCTGTTTAACTAAATAGTGGCCTACCAGAACTAGGTGTAAGTAATTTAATTAAAGAAAATAACTAAGGTAAGAGATTAAAACTAGGTACCTAGAAGAAACTCGAACCGGGCTACAACTGCCCTAACTAAATAATTAAATGGCTGTTATAGCCCCTATTAAAACTTAAAGGGGTTATTATTCGTTTTTTGACCTAGTCACACCCAGCTATAACAACAATATATATTGAATAACCAATCAAAACTGAATAAGAAAATATATATATTATTGTGCAAATTTATATAAAATGTGTTTTTTTATTAAAATATATTCCTATTTTTGGTGTTTTTTCAATATATATATATATATATATATCAACTATTTGGTGAATATTTCTTATTTTTGGTGATTCTGGCTACTTCTGCGTAATTCAATTTGTCCTGTTTTACAAATAAATCATTTTTAGCAATTTTTCGTCTGTTCAGTTCAGTTTTTTTGTGAAGTATGATGTGTCAGTTATGCATATTTGATTTTGAAGACGTGATCTGCCATATTGCCCTCGATGAAGACAAGAGTTTAGACCTTTTTTTCAATCACGGAATAATTAAGACATCCGTGACCTGCCCTAAATACAATAGTGCTTGTATTTTAAGAAAAGACCAGAAGGTCTTTACATGCTGTAAAAAAAAATCCAAAAAATAAACGTGTCTCATTTCAGTTTAAGGGCAGGTGAAATTTAGCGGACTACCCATGCAAGGTTGGCACATGTTATTACATTATCATTTGTATAATTTAGGTCTCGGGGGTACGGGGGCAGAGCCCCCGTAAAGATCACGCATCACAAATTGATTGGTCCTAATGTTTTGCGGACAGTTCAGTACGTGACACCGGTTAGATCAACTGTACGCGCTAGATGATTGGTTAGGTTAAGTCATGATATTTTCGTTTAAATTCGTTAGTTTAAACAAAAATGACGAGTGCAAACTTTTCTGGTTAAGAAAGAATAAAATTAAATAAATTTAAGGCTATTGGTGTTGGAGCACCTGACATACCTGTATCCCAAGCCCTGTGTCTACCATTAAAATCACCACAAATAAAAGCTTGTTGACCGAGTTGACCAGCATAGTGTTCAATTTCTATAGTGGTTAATGAAAGGTGTGGATTGTAAACTGTGAGTATATCTAAAGTACCACTGTTTACTTTTAAAGATAAAGCAAGGACCTCAAGAACCCCTGCTAGAAAGGGACGGAGAGGTAATGGTTGAAAGCACAAATCTGAATGAATCAGAAATAGCAAACCCCCACCCCCTCAGCCAACCCTGTCTGCTCTGATCTGAGTATAATTAATAAAAGTAGGCTGGAGCCTTGAGGTTAACCAGGTCTCACAAACTGCCACTAAATGGGGTTTTTTGGTATAAATAAAAAGTTTAAATTCTGACAAGTTAGATTGGAGACTGCGGGCATTCCACTGAGCCAACAAGAGGTTAGAAACCGTTGAATACGAAATGTTAAGTGGGTTTACGAATTTGGACATGACATTTCTGTTTGGGCGTAGGCTTAGGTTTCAGTTTATCAAGGAATTTTGTCAGCTGGTCAGTTTTGAGGTCAGTGTGAAAAGCATCATTAAATAAAGAAACAAAATTGGATAATGTACTCAAAGTCTTCTTGGAGAGGCTACTACCACTCTGAAGGGTGAAGCTGAATAAACTTAAACATAGAACTTTAATAATGTCTGATGACAAAGCCATAGGTCCAAAAGGGGTAGAGGGTTCAGGGACCATAGCCCTACCATCCACCCCCACCCCAGGTGGCCCCTGGGACATTGCCTTAGTCGAGCCAGGTCTTCCCCTCACAACCCCACTCCAAGAATTCTGAAAGGGGGGAGAGGGATCCACCACACCCAAGCCTTGAGTCTCCTCTCTTGACATAATAGGTTTTGGTAGAACAGGAAAGTCATTACTTTTAAATGTTCTTTCTGAAACTGCAGTAGAGTCCTGATTTCGGAGAACAGATCTAGCTTCACTATAAGAGATTAGATATAAGTTTGAGCCTCTATTTCCTGTGCTGTTCTAAAATAGGAACAACCACTGAAGCTAGCTGTATAGGGACCTGAACAATTGGCACAAATTTTAGTAGTCTTTGGACAAGAGGAGACAACATGACTTCCAGAACAATAAACACATCTCACTGTTTTTGACCTATAGGACTTAGCCATATGACCAAATACCTGGCACTTAAAACATTGAATTGGATGTGGAATAAACTGACGAACTCTATATAGTATATATGCTATATAGATCTTGGTTATTATTCATTTTTTGACCCAGTCACACCCAGCTATAACAGCAATATATATTGAATAACCAATCAACGCTGAATAAGAAAATATATATATTATCTTGTGCAAATTTATATAAAATGTACTTTTTAAAAAAATATACTTTCTACTTTCTAATATGTATATATATAAATTTCGGTTGGTTTGTTTATTTGGGCTACCTTTTTTGGAGATTTTTCTTGGCTTTTTTTGGCTACTTTTTCTTGCTTTGGCTACTTTTTTCTGTTTCTGGTCAGTATGGTGGTTTTCGTTCTACTGGTATGATGTGTGAATCTTGTGAAGTTGATTTCGAAGACCTAATCCGCCTTGTTGGCCTCGATGAAAATAAAAGTTTTTTTTCCAATCACGGCATAATTCCAACATCCGTGATTTGCCCTAAATGTAATACTGCCTGTATTTTAAGACAAGACTCGAAGGTGTTTAGGTGCCGTAAAAAAAATGGAAGGATGTGAAATCGTGGGTTTTATGTGCTGGAAATAGACGTCCTCATTACGGGAAGAACATCCTGACGATTCTACAGTTCTGCATCACTTCCTTACTGCAATTGCAAAACTATATCTTCCAAAATAAGGTGGTTAGGCGAAGTTAGGCTAGGCGAAGTTAGGCTAGGCGAAGTTAGGCTAGGCGAAGTTAGGCTAGGCGAAGTTAGGCTAGGCGAAGTTAGGCTAGGCGAAGTTAGGCTAGGCGAAGTTAGGCTAGGCGAAGTTAGGCTAGGCGAAGTTAGGCTAGGCGAAGTTAGGCTAGGCTAAGTTAGGCTAGGCTAAGTTAGGCTAGGCTAAGTTAGGCTAGGCTAAGTTAGGCTAGGTTGTGTTTAGCACGAATGCAAACTTTTCTGGTCTATTTTGAGGTGTTTTGCACGAATCTGCCATCCGTTTCCTGTGCAAATGCGTTTTTGAGATGACGATATCTCAAAATCTACGCATTTGCACAGGAAACGGATGGCAGATTCGTGCAGACGACCTCCAAATTGACCAGAAACGTTTGCCCTCATTATAAAAAGAGACTGGGTCAAAAAACGAATAATTACCTAGATCTTTACTGGAAGAACTTGCGCATTGAAAGAAACTTTAAATCTGTTGAATTGGAATATATGTTGAACCTGTTCTTTTTGTAAGTCTACTGACAGTTGCTACTGGATAATCATTATGAATTAACTCATCCTTAATAGCTAGTAGATCTTCCTCCAAATCTATAGGTCCTATAACACCATGCACAATATGAGTATCGTTAACTAAAGAACAATCCACCTCCCATGGGCCCAACTTCCAGGTAGTTCCCAAAAACTGGGAGGGAAGGGCAGAGGTAGTTTTTATTTGCACCATGCCAGAGCGTCTCTGGAAAACTGGTGCCTGCATACCCAACCCATGGAAAGGCGAATCCCTTAGTGCTATGCTAAAGGCCAAAGGTCTTGACGCAAAAGAGAGATCTTGTTTCTTGGGAGTAATTTTATATAAAAAGGATGCCCTCACTGGGTCTGAGGGCTCTGAATCTATAGGGGCCATAGGCGCAGTAGGAGCAGCCCGGCTAGGCCCAACATTATCTAGTCCCTGGAGACCAGATTGGGGAGAAACATCTCCTCCAACCACACCAGCTTCACAAGGCCCATCCACCTCTCTACTCCGAACCTTTGGTGGGGGCGAACGCAAAGGAGAATGAGCCCGAATAACTGATGGAGCAAGAGAGACATCCTCCTCTGAATCACCTCTTACCTCGCAACCTCTCGAGGTCCGAACTGGCAGCCATATCGTAACCAGGTAAATCCCCAGTACTCAGGCTAGGCAAAAGCCCGAGCCGAGGACCCCTAACACAATGCCACACAATGGACCTATCCTATTCAGAGACTAGGAGGTTACAATTAAAAAGTGATAAAGTCTAAATTGTAAGTAACAATAGATAGAAGTTTTAAGTACGAATCTCAGTATATGAGCCTAGGCCTAATTGGCTAAGCCTGGCCCTTTGATGTGACACTTAGTCTGCACTTAATGTAAGAAAAGTGGATTATTAAGTTTGGTGGTTACACAATCAGGGTATGAAATGTATAACAAGCTGAACTAACTGGTTTCAGTAATCTAATTTAAACTCTTTGATTTCAAGCAATTCTAGGTACGTCCTATAACTACGAAGGTTAACCGAAAAGTCGGGTATAGGGTTCGGAGTGATATATATCCCACTCCCACCCACGGTAACTTCTCCCTTGATTCCTTAAATTTTAAAAATGAAGTAGCAAACTTTAGCTCAAATATTCACGCAGGTGTTGTTTGTTTGTTTGAAGTTTAAATGGAGGAGCTCAGCCAATAAGGCTATTTACATCCTCCAATCTAAGGTTAGTTTTATTCTTGTTCCTAAGATCAGGATCGTCACTAGAGTCGAAAGTAAGATACTTAAATTAAAGTTTCGTTACAAATCAAAAGTTCTTGGACAATCCCGCCTGATTGTTTTGGGAGCTAGAGTTGTGTGAAGACAGCGTCCTTCTTAGAAGAAGGATCGGACCCGTCTCCCACGCAGGTGTTGAGGAAACCTTGTACACAAACACAGTTGAGTGATCGCAGTCCTCCAACTACTCATGCGCAGCTTCTCTTGCTCCTTCCTTAAGTGCGCCGTTCCCCACCCAAGTAAGCACCTTACCTTCCTCCTGTCCTGGTTTGCAAAAGCAAAGTACTTCTGGCCCCTGATCTGCGAGTCCCCAATCAAAACGGGGTACTTGTAGGTTATCTCCCTCCCACCAATTTTGATAGAATATTTTCGTTAAAACTAACGAAAATATCACGACTTAACCTAACCAATTATCAAGGGCGTACAGTTGATCTATTACTAATTATAACATTGTTTGTTTCTGGAATAATATTTACTATTTACTAATAGATCAATTGTACGCCCTTGATAATTGGTTAGGTTAAGTCGTGATATTTTCGTTAGTTTTAACGAAAATATTCTGTCAAAATTGGTGGGGGGGAGATAACCTACAAGTACCCAAAACGGTGTCTTCCTCCTTCGAGCACAGGAGACTAAAGTGGTTGGAGGTCCTGACAGGGCAACCGGGGTCTCAGGCTTCGGCTTCACAGCCTCCTTGCCTGAGACCTTTCGATACCCATCGCCACCCATAGATGCACTTACACCACCCGACCCACCCCGACTGGCTGTTACATCCTTCGGTTTCTTTGGGCCATCAGTAGGCCCTTTTCCACCCTTTTTCTTTATCGGCCCCTTCCCACACTTCTCTATCAGCCCCTTCTTTGCGCCCTCCACCTTGCGCCGCAGTTCCGTGTATTCCATATGGGTCACTGGCGATTCCTAACACTGATTTTGTACCCTGGCCCCCAGTTGCACCTCTACCCTTTTTCCGCGGTCCCGAGCTCTGTCCAGTCCATCAGTGGACCGCCTTTCCAGGGCAGCTATCCTATCAGTATCAATGAGCTGCGGGGTGGAGGGCGTAGCCGCATCAGTGACTGCCGCATCTCCAACAGCCAATCTGGACGACTCGAGCCGCCGGACCCTCTCCTCTAGCTTCTCGTAAAACTGCATGAGTTCGCAAAAGCGGCACATGCTGGAGTGGTTGATCTTCTCGAAGTAAGCTTCTTTGAAGTTCGTCACCCACAGCTTTACTCCACACCTCGCACATTCAGCCTTCAGTTTCTGCGGTCCAGTCATTGTAACTTTTTTTTTTTCTCGAACTCTGAATACACTGAATAAGATAAAGCGTTCTAGCAATGAAAACTATCAAAAACGTTCTGACCAGTATAAAAAAAGGAGGAGGGGGGGGGGGTGAATTCTTCCCGCGCGTAGACGCATCTGCCTATTTGTAAGTGACGTTCATCCCATCCAGAAAAATACACCTCTCGCTGCTGCCAGATACAGCGCCGCTTCCACAATGGTTTATATAATAGAAGAAGCGGCTGGTAAAGTAGTGTCCATTTTATTTTTCTAAATTTTCTCTTTATATCTTATGGACTAATGCGTAGTATTAGTATTTATTTATTATGTATGGACGTTAGTAATAGGTTGTTGTCAGTGTTATTAAATAATTGTTAAAAATGATTAAATTATTAAATAATTTCACCACTTGCATTTGGGAAAGAGCGTGAAACCCTTGTGTTACACCGTACGAGCGGGTATATAAATACACGTAAGAGAATGTGTCTTGTCCGAGAAATCGCTTAAGACTTCAAGACTGACCTCCGATTTCAGTCATCGGCCGTGATGGCCCTTCAGGAAGCTTCCGAGGCTTACCTCGTTGGTCTCTTTGACGATACAAATTTGTGCGCCATTCACGCCAAAAGAGTTACCATCATGTCAAAAGACATTCAGTTGGCAAGAAGAATTCAAGGGGAAAGAGCTTAATTAATAAGTTTATCAGTTATCCAAAGCTTTTTCCTTGTACTCGAAAAAATTTACTTAATCGCTAATAATAAGGCCCTTTTAAGGACCAAACTTTATTTAAAAGAGAGATAATTAAGTTGAACAACAGAAATAATACTTTAATTTTAAATAACAGTTTTGACACCAAAAAAAAAGCGAAGGAAGGTGCTTGCAGTTATAAAAGTTTGCCTATGTTTGAATATATATATATATATATAATATATATATATATATATATATATATACACGTACAGGGTGGGCCGTAAGTTTCCATACATAGGAAAATTTAAACGTTTGTTTTTATGTTTCAGATACCCTAAGAATATGCGTTTGACGAAAGAGCAACGAATTGAAATCATACTGATGGCTGGGTCGGGAAGCAGTCGCATGGTTGCAATGAACTTTAACAGACAACATGGAACGAACATCACACACGACACTGTGGCAAAACTTATTAACAAGTTTCAGAAAACTGGAAATGTTGCAGATCAACCGCGAAGTGGTCCAAGACGTACAGCCACCGATGAAGACACAACAGCTACGATACTTACAGCGCTTACACGGAGTCCCAGAAAAAGTACACGACGGTTGTCTGCAGAAAGTGGTGTCAGCAGATCGAGTATCAGGCGCATTTTGAAAACAAACAAATGGCATCCATACAAATTGCATATGGCACAGCATTTGAGTGAAGACGACCCGGATAGACGGATGGAATTCTGTGAATGGGCATTAACCAAAGTGAACGAGGATGCAAACTTTTCAACTAAGATCTTGTTTACTGATGAAGCAAATTTTTACGTCAATGGAGAGGTTAATCGGCAAAACATACGTTATTGGAGTAATGCTAACCCTAACTGGCTGAGTCCGACGAAGATGCAAGGTGCCGGTAAAGTGATGGTGTGGGCCGGGATATGGGGTGACAGAATTATTGGACCAATTTTTGTCAGTGGAAATCTTAATGCCGAAAGGTATCTTAACATGTTGCAAGAAGAGATTTTCCCATCCCTGCTAAACGAGGAAGGTAACTTCCCAGTTTACTTCCAGCAAGATGGAGCTCCACCTCATTATGGTCTTCACGTGCGTCGGTATTTGGATCAGCAGTTTCCGGATGCTTGGATTGGTCGGCGTGGTCCTGTGGAGTGGCCTCCCAGATCCCCAGATCTCACCCCCTTGATTTCTATCTTTGGGGGCACTTGAAGGCCATGGTGTATCAGGAAAAGATACGAGACATAAATCATCTAAAGGAACGTATCACCAACGCCATTACAAGCATAACGTCAACTGTGCTAATGCGTGTTCATCAACAGTGGGGAACACGTATTGAAATGTGTTTTCAAAACAATGGCAACCATGTAGAGCATATTATATAAATAAAAATGGTTGTCCATAAAAAAATGTTTATTTTTCCTATGTATGGAAACTTACGGCCCACCCTGTACACTGTATATATATATATATATATATATATATATATATTATATATATATATATATATAACATGAATGAGACAGAGATCCCTTTTATTTAATAAAATACATTTTGAATGAAATATATATATATATATATATATATATATATATACACAGGGTGTCCCAGGAGGAAATGTCAAGAATGCACCATTTGACTCTGGGTATTTCTAAGCAGAAAGTATTATATCGACATGTGCATGATTCCCAACCGTTACCGAGATACAGGCCTCTACGGTTTCCGGGAAGGTGGATTGGACGTGGAGAACCTGTGGCATGGCCCCCCCGCGTTTTCCTTGGCAAGACTCGATAGATTGGAGGCTCGCCGCGTGCATTGAAGAAGGAGGGGGTCACTTTGAAACCATTCTGCAATAAGTGCAATAGTGTATTGTATGTTTGTACTTTTTGTAAACCACAAGTGTCATTAAATAGTATCTAAGATCGCCTTTTTATTATGTTTTAATTACCTAAATGTAGAGGCTTGTATCTCGGTAACGGTTTGGAATTAGACCCGTATCGATATAATACTTTCTACTTAGAAATACCCAAAGAGTGAAATGGTGCATTCTTGACATTTCCTCCTGGGACACCCTGTATATATATATATATATATATATATATATATATATATATATATAATGAATGAGAGACAAAGATCCCCTTTTTTTAATAAAATAAATTTTGAATGAAGGTGCTGGGTGTTATAAAAGTTTGTCAACTGTTTGTGTAAATATATATACATAGACTATAGTAGTATGACTACAAAATGCCAGAGTGGAATGCAATTGCATAATGTTGCAAGAGTGCCAACCCCTACCTCCTTTGTAGCAAGGCACCCCCCTTTGTTCCCCCACCCCCTTTTTTGCAAGGCACCCCACCCCCTTTGTTGCAAGACCTCTTTGGGGGAGGAGGTGGGACGGTCTCATCCCCCAAAGGGACATACCTAACCTAAGAGAGAGAGAGAGAGGTGGAGGGAACCCAGAGGAAGGGGCTTCTTCGCCTGACAGCTGTCAACGCATATGAGGTCTTCAGCCACCCTGCCGCTCTCTTATAGGCCCCTAATCAGCCAGTTGGCGTAGAAGGCTGAGTTGCCAGATTCGTTATTTATTAAATTATTCCATATATTAATCAGCCAGTTGCCTTAGAAGGCTGAGTTGCCAGATTGCTCTATGCATTTAATTTATTCCATATATTAATCAGCCAGTAGGCTTAGAAGGCTGAGTTGCCAGATTGCGCTATGTATTAAATTATTCCATATATTTATCAGCCAGTTGGCTGAGTTGCCAGTTTGCGCCATGTATTTAATTATTCCATATATTAATCAGCCAGTTAGCTTAGAAGGCTGAGTTGCCAGATAGCATTAATTATTTAATTATTCCTTATATTCTTCTGTCATCTGGCTCAGAAAATTGAGCTGACAGCTTCGCTACTTATTTATTAAATTATTCCATATATTCCAGTTGGTTTAGAAGACCGATTTGACAAATAACAATTAATTAAATATTCAGAAAACCGCTTTAGAAACCAAACAAGTGATATAATCGTGTTCAAGGAATAAATAAAACACCAATACAACGTTCTGTTTATTTTAGCTGAATTAATGGATATACAATGGGACATATATATGGTAAAATAATAGAACGGAAAATATATAATCATACAAAGCATAGTATTAACAAAATATTAGCACAGGAAAATATGTAGTTATATCGATTATATTAATCATACAAAGCATAGTATTAACAAAATATTAGCACAGGAAAATATATAGTTATATTAATTATATATAATCATACAAAACATAGTATTAACAAAATATTAGTACAGGAAAATATATAGTTATATTCGTGAACTCTTCTTCACTCGGCATAGCGGCAATTGAAATATTCTACCAAGTCGCAACGACACCTATCCACTATATAGAGGTACAGTTCTTCAGGATGAACAGTGTAGGCAAGCTCAGCTCTGTACCTCTCAAGTGCTTTGTACCAAAGCTCAGGATATTTCGAAGAATCTAAACCTTTTAAATATGCATCCAGATCTAGACCATTCTCCCCCTGTTCATTCCTACATTCAACAAATCCGTCGAGCAGAGCGGTGAAAGCGTATTCAAGAACCGTGTCAAAATAAATCATATCCGTAACACGCGCATCTAATATAGGCTTCAGCTTACGGAATCCGACGATCTCAGATATTCTGTCGAGGATGAAACGGTTTCGTGTGGGAACAAGAACGTCATTATCAGCTGTGTTCTTCCACATCAGTCGTATATCAATGCATGGTTGTTCGTTATTTACACTCAATGTACAAACAATAGTATATAAGGAGGCGTCACTAATCGTCTCTCTTCTTGTACCTACGTCAGCTGATATTTTATAACGGTCCTCAGCCCACCTCTCAACTACCACGAAGATTTTATGCATCTCCTCAAGACTTAAATAAATAACGTTACGTTTACTTGCATGCCTGCAGATCGTTTCAAGCACACAGTTAATGGTGCCGGTTTCTCGCCTGAACACGCGCAATGACTTCGTCACGGAGACGTCGTACGATGCGTTGAGAATGCTTCTCAAAGGGAGTTCCATCGTATTCGCACGTTCACACGGTTCGAGATAACTATGGCACGTCCACTCGGCGCAAGCTCTGAGATGACTATGAGCCACAGGAGGCAGGCGGGCAGGATCGGCTCGACGGGCGGGGTGAATCATCCTCATGAAACGTGAATGGGTTTGTTCGAACTCGTATGCTCCGGGAGGAGTGAGTCACACCATAATCTAATGAAACGTGTACGGCGCTGACCCAACAAGAATCGTTGTATCCCATTATATTGGGCAGATGTTTTGAGAAATTTTCCGATACAAGAATTAATTTTGGTTTTAATGTTTTATCACTACCACTTCCCCGAATACGCACCAGACATTTTCCTTCAGGGTAATTTTCACGAACTAAACACATTTTTTAAATGTTTTATCTAAACATCTTCACAAACCGGTACGCTATTAGAGAGAAACATATGTTCATATTTATCCTTTTTGTTTAACAGGCGATACTCATCTCTAAAATCTGTTAAAAACTCACACAGCCCATTAACCACAACCTCTCTACAAACCTCATCATGATATATATTAATGTAGTGGTAAAAATACTTAAGATTGTCCATGATGACAAGATTTACATTTTCAGCTGTAGGGTACGAGTAATTGGTATGGTGTAACATGATATAATACCGCTTATCACACCACTCATCCACAAGACTCACTACCCATAACTGTTGTTTATCTTCTGAGCGTGTTGCTTTTTCTACCACGCGGTATATGTGAGCCTTTATAAAGCTTAGTTCTATAACATACTTCAATACATCGTCTGTACTGCGAAATCCTACAACCCCCTCGCCAGAATATCCGTAGGGAATAGGGAGTTTTTCAGTATCCACTACATCTACGCACTTAGCAGAATACCACTTCATAAATGTTGAACACGCGATATTAAAGGTAGCCATTACTATTTTCTTCTATGCGAGAGAATGCACGTCTGAGCTCAAGGGTATACAGAGGTCAACTGAGCACGCAGGGAAGCCCAGGTTGCTGCATGACTCACGCTGCTGGTCTTACAGTGGGCGGGGCTTAGTTTTTTACTGTACACACACACACACACACACACACACAGTAAAACGCTAGTTGAAACATGATTTATTTAATAATCGAAATATTCAAGGTGTATATGTATATATATATATATAATTAAGTTAGCAATAGACATATCATAGATTATGGTATCCAAAGGGCACGGTGTCATAGGTACCAGGCACCTGGTAGCGTTTCCTGTAGGTGTTACGGTACACCTTTGTACCCCTAAGTTCCTTCACGCCCCCCAACTTCTGCGCCCGAAAATTGTGGGTGCCTACAGTCAGTTGGGGCGGCCGACCACCCTCATCATCATTTTCCAAACACACTAGCTCCTTCAGCGAATCAAAGTTGACGACCCGCCGATTCGCTTGGTTAAGCATGATACCCTTAGCCTTCACGATATACTTCATTTCATCCCCTATCCTCACCCGTACCCCAATACCCCATAGGTTTTTGGCCCTGTTGACACAAACGAGTCGGCGTATGCGTTGTCCCCATACTCATCCTTGATCTCGTCAGTTAGCTCACCGAGGAACTCCCCAATAGCAGGCATGTATTCACCCATCTCGCTGTGAATATCACGCTATCTGTATCGGCATACAAAACCCGCCACCCAAGAGAATGCAATAGGACCCAAAGTTTGATACGCGCTTAGGCTGTTGTGAAGTTGACTACAGGAATGTTTGTAACCCGTGAGGTATCTGTGGCCAATTCAGTATTGTTGTACTTTATTATGTAAGTATTGCCTACATTTACAATCTCCATGACCTCTTTATCGGGTGCGTTGGCGTAATCCCAGACTTCACTATAACTTTGCGCCAAGTGCAAATTTTCCCCAAAGACTGTTTAGGCACAATTTTGCACTAAAGCGCTTGCCAGGATTCTTTACAATTTGGGTACGATCAAGTTGTATACCTTCGTGGTCACGGTAACGCTGAATGTAAGACGTTTTTTCATCTTCGGTTTCAACCCCACGCGGATATCCTGACGCCTCAACCTTGTCCTTCAAAAACGCGTTTGTATATGATGTGAAAAGGTTGGGTAGCTTTTGAAACCTCCAAACCTCATGTATCTTCATTATTCTATACCCATGGCGAACGGCTAGGGCCAGCTCAGGGCTTGTGTATACACCTCTGATCTTACGCTGGTGAGGTGTATGGCAGTGCTAAACCTAAAGACTTTTTAGTGGGTGGATCATTTCACAAACTCGTCATTGTGATGTTGCATTAAAATACACCTTTTCTGTATTGTTGGTACAATACAGAAAACTTTCCAACCTAACAAGTTTATAGTCCAAAATTTTAAGACTACACAAGTATCCACATAGGTACAAACGTCGGTACTGAATATCTTTGTAACCAGTAACAGCACTCCCAGTAGGCGATTGCAGAATTGGCTCAGCATTTAATTTGAAACAATTTTAAAATCTTGTCTTCTTGACATCATCAGACTGCATGTAAATTTTGAGAAGTGAAATGCATATTACATATTGATGAAAACAATATCTACAAAATTAAAACACAGCTGTTCAGTAAAACAATGGGTATCGTATAAGAAAATGCAATCAATTAGTAAACTGTATTTGTAAGACTAAAGAAGTTTTTTCAACATATATACCTACATTTTCATTTATAATTATATTCATATTGCCTCCACAGTGACAAGTGAATAATAAGTCATTCAATGAAAAATAATGGCAGTTAAAAATAAGAACAAAATACAAAAAAAATGCGAAATTATTCATTACATAGATGCACATAACGTATGTAATACATCATTAATTTATTATCTGTCAGTAATTATTACAGTTAGCTATTGCTTAACGCGAATTCATATTTCACAATTTCGGAAAAAAACGAGATTCAGTGTAATCATTAGCGGTAAATTTTACAAGAAGGCAATCTTTCAGTAAAGAGAAACATTCCTAATTTTCTTGCCTCGTTTAATACGATTTTAAGTTACACGGTGGTTTTCAAAAGTGCTCGTATTACGCGAGAGCTCCCTAGTATGTGAGGTCAATTAGATATTTCGCCATTACTACGGAAAAACCTTTTTACAGCTGGATTGTTTTTATAGGTTGATGTTTGTGGCTCTTTGTATCGTCGACGCTTAGCCTGAAGAAATTTTGCTACTGCTGGACGTGGATCAAAATGACTTGAACACCATTTAATGCAATAAGCAATCTGTTGTTGACACCCTGCAATGACATCGCAAGCCTTCTGTCACTACGGAAAATATTATAATGCGATACCACTCTTTCTACTGCCATTGAACGTGGAGCTGCAGTGAGAACAAGATTCACGAGTGCTGTAAGTGGAGAGTCAGGATTTTTGGTCACAGCTTCAGAAATACGTTTGAATTTCGTGTTGGTCTTCATGTTCGTTCAACCTCGGATTGTTGATAAAAATATCAATACAATCGTCAGTAAGTTTCATAGAGTCAAAATGTCTGTTCATTTTCCGAAGAAGAATGGTAGCCTTTCTGGCCATAACTTCAAATGTCGAATTAGAAACCTCTGAAATTTCTTTTAACGACGCATTTGCTCCTTCGTCCATTCTCTTTTGCAAGAAATTCTTAATTGACTCAAGTGTCTCATGCCTAATAGAACTGAAAGAGCGATTTGATAACGTGACGAACTGATTAGAAATTGCTCTTCTTGCTCTCCTTCTAACTGCACCTGTATCTTCTCTTGCCTCCTTATGTTGATCGCCATCCGTTGTCGGTTTACTTGTTCCTGCACCTTCGTCTACATCTCCCAATTTCTCCTCCCAACCACCGATATATGGTTTGTCCACCATAGTCGTGATACGCTCGATGTATCGAGTTTGGATTGCCGGAATATCGAACAGTATTATGTCTGTTTTTTGGAATTCCTTTTGTAGACAGGCAAGGTGATGAAGAATGTCAGCCATTAAACCAGTCAGTCTATATTGCTGACCTCCTGCCTCCCACATACGCAAAAAACCAGACGCCTGTCGCTTAGTGATTCTATCGTCAGTGGTGCAGATGCTTTCCCAGAGAGCAACACATGCTGGCAGATTGTTAAGTAGACTGACGCACATTGCTTGGACATGTTGGGCAAATCGTACTTCTGGTAGATTTAATAAACTGTTTGAACGTCAACCCTAGTTTTTTGCATTCAATTTTCACACGCTTGGTACGGACAGAAGACACATGAAAATATTTAACAGTATCTTTCACCTGGGAATACCATCGCTTCAATTCAGGAACAATTGTGATTAACTCGTGAAACACCAAATCAGTTCTATGGCACACACATCATATGCAAGGAACCAGCAGTTGTAGTTCATCATTCAGTTTCTTCCACAACCCAGAATTGATACCGGTGTTGGCTGCTTCACCATCAGTTGTAAGGGATAACAGCTTGTCGAAAACAGGTGCATTGAAGTTAATTTCATTTATGTTGTCGCTCTCGGTGTCGTCATCATCGCTTGAATCTTGACCTTCTGGCGCTAGATTATTATACTGAAATGATACATCGCCAGGCCTCTCTAAGCTTCTACCGAGAGCCTCCAGTAAGCCATGAGTTCCTCCTTCAACAGGCTCCACAGCTGCAAGAAAACGTGTAGTAATAACGCCATCTTTCACCAATCTTGCAGTAACAAACTTAATGCCTAGTTGTTGACGACCACATGATCCATCAATTTGTATTCCTAAAGCATCGCATTGATTTATTTCTTCAATGAAATTCTCCTTAAATACATCACCAATGCATGACAACATTTCATAGTAAATATTTGTCGTGCGATAGTGGTGCATATCTGAACCTGTGGGTCTAAATGGTTGCAATCCCAGTCTTGGGAAAAACTTCTGTACAAGTTGGTCGGAAAAGATATTGGTGAGACACCTTGATGGCCAGGAATATCCTGATACGGTTTTACACTGAGTGTCATTGTAGCAGTCCATTGCCAGGCGAAGTAGTTGTGAAACTTCCTGGATTCTATATCTCTTGAAGAGATTCAGCCAAGGATGTTTGTCGCTCTGCTTTTGAAACTGATCATGTAATTTGCTTGCCTCTAGTGCAGCTGCATGTGGTTTACCCTGAAGATGCTCAATTAAGCGCTGTGCTCCAAGCTTACCTTCTGTTCGTGCTCCCGTACTGGATGCATAAGGTACACTTCTATTCAATGAAACCTTCTCAGCATCAACGTGAAACTGCAACAAACATTACACTTAACAAACAATCGAGTTTGTCTTTTATCCTTGTTTTTAATTCTTGTAAGAACCGAATCCGATGAATACATGTTCAATAATCTGTTAATATTAAGAGATAAGCCCATATAGTATGACGTGGAACCAGTAGAAGTGGAAGATGAATTGGCCACATCCGCATCTTGACCAATACTTGAAGATGAGGTCTCTGGGTATGGACATTGAGAAGAGGCTGTATTTGAACAGTCAGATGGCATAATTGAAGAACCTGTCAACCCTATATCACTGGCCGTTGTAGATGTCAAGGGTCGTTCATTAGCTGTAATTCCAACAGACTGAGGTTCTTTACTGTGTTTTATTGTTCGACTTGAAAAAACTAGATATGTCCATTGAACCAACAGAATCATCTTTTTTAATTTTTTACGACTAGACATTTTAGTATTCAAATACAATCTGTAATAGACAACCAATATTATTGATGTATGAATTTAATTTAGCATAATAAAGTGAATTGGTTACTAAAACATAGTAAAAATATTTTTAGTAGAAATAAAATAAACAACAATAAAGTAAATTTATAGCTAATTGAAAGAGCAATGAATATCAAAAAAATCTGATTGGTTTCAATAATCTGATATGCCTATATAAACTACAAATATAACCTATATAAACTATATAAACTGTAAATATAACCTATATAAACCCCCACTATTATTTAATAACAAATATTAATAGTGTATTAGTCTTGTGTATTAGTAATTGTGTATTATTAATAGTGTATTAGTAGTAAATATTAGTCTTGTAGGTTATCTCCCCCCCCCACTATTAATAACAAATATTAATAGTGGGGGGGGGGGAGATAACCTACAAGAAGAAGAGGTAAATTTATAGTTTCAACCACAACTCGTTTTGAAAAATAAAAATGAGGTTTTCCAATAGTTTCTGATGTGATTCATCCGAAAATGACATTCATTTCCGTCGCAAATTACTCGTTTTTGTGATTCCCCCCCCCCCCCCCCCCCCCACGGCCCCAATTCGTTTTGAACATGAAACTTATGTTTTTTGATACGATTCATTCGAATTTGGCATCCGTTTCCCTCGCAAATCACTCGTTTTTAGGTCCCCCCCCCCCAATATCAAAAGCCAAAAACGAGTGATTTGCTGTGGAAATGGATGTCAAATTCGAGTGAATCACCTCAAAAAACATAGGAATAACGTAAGTTTCATAACCCAACTCAATCCAATCTACTGGATTGAATTGGGTTGGGTTATGACGGAGTGATAAGATAAACGATTCCTTCAGAATCCGGCCGTAAATTAGTTTAAAAAATAAATCGTTAAACTAACGAAAATATCATGACTTAACCTAACCAATCGTCAAGAGTGTACAGTTGCCCTAACCGGGCATTCAGTTGACCTAACTAGGTATTCAATTAACCTAACGAGTCAATGTTATTCTTAAAAAATTATGAATCACTTCACACCTTCACACACTGTACCCATGGCTAGACTGATACAATATGGCGGACCAAAAATTACTATATGGCGGACCAAAAATTATTATATTTATTATCTCCGTTATTATCCATTTGCGACGGAAGTGGTATTAGAAAAAGTTGTCCGAAATGAAGAGATACAGCTAAACAACACATCAAATATGCAGTAATCAAGTTGTGGTTGAAACTATAATAATACCGAAGAAGAACCTACAAGAAGCATAAATAAAGTATTCAACAATTTTTAACGAAAAAATAATATACATTTGTAGGTAATACCATGTAATATTGTTTATATATAGTCTCATTATGTATGAAAATAAAAATATTGTGATAAATATTACGGATAATAAAACAACCAATTATTATAAGTATTTTGAACTAGGTAAATAGAATAAAATAGGATAAACAGTATGCAAATATACAATTATGCAATATAAAAAATTGCCACTGTAAAAGACCCAAACACGCATTCATGTGTCACTTGCTCAAGATTGGCATAATTAGGCCCTGTAGCTGCATATCAACCATTATGTAATAGAGTCATGCAAATGAATATATAAATGCATAATTGCATTAGAATAAATAATTTCAATCACATAAACATAGGAAATAGGTTGTTTCATATTTGCTTCAATAGTCAAAGTTAGGCCGCCATCCATGATTCCATCACATTACAATTATATACCAAGGCAGCATTAGCAAGTCAATATCTTAATACTGCAATATAATATGAGTAAAATTAAACTATGTAATAGAACTTATAGAAAACAAAGTTATTTATTTACCTCTGTCCCCTTTAAAAACACTTAAATTAAAAACAACAGAAATGAACAGATCAAGCTGGCTATTACACTCATTGCTTTAGTATTAGGGCCAGCATGGGTCTTGTTTACAATGGATTTTATGGCAAATGGCAAACTACCGATTAGATTTATAGCCAAGTTGGCGACTTTGGCTATATTCTTTTGGCTGCTTTATCCATGGATTTGACCGAGTTTTTTTTAGATGATTGAATACAGTATTATTTTGGTTTTTTAACTGGGTGGGTGAAATCTATTTAGTGGGTGGGTGAAATCCTTTACTGGGTGGGTGATCACCCACCCAGTTAACATGTTAGATTTAGGCCTGCCACACCAAGTGAGCTGTGGCCCTCGTCCAACAGTACAGTGGCTGCCACACCAAAGACAAGGAGCAGCTGCAGTATCTACTGCAAATAGTGTCGGAGGATTGCCAAAAGTTTCCACATGACAGAAAAAGCTCTTTGACTGGGCAACAATGAGTGGTTGCCAACTGTTGTAGAATGGATAGTACTTATCTATCAGCTCATGGATGGGGGGGACCCAGAGGCAGTGGAGCTATAGTGCATACCATACACAGTAAAACCTGCGCTATCCAGCAATCAACTATTCGGAAAACTTTAGAAACTGGCAAATTTCATATTAGGACAATACAATTCACCAATCTAGAAACTGGGAAGTTTTCCAATGCCATCCAGAAAAATCTAGAATATCCTCAACATTTTTAATAAAATAAGACTAAATTTTACTTGTTTCAATTGTCCCATACATACTTATCATAGTGTTTATGTTGATAACAATATAGTTTACATTAGTATACAGTGCAGTATAGCCAAAATTTGGTCCATTGGTTTTTCCTAGGTTAATGGTACCCTCGATAACCAGAAAATTTAGACAACTGGAATGGCCTAATCCCCAAGCTTGCCGGGTAACAAAGGTTTTACTGTAATACCTATTACAGTGATAGAAGGATAAATTTTGAAACTTGTGAGCAACCCCTAAATATGAACTGATTGAAATGAAAATTTACCTGCAACATTTTCTCACAGAACCTCACAACTTCAGTGGGTGGGAACTAGGAAATATAAAAAAAAAATTCCCCTATATAGTTATGGACCACCCTAGTATATATATATATAATATATATAATATATAATAATATATATATATAATATATAGGGTGAACCAAATGTAGGTGGACAGTAAATGATAACGTTTATTTTGAGAATACATATTTAATTTTTTTGTATACTATAATACAAATAAAATTTAAATAAATTTAGTTATAATATTTAATATAATAAAACACAAACACCATAGTTATAATGAACACCATAGTTATAATATAATATAACACAAACCGTATTCAACCTACTGTCCACCTACTTTTGGTTCACCGTGTATATATATATATATATATATAAAATGTGCCTCAGTGGTGTAGTGAATAGCACTGCTGACTACAAATCCATCAGCCACCCAGCTGTTCATCCTTCCACACATTAAAAATTGGTTTAGATAAATGGGTACCCTGGGTAGCCTAATGGTTAAGACACTGAGCTGCTGATTGGGAGGTTGTGAGATCAAGTCCAGGTGAGGAGTTTGTACTGTTATTTCTGACTGCCTGTGGTGGGGCATGGTTTGGATTCCACATTAAACTGTAGGTCTAAGGTGGAGGGACAAACTTGACCTTTGTCAGAATGAACAATTCAGATGGAAGCAAAATCAAGGTTCACCAAGGTTTTTTATATTTATATAATGAAAATGAAAAGGTTTATTGGCAGACTATAGTCCATATGACAAATATTATTAATAAAATGACAATTCACATACTAAGGATAGAAATATATACAATTGATTAGAAATAATACAGTAATGTCGAAACTAAGTGGAGCTACAGACAACTTTTTCATACCAAGAATTCCATAGCTTAGAAGACAAATGGCAGGACTCATGGACAGCTTGGATAATCGGGTTGGTTGATTTTTTTAATTCGTTACATTAGACTGTATTGAGCACATCTTGTTACCACCAGGAAGCTTGGGACATTGCGGGTAGCAAACATTTGCGAAGCTGAGCATCTTGGGGGTTAATTTATGTAAGAATCTAAAAGACCTGTTGTACAGTAAATTTAGGGTTCTACCAGAACCTTCTTTATAATTCACCCAGAGTTGCTGTCCGTATATATTACTGCAGAAAGTACGAAAGTGTATTTAGCTTCACTTGTACAGAACCAGATGTTCCTTATAGTCATATTCACTTTAACACAAAGGCTTCAAGATTGTTTTCTTATATCTGAGTCATCACTCAAGGAGCTGGTGATAGTTTGACCCAAATACTTAAACTCTTGTACTTCTTCAATTACTTCGCCTCTCATTTTAAACCTTATATCAGCTGGCTGATTAGAGCTTTAAGGATGGAATTGCATGACCGTAGTTTTTGTAACATTAAAAAGAATAATCATGTTTCTGCGAATACACTTTGCAGACTTTTAGTAGCCAATCCAGACCTTTAACAGAGGGACTTATTAATACCATATCATCGGCATAAACTAAGTTATTTATCCTTGTGTTACCTATATAGCATCCAGAGCTGTGACTAGCGCCGCTAAAACTAGCGGCGCTAAAAAGCGCCGCTAGTTTTTTAATAGCGCCACCACTAGCGTCGCTATATTTTCAAACTACTAGCGCATTTACCAGCGCCGCTAGTTTTTGAAATAAAAATTAACGCTATGCGCTAGCGCTAATTTTTATTTCAAAAATGAATTTAAAGTCCTTCTATTCCATACGAGTTTGAACGTTTCAAACATGTATGAACATGTATGCTGGCGGCGGTTCCCTCATTCTGCATTGCTTGCTTGTCAGTTATTAGTCATACAGCGGAAGTCACGGAGTGTGGTTGTGTTTCTCTCCCGCTCGATTTTTTCATTACGTTTACGAAAGGATGGCGTCTTCTTCTGCTGACCAGCAAATAGAAGAAGTTAAAAATCCGTGGCCTTACATTGAAAGAAGAAATTCAAGAGGACGATGACGACTCAGACGGTGATGTAAACTTGCATGATTTACAAGAATTGCTTCAAGGTGAGAATGAACTGAGCAATGTAACCAATGTTTATACTCTACCAGAACATCATCGCGCAGCGCATACACTCAATTTAGTAGCAACATCAGATTCAGAGAAGGCATTAACTAATCCAACATTCAAAAAAGTTTGTAGATCTGCATTTGCTAAGTCACAATCGTTGTGGAACAAGCAGAATCGGAGCACCGTATCTGCTGATCTAATTCAAAGCAAATTAGGAATGCGGTTGGTGGTACCATGTGACACACGTTGGAATTCAACGTATGATGCTTTAGCACGGATAAACTCCTTACTATCTACTAAAGAAGCGGCAGTCAACAACATTTTTGATGAGCTGGGAATTGTGCGATTCACCTTGTCTGAAATAGTATTCATTAAAGATTACATTTCTGCAATGAAACCACTCGCCCAATCATTGGACATTCTGCAGGGTGAACAAAATGCCTATATGGGTGTCCTTTTGCCCACGTTGTACGCCTGTCTCTCCAAACTGAAGACCATTGTTGAAGATCCACAGCACACATGCCAACCGCTTGCAATGGCTCTTGTGAACGGCATAGAAAATCGTTTCCAACAAGCATTCAACAACAACGATTACATCGCTGCCGCTGCCGCCCACCCTAGCTTTAAACAGATATGGATTGATTCACTGGAGAAGAAGGAGGAGGTGCGGCAAATGTTGACGACGTCTTGCTGACTGCATGAAAAGTGACATGGAAATTAGGCTAATTAGCACACCCGAAGCTGCCGGTTCCAGCACGGAAGAGGAAGACAATTTGTTCAGTTGTTTCGAAAAAGATAGTAATATGCATAAAACTATTCTACAACAAAGTAATGAACAAGTACGTGTCTTTTTATCAAAACAGCCTTCCACTAAGAAATGTTTCAAAGCAACAGACTATACATCTTCCTTCCCTTCCGATTCATTCAAAAAACTATTTATCCGATTAAACACTTCAATTCCGTCAAGTGCAGCAGTGGAAAGGATTTTTTCGACAGGAAAAGATATATTAAAGCCGAAAAGGTCCTCGTTGTCCGATTCAAATTTTGTAAAACTGTTGTTACTAAAATTAAATAAATAATTGTCCTAGGTCGTTGTAATAAAGTACTACTGAAACAAGTTGATACCTAAATTAGCTTGATTATATTGTAGTTTTTTCTACTTGATTTGAATAATTACAAATATATTACTTGAAATACTTCTGTTGTATATATGATATATCAAATAATTAAATAAAAGAAATGTATTGTTTTCTATGGTATTAGGTATTTTTTATTTGTTATAGCTAGATTTAAATAAATATACTGGATTTAAATAAATAAAAAGCTTAGGTTCTATAGTATAATTGTTTCATTTAAACACTCTTTTTGACAATATTACTGCATAGAAGTGTAACTAACATAATAGGTATTTTTTATTTGTTATAGCTAATATTGAAAACTAGCGCTAGCGCTAGCGTCGCTAAATTTTGAAATGACTAGCGTTAGCGCTAGCGCCGCTATTATTTTGCCTCACTAGCGCTAGCGCTAGCGGCGCTAGTTTTCATGAGTAGCGCGCACAGCTTTGATAGCATCCCACTGTTGCCTCATTAAGTGAAGCAATTAATCCATCAATATACGCATTAAACAGCACAGGAGAGAGCAAGGAGCCTTGTCTCACCCCGCAAGAGGAGCCAAAACATTTGGATAGTACATTGCCCCACCTAACGGTAAAAGATTGGTGGGAATACCAAAATTTCAATAAATTTAATATGTACATTGGAACCTTCCTGTCTTCTAGTTTTTTAAATAAAATATTTTGGTTCACTCTATAGGCTGACCATATGTACCGTTTTGAACGGGACAGTACCGTTTGTTTTATATTTCCTGGCCGTCCCGTCGTTTTAATAAAAATGTCAATTTGTCCCGGTTTATGTACTTACTTTTTCATGAATACAGAATATTACATAACCCCGTCCCTTTTTTGCCATCCCAATGTCCCGTTTTTGTCTCGAGGAAATATGGTCAGCCTATCACTCTATCATATGCCTTACTTATATCTAGGAAACAGCTATAAATAGTTGAATTACTGTCAGTGTATTTAGATATTATTTCTTTAAGTACATATACCTCTTCCAGGTCAGTTGAGTGAGACCTTTTAAAAACAAACTGATTAGATGTCCATAGGTAATCATTTAATCGGAGTAACAAGAGTTTTTCTACTAGTTTCAAGAAGCAGGAAGTGACAGCAATAGGCCTGTAATTATTGCTGGACAGAATGTCTCCATACTTTTTTTTGACCATGGGCAAGATAATTATATACCCTCATGAACTCTGCAGGGATATAGCTATGAGCAAGCATGGCTGATAAAAGCGATGATATATGCAGACATACCACATCATTAGCATATTTTAAGTGCTCATTCGATAGGTCATCTATCCATGACACAGAACCAATCTTTAACTCTTTAATTAACCTCGTTACTTCAGGAAATGATATCAAAGTATTTTCCTTTGTCCCTACTACAGCCATTTTGCTGCAATCTATCTTAAGATTATCCCCACTCATACTGTTAAGAATGTTTGAGTAGTGGTTTTTCCACAGCTTTGTAATTTCATCCTCCCCCGACAACCCATCGATTGTCGGAGGGAGGACACTTTTGACACCAGTTTGATTCTTAACAAATTTCCAAAATTTGTTGTTATCATTATTTGAGCTTCACAGGCTTTTGATGCTCAAATAGACTCTTCTTCCTGTTTACATTGTCTTATACTGACCCCTACTTCTACACATATTCATGTATACTGGTCCTAATCTGGATCTACCATGAAAGCACCACAAATCGTAGGCATCTTTCAATTCCCTCTTGATGTGGGGGGGCAATAAAATCATTCTGTCCAGGAATAACACCGGTCTGCATGAAAATCGATTTCTTTATTTTGAGTTGTGATTCTGAAGCAGTTCGCTGCGCTGAATTCAAAAATGCTACCATTGTTTTTCTATCACCCACAGTTTTAAAGTTATTAGCAAAACAATTTTGGGGCGTTTTGTAATTTTTTACCTTTTTTATCTTTAATTAATTTCGTTTTTTCATATTTTTCAGATAGATAATTCTAACATTACGTCTTTAAAATTTTAATAATGGCTTCTAGAGGATGTACCCATAGTCCAGACATATTTTGTTATATTTGTGGTCGGTATGTTGTTGTAAAACAAAGGACAAATGTAACGACCTTCATTAAGAGAGCTTATCATGCTTATTTTGGAATTAAATTAGGAGATCAAGACAAAAGTTGGGCTCCACACAAGGTTTGTCTTATGTGTGTGCGGCACTAAGGAATTGGAGCAAAGGTAAAAAGAAAAGTTTGCCATTTGGGATCCCTATGGTATGGCGCGAGCCAAGAAACCATACCGACGACTGCTACTTCTGTTCTTGCAATGTTAAAGGTTATAATGCAAAGAATAAAGAGAGCCTTCAATACCCAAGTCCAGAAGTTCCTATTCCCCGCCCACCCGAGAATCTGGATCAATAAAATTCAGATTCTGATTCAGCTCCAAATCCAGACAGTGATGATGTTTATGAACAGCCAACAGCTGACCGAGATCCTAAACCATTAACCCAAGCCGAACTAAATGACTTAGTCAGGGATTTGAATCTGCCTAAGGACTCTGCAGAACTTTTGGGGTCTAGATTGCAGGAGAACAATTTATTGGCATTCGACACATACTTCGCTTGGTACAGAAATCGTAAGAAAGACCGTGCCTTTTTTCGAAGAAGATGGTCCCTTGGTATTTTGCATGGACATCACAGGATTAGTGTGCAAGCTAGGCACCGAATACAAACCAGTGACTGGAGGTTGTTTATAGATTTCTCTAAAACCAGTCTAAAAGGAGTGTTACTGCACAACGGTAACAAATATGCATCAATCCCAGTGGACTATTCTACTCATTTAAAAGAGACCTATGATAACATGAAACTGCTTCTGGAAAAAATTCAGTATCAAAATCACAGACGGATATTGTGTGGGGATCTCAAAGTCCTTTGCATGTTACTTGGGCAGCAATCAGGATACACTAAGATGCCATGTTTCATCTGCGAATGGGATAGTCGAGCACGTGACCAGCACTGGAAGAGGAAAACTTGGCCTCCTAGAGAGAATCTTACCCCAGGATCAAAGAACATTTTACATGAACATCTAGTTGAACCAAATAAAATCCTCCTACCACCCTTGCACATTAAGTTAGGCTTGATGAAGCAGTATGTCAAAGCATTGAATAGAATAGAGAAGATGAGTGTTTCAAGTACATTTGTTGAAAATATCCAAAGATTAGCTACGAGAAAATAAAGGAAGGTGTTTTTATAGGTCCTCAGATTAGAAAGTTATTGACAGACGATCAGTTCCTGAACACAATGACCAATAAAGAAAAAGAAGCATGGCTTGGTTTCAAAGATATTGTTGAAAACTTCTTGGGAAACTACAAAAGCCAAAATTATGAAAGACTGGTGGAAAATATGCTTAAAAAGTTTTGCGCCTTAGGCTGCAACATGAGCCTGAAAGTTCACTTCTTATTTTCGCATCTTGACCGTTTTCCCGAAAATCTCGGAGATGTCAGTGAGGAGCAAGGGGAACGATTTCACCAGGACATCAAAACCATGGAAAGAAGATATCAAGGAAGACGGCATACAAATATGATGGCGGATTACTGCTGGTGTCTACAACGAGATCAGCCTAACGCACATCATAAGAAAACATCAAAGAAGCACCGGTTTAGTCGTCATTAGTCAGATCTACCTTCGTAGTCTTAAGTCTTTGGAATAAGTCCTGAAATGTTTGTAAGTAAAGAAGGTAAATATATTTTGTTTCTTTCAGTTATTTTTTTATTCTTTCATAAACAAGCAATATGCTTGTCCAAGAGCTAGGAGCTATTTAATTCTGCTTTAATTAGGTTTTACTCTATCACCTTAAGATTTCGTGCTACAAGGGGTGTTGTAATACCTCATCTGTCCCCAAATGTTAACCACCCATTGATGGGAGGGGAGAGAGTATTTTGCTGGGAACGGGACTGGTTATATATATTTACCCTACATTATTATGTAAGCGTTACTGTAGTCTATAACAACAAAATTTATGGTTTAGCATGTGCAATCCAATGTTGGTCTCGATAAGATGGTTCACATTTGGGGATAAATGGGGGATTTATGACACCCTGTAGTAAGAAAACCATACGTGATAGGGAAAAACTAACTATATTTTTGAGATCAGCGCACTCGAATTATATAGAATCACCAACAAGTTTGTAAAAATCGATCGACAAGTTTTCAAATGTGTACTGGTGTAATCTTAGTATGATAGTTGTAAAATTTAATTAAGGGCTTCCTGCTTCTCTTAACACGGATACAATCTTACTATAATACCTATCTGAATTTACAGTGAGAATCATTTGAGCAAGGATTACTACAGGCAAGATGCAAAATTTCTAAATTATTAAAGAGGTGACCTGTTCTGTCTTTGTATTTTATTCTGTTGCATATTAACGTTAGACCAATCGACGCAATTATTTTTACCTAGTGAGTTCTTATGTCATGTTGTGTTGTGCATAAAGTGGTAAAATTAATTAATAGTTCTAATGGTCTATGATCATATATATATATATATATATAACCTTACAACCTTACAAAGGTCCCGCGCGATGATTCCTCATTTTGCGAAGGTCAAGCTTGTCGCTCTTCCTCTCAAGTTGGCCTGGTGAAGTAGTGAGTTGGTTTCTTATGCTCTCCACCTCACATAGCCAGGTACACCAGGCTCATCGGGGATTGTTCTGAGCCAGGTGTCTACTCTTCTTTTGAAGATGTCCACTGCAACTCCCTTCGTGTTTCTTAGGTCTTTGGGCAGCTGATTAAATCGTTTTGGTCCTCTCACCACAAAACTATTTTCTTTCAGGGTTAAGGATGTTCCCTGTCTCGCCTTTAATTTCGGAATACGACACAGTCTACTGTTTCTACTTTCCACTGTTGTTTGGGGAGTTATAGGGTTCAGAGTAAGATTAGGGACTAGTTTCTCCATTACTTTCCAAGTGTAAATAATGGTGTATCTCTCTCTTCTCCTTTCCAGTGAATATAGGTCTAGTTCGCGTAACCTTTCCCAGTAATTTAGTTCTTTGCACCCATTGGTCTTGGCTGTGAAGCTTCTCTGGATCCCTTCCAGCTGTCTAATATCTTCTTTTTTATATGGGGATGTTAGGACCGAGCAGTATTCCAATTTGGGTATGATCAGGGTTTTCAGTAGAGGAATCATTAAATTTGTAGCGGACCGAAAAGAAATAGACTAACAAGTAGACAGACAAATTCTTCCTTCCACGCCATCATCAAACATTCTTGGAAGACACACGTGGTCAAGGAATCCGAAACAATGAAAACATCTGTTTCTTCCCAAATGGCCCGCGAAAGCAAGCCCTTGTCAACTAAAGGACGCGTGGAAGGCGTCTCAAGATATGGCGCAAAAGTCCACGTCACAGAGACTATATAAGCGAGATTCCACTGATATTCATCCTCACTCACTCTCACTTGCTCAGTGGTCGAACCCGTCACGTCAACCACCCTCCGGCTTCCCGCTGGAGGAGCGGCCCGCTGTTCCTTCAAGGCTCCGATCGAGCCTACACGAAGTCTATCATCAAGTAAGGCTCTCTACCAAACCCCACTCCGTTCTTGCTTTCATCTCGTAAGGTCATCCTTCACGTTGTTACAGCGTCAGCTTTAGCCACGCTTCACCCAAGAACGCATCATCACTCGAAGTAGGCGAAGTCTTTTCCGCTGGAGGCGTTTTCAGTGGCCTCTTTTACCACACCTCAACTGGTTTACAATCATCTTCGGGAGCACCGGCAAAGCTCAACGCTACGAGAAGTCATCCTCAAGGTGGACACATTACGTGACTCGACGGCGAAGCTACAAACCCAAATCATTTCACATCTGGTCAGTTTTCACCGCTTCACGAAAAACGGCCGTCAACGAGAATCCATTAGGCCCGTCAACACTTCATAGTGAAGACCTTGACTTACGGAACAAACTTCCAAGAGGCAACAACACCCGGGCCTACGTCTGTAAGATCACCTTCAAGCATCTGCTTCATCTCAAGAGGCCCAACCGACACGACCAACGCTTAGTCAACCAGCTTCAATAGAACAGACAACAACACCTCGAGCCTACAGTAATAGGTTCACTCTCAACACATATTCTACACAGGTTTTCATCGTCCCGGTAAGCTAAGTGCATCTTTTCTAAGTAACTCTCGTGAAGTCTACACCAGCCTCAGGGCCGGATTAAGACCTTTAGAGGCCCTAAGCACTTAAAAGATTTTGGTGCCCCATATATATGTAATTCAAAATATAAACAAAAATAAACCATAAAATAAAATTCTATTTTTTGAAATGAAACAAAACTTACAGTAAGATGGAAAATAATGTTTATTTTTGTATACTTCCACTTCATTTATATTTGAAAAGTTTTCTCCTACTTTTTTTTTAATTGCAAAGTCTTTGATCAGATCCTCAAAACTAATCTTACGTAACACATCTGCTTCTATACTTAGCGCTCAAAGATTTGATAAAACAAAATAATAACGCAAAGCGTAAAGTGTGTGATTACAACGAAATATATTTATTCTCTCAAAAGGGTTGTTGTTCACTACAAATTCAAACAATGAAAAAAAATAAATACTATATATGAATATATATAATTCAGTTTTCAACAGCTTATAGGCTATAAACCGCGATTATAATAGTATAATAAATCCATGGTAAATCCGACAATGGAAAATTTCTGTGGTGCCCCCCTTCCCTTGATGCCCTAAGCACGGGCTTATTTTGCTTAATGGTTAATCCGGCCCTGACCAGCCTACTGCCGAACGGTAGACTATACTCCCAAAGTGTGCAATTAAGCGTTTCAACTGACTCTCGTTGAAGAACGTAGTAGGCCTATTTCCCAATTCAAATGTCATACCAAAACTGTAATCGTGTAGCATCTGCTATTGTGTTCATTCATATAAATACTTTACATCCGTTTATTTTATGTGATAGATTTGAGTATTCTCTTACTGAAGGCCTAATTTATTTACGGTGTACCAACTTAGTACTTCCCTTCCAATTATCATTAGGCCACAGCCTCTTGTTTCTACAGTATGTCCCATTTAGGCGTAATCACTTAGCATCCTATAATTGCCTTTATTACATAAATGATATTCGTGTAAGCCTTTGTATAAATGATATTCGTGTAATCATTGTCATAGCATTTCTCCCAATTATCATCAGGCTCCAGACTCTTGTTTAACAGTCCACTAATGCGTAATTCTAGCCTACCTAATTCATTTACAGTGTACCAATTTAACGTGCATAATTTCCATTATCATTTGGCTGCATCATTTATTCCATGTTCATTCATGCCTAACCTTTAGCCAACATAATCAATGTTATGGATTATATTCAGTGTACCAAAACGTACGTGCATAATTTCACTTATCACTAAGTTTCATATTTCATGTTGTGTTCCATTTTTGCTTGCCATTAGCCTCTCATACACGAGCGTATTTCTTAACAATTGATCTGTATAATTCCTTTTATTTACTAATCCTCAGTCAGACTTTCCCATAATACAAATGCCGTTATAGAATTGTTAAGCACTCTAATCATTGTCAATCATTTGTTATTCACTGTGAACAAATAACTGATTTATTTTCTTAATTAAATACAAAACAATAAGGTGCTTTTTATAACCTTAACAATATTTGCTTGGGTGTAATCCAAGCTGGTGACCTCGAAGCAATTCGTGTCTCTCAGAAATATTATAGTAGGCCTACTCAATTAGCCACCTTCAACCGGTGATACTGTAAGACATCATAAATTGTTAACCCAGCCTGTCATTAATACTCAATCATTGCATCAATTAATCACTAGCATTAAATTAATTATTATCACCTTACAGTAAACGGCTAAAACTAGGCCCACTATACATTCCTATCCCTTCGTTTAAAGGTTCTCAATATCTGTCCCATTATTCTCTTTGCTCTGTTTACTGCTATCTTATTTTGTGTTTCAAATTTCGCATCATCATGTCATTACAACCCCTAAATCTTTTGCTCTGGAATTTTTCTGAATTTCCTGTCCATTTGGGGTATAATATTCCATGGATTTTAGGTCTTCTCTTTTTCTGTACCGTAACAGCTGAAATTTCTCCGTGTTAAACTTCATATTGTTGTCTTCCGTCCACTTGTAGATTCTGTTATGTCGGGTTGTAGAGATCCTATATCTTCTGGGTTTCTTATATTTCTAATGATCTTTGTGTCATCCGCAAAGAATGTTACTATGCTATCTCTGGTAACGTCCTCATCTATGTCGGTTAGCATGATTATGAAGAGTAGTGGAGCTAATACTGTTCCTTGTGGTGCTGAGCTGAGGACCTCTGATTCTGATGAAGATACTCCTTGTACTGTAACGACTTGCCGCCACTCACTAAGGAAATTATATATCCATTTCCCTACTTTTCCTGTTATTCCCATATATTTCAGGAATGTTGTTGTAGCGTTCCATTAGTTGTGATAGGCATGATCTGCTTGACCAAAACCTGTGTTGGTTATCATTCAATTTTTTCTGAGTTTCCAAAAAGTCATAAATTTTCTCTCTAACTATTCTTTCAAATATTTCAGTGAGATGAGATGTAAGCGACACTGCCCTATAGTTTTTGGCCTCAGATCGATCTCCTCCTTTATATATTGGGACTATGTTCGCACTCTTCAGGATGCCCGGTATTTCTCCCGTGTCTAGTGATTGTCTCCATATCCAGTATCGGGGCTCAGCGATTGCATTCTTGCAGTTTTTGATCAGTGTGGCATTCCATTTATCCAGTCCTGCCGCTGAGTGTGTTTTTAGTTTCCCTATGGCTTGTGTTATATCATCCGTCGTAAAGTCGAAATCCGTTATACATAGGCTGACCATACGTACCGTTTTGAACGGGACAGTACCTTTTTTTTATGGGTTCTGTATGGGTTCTGTCACTGAAGAATAATTGTAAGCTCAATATGTTTATGTACTTACTTTTTCATGAATACAGAATATTACATAACCCCCGTCCCTTTTTTGCCATCCCAATGTCCAGTTTTTGTCTCAAGGAAATATGGTCAGCCTAGTTATACAGTAAACTCTCGATAAGTCGGAATTCGGGATGAGTCGGACTCTGTCCTCTGTCAAGTGCTATTATTCTTTTGTTTATTTTACTGAGAGAAATGTTTTATTTCCTGTCAAGTGCCATTATTATTTTGTTTCTTTTACTAAGTGAAGTGTTTTTTTTAATACTGTATTGTACGAAAAGGTAAACAATAAATTTTTTTGTGTTTCACGCTCAAAATAATTCCAGCAACGGTTAAGTGAAACAAAGTTTTATTGTTTTTTAATGTTTATTTTGTTTATTTTGAACATTGTATTAGACTCTCACTAATCAAACTTAAAAGGTTAGAGAGTATTTATGCCTCTTTAGGGGTAAATAGGGGGGGGGGGGTAATTAAGTTAATTCGTGATGAGTCGGACTTTTCAATGAGTCGGACCGGCTAGAGCCCTATATAGTCCGACTTATCGAGGGTTTACTGTACTTTCCCCTTGTGGTTCTTCTTCAAAGAACACGTTTCTATCGCATATTAATTTGTCAGTTTTTGGGATACTGAAAGATGATTCGTACTGAGCTCTTAATATTTCAGATACTTCTGTTAGATCATCAGATAAAGCACTGTTCTCATTTTTTAAAGGTCCGATAGTCGCATGGTTTTTCGACTTTCTTTTTGCCAAATTATAGAAGTACTTTGAGTTAGCCTTTATCGCTTATATAGCGTCGTCGTCTTCTTTTTCTGTATGCTTCTCGATTAGTTCCTGTATGACGACATCGATACTTTGCAGTTTATCATTTAATATTTTTCTGATGTTGTTATCTTTACAATTACTTAATTTTGCAGTCACTCTTTTTCTCTTTCGAAACAATGCCCTCTTTTGTCTCTCGAACCTGCTTCTCTTTCCTCTTTGTTGTATTTTTGGGACATGTTTTTCCATAATTTCTAACGTCTCCTCTAAAGTCATTAGCATCTCCTCCGTTGTCTTGGCCTCGAAAATGGTTTTCCAATCTATTACTTCCATGCTGGATGTCACATCTTCCCAGTTTATAGCTTTGGAGTGAAAATTAAAAATTTCAAATTTGCTTCTTTCTGTTGTGTGTGTTCTTTCTTTTCCTGTTGCCTTTCTTTTCCTGTCCCAGCTTTGGGACAGGATCCTATCTGCTTTGCAGATAGCTGGTGAGGGAAGCTATATTTTTGGGACCTCTTTGCGAGTGACCCGTTGGCCGCGTCGGGCTGGCATCGTGAAAAAGAGGAAACTGTAGTATTTGTCATTTACCATTGCTTATTCGGACTATAGTGAATTTAGTTTTCCTGGAAGAGTTCCTTGTTCCATGCACGGTCTGTGTGTGTCATGGAAGGCCTTAGGGGGCCATTTTGAGTTCATTCCCATATATATATATATATATATATATATATAAATTATTTCACGAAAGTAACACGTGAGGATGTCATTAGACGAAAGCGCTTGAGCACGGTTTTGTATATATAGTACGTATATATATATATATATATATATATATATATATATATATATATATATATATATATATATATATATATATATAACTCTAAATATCAACCAATTTCCTGGCATCTCTTGAGTAAAGTTTACATTATTTCCACAAAATAGAAAACTTTGCATTTTTCAATACTGAATTCCATTTACTTGCCAAGACAACTAATGTATCAAGATCATTTTGTACTTTATAAGAACTTTTTATATTTGGCAAGATAATGCAATAAATAATGAAAAACAGCACCAGTTTCTTATCTTTCTTATTTTGATCTCAGCAGCACAATCTGACTTTCAAAATGCATTCAAATATCAGGCTCAAGTGAAATAGTGATAGATAGGCCAGTATTTAAGCTTAAACATGCGTGTTGTTTTACATATAATATATTTAATTACTTTGTTTTCAGACTGCTTAATAGCATAATATAAGATCATAAAAGCATTCTTTGAAATATCATTGTACAGATTGTAATCTTTAAAAGTAGAGCCTGGATGTTCAGGAAAAATACCATAAATGCCTCTTTTTACATGTACAGGAAAAAGTACCATTTTTGTCATAAAGTGCCTAATTTGCCTTTTTCCATTATTTTCTAGTATTATTCCATATATATATATATATATATATATATATATATATAATATATATATATATATATTATATATATATACAGTATATATATATATTATATATATACAGTATATATACTGGGCCGCAAAAGTATTTACGAATTGTAAGTTGAAATATATATTTGGAATAAGAATGTATATATAAATATATAAGAAGATATTTAATTATAATATAATAATATTTGATATATTTGACAATAAAACAGGCTAATAAAAGAAAAATACCATACAGGATTACCTCAAAATTCGTCATTTCGAATTTCGTCGTTAATCTTTTACTACCTATAGTTTCGCAATCCGTCGTCCATATTCGCAGATTTGTAATTTTTTCAAAAAATGTGAGAAAAAACTATCAAAGGTGACAAAATTCAACTGTTTACAACGCAAATTCACGATGAATTTCGAGATATTCCTGTACTTATTTATAAAAACTTATGAAAATTAGTATCCTGTATGGCCACCCTTGTTCTTTCGGACTAGTTCAAGATGCCAAGGCATTGAGTCAACCAACTTCGTGCATGATTCAGGACTGATTTTATACCACTCTTCTTGAAGAACTATCCATAAATCTTCTTTATTTTCTGCTTTATCGTCTCTTGTTCTTACTTTTCTTGTGAGCTCATCCCAAAGATGTTCAACAGGATTTAAATCTGGACTCTGAGATGGCCATCCTAGCATTTTAAACCCTTCTTCTTCAAACCTAGTGGAGAGCCGTTTTAGTGATTTAGCACTATGCTTAGGATCGTTATCCTGTTGAAATATGAAGTTTGCATAATCTCCATGAAGTTCCTTAGCAGCTGGGATTGCAATATTAGTGAAGAGATGTTTGAATACATATTGATCCATGTGTCCATTTTCATTCCCAGTGATCTGGTGTAATTTTCTAACTCCCTTTGATGAGAAGCAGCCCCACACATTGATTCCCCCCACCTCCTTTTTGCACCATCAGAATAAGGCATTCATTCTTATATTCTTCACCAATTTGTCTATTAACAATTTTCCTCCTTTTATTACTCCATACAATTTTCGACCAGTTCTCAGCATCCCAATCTTTGTGTTGAAGAGCAAGTTCTAATCAAGCTTTCACATTCTTCTTTGACAATAAAGGTTTTTTCTTACTCACTCTAGCAAATATTTTATTATCTGTTAACCTTCTTTTTACTGTATCAGCGCTAATTTTTGTTTCTCCCACTTTCACTAATTCTTTACTCAAGTCATTTGCTGTCATAAATCTATTCTCCAAAGCCAGAAATTTTAGATGCCTTACACCATGCTCTGACAAAACCCTCTTTCTTCCAGTTCAGACTAACTTACAGGTACTTCCTTGGTTTAAAATACATTTCTTATGGTATCTGACTGTACCTTCACTTATCTTCAGCATTTTTGCAACACTTGTATTGGAATAATTACCCATTTTAACAAGAAGAGTCAATTCTCCCAAGTCTTGGCTAGATAACTCATGTGTCTTAACCATCCTCTCAAATTGGAAATATATAAGTAAACATTTTGTTGAAGAGTGTTAAAATGAACCTTCCCTATCAAGGCTGATAGCACACTAAACTGCGCATAGTCTGTGCCGCTAATTTCAAAATTAGAGGACTTTTAATTTAGTGATGCCAAATTATCAAAATATTGAAGAAACTCTATGGGAATTAATTGCAATGACTTTTAAAGTGGCAAAATATTGTATTTAATCTAATAATTACTATCTTATACTAATTTGTGTGTGTTCTGCATAACATAAATTACCACAGAAAATATATTAACATAAAATAAATTTTTCTAAATCACAAAAAATAAAGCTACCATTAATATCTGGATAATATTTCTCAATTTGTAAATACTTTTGCGGACCAGTGTATATATTTAACAAACAGTGTGCATAATAGTATTATTTTATATTACACATTTTTTCAAATTTAAATCTTTGTCATTATTGTGTAACCAACATTTTCAATACTTACCATTTTGTTCACTATAATGGCATTGTAATATGCATTATTTATATGTGTATAATGGTATTATTCTACGTAGCTATATTAAACTTCATTTTTGGGAATGAAATTGTTATTATGTGTAACTAATATTTGCATTACCTACCATTTTCTTCACTAAGAGCATCGTAATATGTATTATGCGTATATAAAGGTATTATTCTAGAATAAACATTTTGAAAGCAAATTTATAAATGTCTTTTTTGGGGAGGTTTTACTGCCTATTTTGAATGTTTATTTTGCCTATTTACCTACCTTTTTTAAGGGTTTTTATTGCCTAAACATCCAGGCTCTATTTATACGTAAGCCTTGTATTTAATATACTCGTACTTTAAGTGGAATGATACCAAGTGAAGACTGTTGTCCTCTTTAATATTTTTATTCAAAAAGAGAAATTTTATCTCAAATACCAAATTGTGTTTACTCTCATTTTTTAAATTAATAAATTAAGATAAAACAGATTTAGCTAAATTAAAGTAAAAATCAATGATAATTCATGAAGAAGCCACTTCACACTGTCTTTGCTTGGTGGGGAATTAGCTTCAGAAGAAGAGTCAAACTTGAAGGTATCAAGCCATTATCTAATACCAGTTGCAAAATTGTAGATAGGCATCAGAACTACAACGAATAGTTTGGGAGAGTACATTTTAATATAACTAGGCCTTGTTGTAAATGACATCACTTTGGGTGATTTGGGGTCATTGACTTTCACCAAGTTTCCTGAAGATTTTTTTTTTATGCAGGAAGGAGGAGCCATCGCTCCTCCTTCCTGCAATTACCATTAACCCTTTCACTCTGGGTGTGGCATATAAATTACATGTCCAATTTGCACTCAGATCCAGGTGTGGTAAATAAACCAACTCCTAATCTTTTCTGAGCTCCAGGTGTAGTTTATAAACCAAGGGTTTATCCCTCTCTTTCTACCCTCTGGAGTTGAAAATGGGAAGGATACATGTATTATAATTTGAATAACCATTTTGAATTATTTTCTGTTCTATGTCTTCTAACCATTTTTCTACCCAATTTATAACTAACCCCAATATCTCATAAACTTTTAATTTATATTGTTAGAAAATCTAGAAGAGGAAGAACCGAAAGAGCCGCGCGCCCTATAACCAGAAGCAAGGCCCAACGAAATAATAAGGTATAGTAATTTCTTTCTTTACCCTTAGGCAAACCAAACAAAAATCTAACAGAACCAGCTTCCTATAAACCCATTACTTTATTATGCACACCTTCCAAAGTAACAGAAAGACTAATCTTACAAATCACCAACCCACACATACCACTATCGCCTACTCAACATGGACTCAGACCTCACCACTCAACCACGACACTACTCACTAACCACACGCAGCACATCATGGATGGCATCAACTCCAGACGACCAGCTCAACGTACACTATTAGTGTTAGAAAATCTAGAAGAGGAAGAACCATTGTTGTCCCAAGGCGATATGATGACTAAGCTGATTGATGCAGCATTGCTTGTATATATTAAGTTAAGGTGTGTGTGTGTGTGTGTGTGTGTGTCCATCTCATAATTGTAAGGTTAGTGAAAAATTCACTTAATTTAGAGTTAGCATTTTTGGGCTCTTGTGGCATCATTGTTTGGGCACTCTTGTGGCATCATTTAATGGGGCGCTGCACGTCTTTTCTACTCGTTTGTGGAATGCCGTACTTACAGGGTGTGGTCTTATAGAGAGCTCTCTTGCAATTCAGTTTCGTTGTTTAGATACAAGATTGTTGCATCGTGCAATAGTGCAGGTTGTGTTGTTGTTGCAAGGTTTAGAAAGACCATAAATAGTGCCCCTTTTGTTTTTTATCTTAAATTCAAGCAACTGAGGCCTAAGGTAGGCCCACATCGAGTCAGCAACCCTGAGGTAGGACCTAATAGGACCTCCAAGTCCGTAAGTTTTTAATTCTAGCTCAACTTGGGCTGTAGGTTGAACTGGCCCTTCAGAGCTTGGCCGTTCACGGCTCAGCTGGGATTTTGAACCCAATAAAAAAAAAATAATAACATGGTCCTTCGAACCGGATTCTAGCCCAAGACTGAGTCAGTGACTATTTTTCGGCAAAGTTCTGATTGTGCAAATTGTAGCCCAAGTTAGGCCTAGACGGGTTGAACATAATTCAGTTAAGGTCCCAGGGTAGAAAGTTTGGTCGCCCAATTGCGAAACTTGGCCACTCGTCTGTCGTTGTTTTTGGCCTACATTTTTACCGGTTTGGTTAATTTTGGTTTATTATTCGTAGGCGAAGGTTGCAGACTTCGGTGCACCAGTTACTTGGGTGGAAAATCTGGTATTCCATACTGGTGGTTGGTCAGTACCCCACCCAGCAATTCAGTTTATTTGAAAAAAGCAAAATTTGTGTTTTATCAGTTTGGTTAAGTATTTTTGCCAATTCAGCTTATTTGGTATTGAGCCGAATTGTTGTTTGCATTGAAGATGAGTGCAGCTGAATTGAACAAGTTTAAAAAAAGGAGAAGCGCCTACAAAGGTCTAATTACAAAGGTCATTGCCAGTATAGATTCTGCTATAGAGCAAGAGGATTTAAGCTTAGTGACTGCGCAGCTTTCCCTATTAGAAACTAAAAAGGTTGCTCTAAGTGAAGTAAATGTTAAAATTGAGGCTCTTATAGAAGAGGATGAAATAGAAAATAACAATTTACTTTGAAGAGATTATTGATGATATAATTAAAGTAGGCCACCGAGCAAAAAAGTTTAGCAACTCAGTACAGTTAGAGACCAGGTCTAATAATGAAACACAACACTCAACAAATGGTGTTTGTGAAGTTAAGGTTAACAGATCTGCAGTTCAATTACCGAGGCTTGTACTCAAAACATTTTCTGGGAGTATTCAGGAATGGCAAGGATGGGCAGACAGTTTTCAATCAGCAGTTCATTCTAGTCAAGTGTTAAGTGCGGTGGAGAAGTTTAATTAGTTGCAGTCCCTCTTGGAAGGGGAGGCAGCAAAGACAATAGCAGGATTAGCATTAACAGAGGCTAATTATAATGTGGCTTGGGATATATTAAAGAAACGGTTTGGTAAGCCAGAGATCTTAATTGAAAGCCACCTCCGTGAACTTTTAGCTATACCTCCTGTTAATAATCCCAATAGTGTCAAGGAGTTATGGCAGTTATATGAGGAATTTGAAGTTAGAACTAGGTCCCTGGACAACTTGGGTGTAGGAATGGAAAGGTATGGTATAATGTTGGTCACTATACTGGAGTCTAAATTGCCTAGCTCAATTTTGCTTGAATTAAGTAGGGGACACTCTACAGAACATGTGTACATCCCCCTTCAGCAGATGTTAAGTCTTTTAGGCACAGAATTAGCAAGACGAGAGGGAATTGAGTTTGCATAGTGGGATGTTAAACAAGGGGACAAAGGCAGGCACAGCATCAAGGTTTCTACAAAAAAGAATAGCCCAGGTACAGTGTCACCCTACATGCATCCTCTGAGAATAAATTAAAGGGAATCAAGGAATGCATATTTTGCGAAGGCAACCACAAGTCATATAAATGTGAGGTGGCTGAGGCTTTACCATTTGAGGAGAGAAAGGACAGGGTAACTAAGTCCACAGCATGTTTTAAATGTTTTTTGAAAGGTCACAGAGCAAGGTTTTGTAAGTTTAAAATTTTGTGCAAAAAATGTCATGGCAGGCATCAACCATTATTGTGTGAAAACACTCCTAGTAGGCCTACCCCAGAAGTAGAGACATCAGTGGCACATGCCACTGCTATGAAAGGGAGTAAAAGTAAAGGGGGATTATTGCAAACAGCTGCAGCATTATTAATTGGGAATGATGGAGAAGCTACTGTAAGAGTGTTGTTTGATAGTGGTAGCCAGTGTAACTTTATTAAGACCAGAATTTCCAGAAAATTGAAGTTTAAAGAACTTAAGAGGGAAAATTTAAGAATTTCTGGGTTTGGGGGTTCCGTTCAAAACCGAACCAAAGTTAAGAAGGAAGAAGTTCTGGTTAAGGGCAGTGTTCCCTCTAAGGTGTGCGCGTGCGCGCGCGCACATGGGGTTTTATTGCCGCGCGCACAGCCAAATTTTATGCGCACAAAAATTTAAAGTTAATTGGACATAAACAAAAATTATTTTCAAATGCTTAAGTTTTCTGTTATCTTAACTTTTTCAACACAAGAAACACAACTGTTTATGTTATCTTCATTTACTAATTGGCAACTCCGTATATCTATATCTTACGACATAAATACTGAATCATTTGAATGAGTCACGGTTGCTGAGCTGACTCAGTTATTGTCTGGAGCAGGGGTTCCCAAGCATTTTCCAGTGCGACCCCTTCTAGTGCTGTTGCCTATCCAGTGCGACCCCTTCTAGTGCTGTTGCCTATCCAGTGCGACCCCAAGTCATTACGAAGAACAAGTATATATATATATATATAATTTTATCTAGTGAGGAGGAATCTTAAAATAAATACATATATTTTTTATACGTATTTATTTAACTGTAAAAACAAATAAGGAAATGTATTACATAACTCAAGAGTGTAAAAGTAAACATTGTCAGAAACTATTTACAAACTCTCTCATGTTTAATATGTAATATAAAACAAACATATCAATCAATATTCTAAGTTCCTACTCTATCATATGTCTGATATGCTATAACAGTGGCATATTTCATATCTGACATGTGTACATTATGATTTGATTAATTTTTTGTACCTGGGGGTATATGAGGTTAAGGAACATAGCATACAATTTTCTAAGTTGATGTTTGAAATACGGTTACGGTACTCATTTTTCATAAATACCATTGACGAGAAAGCTGCCTCACAGATATAGGTGGTTCCAAATTGTACCAGAACTTTGATAGCTCGATTTTTAACAGTCGAATGTCTCTCTGCTAAAGTAATCCAGAACTTTTCTACGTCATCATAGATATCAAAATTCACCCTTGCCTCATTGTCATTGCAAAGACACTTGCGACCCCATCGACAACATTGGCTCCCTGCGACCCTTTGTGATGAGGCTTGCGACCCCATTTGGGGTCGCGACCCCGGGTTTGGGAACCACTGGTCTGGAGGTTCAACGTTCTGCGTAGCTGGTGCATAGTGAAATATTTGTTACCAATAGTTTGTTGATATATAGTCAAATTCATTTTCCAAAATATACGACAATAGCTTTCGTAATATTTACTAGTTCATTACGGAGTACCGTTACGGTATGTCGGGAGTAAACTAATAATATTAAGGAAAGTGCCTAAAAGATATTTATATTCGGTATAAACCGACCAACTTTATTGCGCGTATTGCTGTCGTGTGCGGGATTACGTGTTCCAGTTGCAATGTTACTTTCTTTAAAATTGGTTCTTTTGACCCAAAGGAATTGTAACCTAACTTAACCTAGGTTAAGGCCTATTCCCACAATTTTCTTCGGTTTATCCATCTCTAATGTATTCATCCATGCAGACGAAAAAGGCCTAGGCTGCCTATATACTCTAATCTTTATTTACGAATGGAGGTATCGGCTTCTACTCTTAATTTATCGGATATTATTAATAATTATTATAATTATTATTATTTAAATCATTCATAAATTCTTAATAATACTATTATTAGGGTAAATTACAAGGAGACAGCCCCTGGCTGAATTATTAGTTTATTATGATGAAAAATATACCACACGTCGTACCGTACGACATGTTGCATGAGTATGTCACTGCCAGGCGTAAAAAAATGTTTTATGGTGGTCATTTTATAATAAAATTTTACTAATTTAATTATTAAACATTTTATGTTTAACCTTTTGAACCACAACTCTTCATAATGATTGTGTGACAGAACCCGCTAAAAACCTGAAATTTCAGCTATGTTTGCATACGATTTTCTCAATAAGTTTCATTTCGATTTAAATAAATTAGGTACCGCGGGTGTTAGAATATACTGTAGTATTTTCTCTAATTATGGAAGGTAAATTCAATCAAACGCATTTTCTGTGAACTATATCTTATTCTAAAATATAAAGTAAGAATACATATAAATTATATATATGTGTATATGTACATTATGTATATATATATAAATGTATGAGTCCAAATCTACCCAATGGCCCGAATAGGTTAATATTATGTTCAATATAATAATAATATGTTTTGCTATGCAATCATTTTACGTTATTTAGCATAAATATAGGTACAATTTTATGATAATTGTTTGTTTTTGTTTCAGATTTTAAAATTAATGAACCGACACTATAGTTAATTCAGCATGTCTTTATCAGTAAAATAACAAGTTACCTTTACGGTAATTGCAGTGTTATAAGTTTGCTCAAATAATACTGGTGTGCGCATGTAATGAAACATTCGTACTCTTTAATTTAGAAGTTATTACATCTTATAATTAACCCATTACACCAATGCATAAAGGAGCTAAACGGAAAAGAGCTGCAAATTTCTCTAAGACAGAATGGATGGAAGTATATATAGAAACAGCAACACCAAAATCTGATAGTGATTTGCGCGTGCAGTTGCGAGACATATTCACTTTCAATTCCGATACTGGAGTGATTTGTAATTATTGTCGAGATGCAAAAGTAGTAGGGGAATTTGCATGTGGAAAGATGTGGGGTGATGTATGGAAACTTGACTTTTTAAGGCGTCATTTATCAAGCAAATCTCATTTAGACGGTGTAACGAAACTTAGAAATAAAAATCCTTCATTACCAGCAAAAGGTCTGCTCAGAATGTTGCATGAAAGTCCTGAAGAAAGACAAAGAAAATTAATGTTTTGCGAGCGAAAACGTTCAAATCAAGAAGAAGTTCAAGTTTTAATTGATAATGTTATTTTAGCTATTAAAATGAATAATTCCATGTTCTCTGTTCAGGACATTAATGATCATATGTCAAAGTATGTTAATATTCCAGATAATTGGAGAAGTAAAAATTATGCATTTGAATTTTTGGAGAATATTAACGCCATTGTGCAAAATGATGTAATGACAAAAATAGCTTCAGCAACGTTTCATACGTTAACTCTTGACGAAAGCACGGATATTTCCGTCAACAAAATGTTGGTACTTTATTTCAAATATAGAGCTCAAAATTCTACCGAATTAAAACGACATTTGGTGGAATAGTAAAATTACAAGCATGTGATGCTTCTACAGTTGTTTCTACAATCGAGCAGTTTTATGAAGAACATAATCTTGACTTTAAAAAAATGGTTATGTTCACATCTGATGGTGCCTCGGTAATGTTGGGTCGGCTTAATGGCGTGGCTGCGCAACTGAAGCGTAAAATTCCTCATTTAGTTGTACAACATTGTGTTGCCCATCGCGAAGATTTGGGTATTTGTGATACTTGGAAAGAATTCAAGCTGATAAGGAACATCGAAACTTTAATTAGGACCATATACATTATTTTCCAGATCTACAACAAAGAAGAGCAAATTCGAAGGGATTGTTATTGCTTCTGAAAATAAGTCGGTTGCCTTCAAACCTCTTAATGAAGTACGGTGGTTGTCGAGACATTTTGCACTGGAAGCAATAATTAGAAATTATGATTCTTTAATTGTGTATTTTGAGCAGGATGTATCAAATGATCCAATTTCAAATTATTGTCACACAAAATTAACTAACCTGAGTACCGAATAGCTTTGGAAATTTTGAATGATGTTTTGGGTGATTTGGCTTCCTTGTCTAAGCTTTTACAGAAGCGTAATCTAACACCACTAGATGCAAATCATCTTGTTCATGGTAAATTGAATAAGATAAAAGAACAATATCTTGGTGAAAAAATTTCATGGAGTAAACATGTACAAACACTCCTTAACAAATTTCATGAAGAAAATATTGAAGTTGATACTTGTTCTTTGTTGAATTTCATAAAAACGCTTTGTGTTCACATGGAAGACCGGTTTCCTAAGAACGAAGTAAAAGAATGGTCTTTATTTGATTGTTCACAATTGCAAAATGCAACTTTGGCTTTGGAGTTGAAGAAATTCAATATTTGTGTTCCAAATATGTCGATTTTCTAAATGAAAGGGATGTCATTATAGAACAGTACAATGACTTTAAATTTATTGCAGGTGAAAAAATAAAAGTGAAACTTATTGAAAACTATGCTGATATGGTGGTTTTTGTCCTCCAAAATGAACAATTTAAAGATCTTGCAATATTGATGGACATAGGAGGAACTTTTTTAGCATCTAGTGTGGACTGTGAACGTGGTTTCAGTTTGATGAACTCGATAAAAAATAAGCTGAGAAACCGTTTACAAGAAAATCATTTAGATATGCTTATGCGTGTGAAAAGTTACCTAAATGATGGAGGAACAATCAACCTTGAAAGAGTATATTCAAGATGGGCAAATCTGAAAGACCGTAGAGAAAAACAATAGTAAGAAGAAACTAGTATAAACCATTAAAATTCAATATATTGTTTAATTGTACTTAAAATATTTTTAATTTGGATGTTCTTATAGAAAATATATTTATTTATAGAATAAATGAATGTAAACTTCATTACTCAGTTTTATTGTCTCCTTAAAAAGTATAATATGGTGCTATGTTTTAAAATAATGATACAATTGTTAATCTTTCAAAATCATCTACCTCCTCTTTATTGATTTTTTTGATGATTCAATGAATGATGCCAAATTATAAAGTTTGCACAATTTTATAACATTATTGGGAATGTTGCACACAAGAAACAAAATGCGCACATAAGCAGCACAAAATTAGAGGGAACATTGGTTAAGGGGTTGTTACCACAAAGTCTCACTATCAAGGTCCAAGCTGTAGAGATTGAGGAACTTTGTGCTCCAGTCACTACTTGTTTAGATATGGCATGTGTCCAAGAATTGCAAGTTAAAGGAATTAATTTGGGCAATAATAAGTTTGAAGGAAAAGAAGATATTAGTCTTTTGATTGGAGCTGACTATTATTGGGACTTCATCACTGGTAATATTGTCCGCACATCTCGAGGCCCGGTAGCTATTGAAAGTAAGGTAGGCTGGATGGTACATGGTAGCTATTGCAATGAAATGGATGTTAAAGCTCTTTTTGTTAAGAATGAGGAGAACAGCCATGGTTTGGAAAGGCATTTGAAAGCGTTTTGGGAACTTGAATCCATTGGCATAAAGGACAAACAGGCAAGTACAGTGAACAGTGATGTTTTAAAGCAATTTGAAAAAGGGATTGGGTTTAGAGATGGTTGCTATGAAGTTGGCCTCCCTTGGAAGGATTCTTGCAAACCCGATTCAAACCTTCAGCTAGCTAATCGGGGGTTGGAGACTTCATTGTACAGGCTAAGAAAAAATGAGGAGTTGTTAATTGAATACAATGAGGCCATCCTAAGCTATGTTAGGGAGGGCTATGCTGAAAGGGTGCAAGATGAGCTGGTGAGCCAGGAGGCACATTATCTGCCACACCATGCAGTGGTACGGCGAGACAAAACTACCACCAAACTGAGGGTAGTTTTAGATGGCTCAGCCAAGGACAAAGGTGGTGTGTCCTTGAATGACTGTTTGGATGCTGGGCCAAATTTAAATGCAGATTTATTTTCCTTGTTATTGAGATTCAGGTTTGGTAGAGTAGCATTGACTGCAGATGAGAAGCAAGCCTTTTTTGCGGATAAAGTTAAAACCAGAGGACAGAGATGCAGTAAGGTATCTCTGGGTGGATACGAAAGACTTGTTGGAAAATGAACCTAAGGTTCAAGCATATAGAATGAAGTCAGTGTTGTTTGCCTCAGCTCTAGTCCATTTCTGTTGGCAGCTACTGTGCAGTACCATTTTAAGAAATATTCTGAAGTCTATCCTAACACTATTGAACACATCAGGAAAAAATTTTATGTTGATGATTTGCTGTGTTCTGTGAATAATACAGAAATGGCTAAACAGATATTCATGGAGGCTAGAGCTATAATGAGGGAGGCTGGCATGGAGCTTAGAAAATGGCAGAACAATCATTCTCAATTACAAGAGTTTATGAGTCAGTCCCGTGTAGTACCTGATGCAGCAGAAAGTATTGAGGATTCTGGTATTAAGGAGTTGTGGGCAATAGACGCAAAAGTGCTAGGCATTGTTTGGCAGCAAGGAGAGGATTTGTTTACCTTCAATGGGAAATCTTTAGTAGAGCTGGCTGAGAATGAGACAAGGTGGACAAAACGTACAGCTCTTAGTTTGGCTTCAAAGGTCTTTGATCCTCTTGGATTCCTGGCTCCATTTGTGATAAAGTAAAAAATTTGGTTTCAGAGACTCTGGGAAATTGGACTTGGTTGGGACCAAGAGTTACCTGATCATATGGTGGTAAGGTGGAAATATTGGTTCAAAGAATTGGCACATCTTGGAGACATTGAAATCCCAAGATGGTACTTTGGAGAGTTGAACAATAGTCCAGACAATTTGGAGCTGCACATCTTTTGTGATGCAAGTGAGGAAGCCTATGCAACTTGTATTTATATAAGAGGCACATTGCAAGAAGTAAGTTGCAGGTTGGTTGCTGCAAAGAGCACAGTAGCACCTTTGAAAAGGCTTTCTGTTCCAAGGTTGGGATTGATGGGTGCAGTTATTGCTAGTCGGCTTGCAGTTACAGTGCAAAAGTCTTTGGCCCTCTATGAAATTCCAAGCTATTATTGGACAGACTCCACTATAGTTTGGCACCGGTTAAGAAGCCAGGCGAGGAAATGGAAACCATTTGTTGCCAATAGGGTGGAGGAAATTCAAGCGCACACAGATCCCAAGCAATGGAAGCATTGTCCAGGCACCCAAAACCCCGCTGATTTACCAACACGAGGAATTTCAGTGAAAGATCTTGCACAGTCAAGTTTGTGGTGGAATGGGCCAGAGTGGCTAGAACTTGGAAGTGAAAACTGCCCTTCTAATCAGCCTATTGTAGGAGAATGCCAAGCTGAAGAAGCATGGGTGAGTGAGGTGAGAAAATGCACTGTGAACAGTTGTTAAGTTATGCAGCAGGACCCCATATTGAGGCTTGAAGACATTAGCAGTCTGAAAAGGTTGTTAAGAGTGACAGCATGGGTATATACAGGGTGTCCCGTAAGTCTGGACCCATAGGGATTTATAATATATTTTCTTATTATGTTATTATTATTATTTTTTTATTATTTTTTATTGTGATTTTTATTTGTGGGGCCACTTGAAAGCCAAAGTGTACGAGGTCAAACTTCAGAACATTTTCCACCTTAAAGCACGCATTGTGGAGGCGTGTCAAGAAATTTGTGCGACTGTGATTCAGAAAGTGCTGTCGCAGTGGAGATTGCGTCTTCAACTATGTGTGCGACACAACGGCGGACACTTTGAACAGATTATGTAATAAATTTTTGGACTATTTTGTAATTTTATTATTTTTCCCTATGGGTCCAGACTTACGGGACACCCTGTAGATTTACCAACAATATTAAGGGAGAAACAAGAAGGGAAGGAATTCTAAACAGTAAGGAGATTCAGCAAGCCAGGCTATACTGGGTGGTATATGTGCAGAAGGAAAAATTTGGTGAAGAGAGGGAATTGCTCACCAGCCGTCCATTACAGGTTCTACCAACACATTCTGCTCTTAAGGGTTTGGATGTGTTTTTGGATCAGGATTTATTGAGAGTAGGAGGTAGACTACAGTTTTCTGGGCTTCCAGAGGAGAAAAGACATCCAATTTTGCTACCTTCTGGGGGGGGCACTTTGTGGACCTTTTGATCCTGGATACTCATCATAAGTTGTTACATGCTGGAGTTAGAAAAGTGATAATAGAGATCAGACAACAGTTTTGGATTCCCAAAATTAGACAAGTAGTAAAAAAGGTCTTGCATAAATGTGTGGTTTGCAAGCTTTGGAGTGCAAAGCCTTATTATGAAAAGGTGGCTCCACTTTCAAGAGAACAGTGTGTCTATACTGCCCTATTTGATGTAGTGGGAGTAGACTTCGCAGGTCCAGTCTATGTGTATGAGCAAGGGGAGTCTAACAAAGGTTATATATGTCTTTTCACATGTGCTACCACCAGAGCAATCCATTTGGAGTTGGTAAGCAACTTAAGTAGTGATGTATTTCTTTTGGCCTTTAAAAGGTTTGTGAATAGAAGGGGTTTCCCAAATAAAATCATATCGGATAATGCAAAAACCTTCAAAAAGGCTGCAAAGGAACGCCAAGAACTTTGGTCCTTGCTAAAAGAGGAAGGATTCCAATCCTACTTTTCACACCAAGGGGTACAGTGGGAGTTTATTGTTGAGAGAGCACCATGGTGCTAGTGAGAAAGGAAAGGCTAGTGAGAAGTGTAAAGTGTCCATTAAAGAAACTTTTAGCTAATGCTCATTTGAGCAAAGAAGAATTCTGCACTGTTTTATGTGAAGTAGAAGCAATGGTGAACAGTAGGCCTATCACTTTTGTTTATAACAGTATGCAGGATGCAGAGCCATTGACACCAAATCATTTTCTTTGTGGTAAACGATTAACATCAAGCCCCAGTGTGCCAGAAGACTTGCAGCCTATCCAGAGCACTCAGAGAGAGTTAACCAGACGGTCCAGGTACCTTGAAGAGCTACAAGATCAGTTATGGAAGAGGTGGCAGATGGAATACTTGCCAGAACTCAATTATTACCCATCAGGCAATGTAAAGGGCTCCAATGCAAATTGTATCAAGGTGGGAGAAGTGGTAATGATTGGGGATCAGTGATGGGCATCGATACATGAAAATCGCTAAAGCGATACCGATACATCGATACATGAAGAACGTCTTAGGCGATACCGATACGCCGATACTTTCTAGATGTCTTAAGCGATACCGATACCGATACATGCATCGCCGATACATGTATCGCCGGTACATTTTTATAATTATTCATTTAATATGTAGGTATTAGATATTATTGTTTATACTAGTAATTTGTACGCACTGTAAGTAAAATCAACGACATTTTAATGGGTTTTATAGATGTAAATAAAAACAATTGCTTTATTTAATGAAAGTATGTTTTAATTTTGTAGGATGCATGAATGACTGAAAATATTGCACTAACAATTAAAAGTAATCACTATTACCCTTCAAAAATACCAGCTGGCTAAACATCTGGTCAGACAGTCTATTCCTTTTTGGAGCGTGAATGTGACCAGCCAAACTAAACAACCGTTCTACAGGAGCAGAGGATGGTAGTCGTGTGTTATACTTCAGGAAGACCCGTAGAATTCCTGGGTACTGCCTCAGAGATTGGAGAGAATGACTTCCGTCACCCAGATACTGTAAAACTTCCATCTCAGTGGAATCTTGGGTTGCAGACACATTAGTGGAAGCAGACTCATAACAGAAGAAATCATCTGCACTTCCGTCAGATGCAGCATCACTTAGTTGTTGCTGGGGGGTCTGCTCGCTGAGGCTCTTAACAGCATTAACCAACATTTCTTGAACCCTCTTTTTGACAATGTTAGTATTAAATTTGCCTTTATTGTCATCCACTTTAACTTGAACAGAGGATTTGAAGACGATGCCAGTATTGCTGCTTTACACTCATGCGACGCATCAAGGCACAGAAACTTTTCAAACCGCTTAGTGAACCCTACTGTGACTGCATTGAGAAGTGGCTGACAATGACGCAATGCCTCCGAATTCAAACGCTCTAGCTTCTTCTCTACAGCTAACAATGTCGGAAGCAGGCAACCGTAAAAACATTCTTTGTCAGACTGCAACCTATCAAGTGCTGTTGCAATGGGTTGTAGTACGGTTAGTTATTCCTGGAGAAAATCAAGCTCATTACATGAGCGTTTCTATATTATGAGCGTTTCTTTATTATGGTTAATTAATCTCAATAACACGAGTACAAACGTGTTTAAACGTTGCGCCGTACTGTGACGTGACCAGTAGAGTAGTACTGTCATTAAATAAATATTTAATATTATTATTATTTATGTATATTTATAAATATAACTCAGTAGTGTCATATTATAACATCTATTTAAATATTTAAAAATTCTTATTAATGTATCGATGTATCAAAGTATCGATTTTTTCGATACATTTAAGAAAATTGACCTTAGCGATACCGATAAATCGATACTTTTGTCAAGTAGCTAAAGCGATACCGATACCGATACAAAAGTATCGATCGATACGTATCGGCGATACATGTATCCAGATACTGCCCATCACTGTTGGGGATGAAAGACCAAGGCAATGCTGGAAGCTGGGCATAATTGAAGAGTTGTTTGTTGGCAAAGACAATTTAGTTAGGTTTGCACTGGTAAAGACTTCAGGAGGAAAATTAAAGAGACCTATACAAAAACTCTATGCTTTAGAAATCAGCAAAAACACGGATAGTCAAGATGAAACATTTGAGTTACAGCCTCATGAAGAAGGCTTGGCTAATCTTGCAGAAGGTAATGACAACAATGCCTCTTCGGTGGGGAGTGTTAGAAAACCTAGAAGAGGAAGAACCATTGTTGTCCCAAGGCGATATGATGACTAAGCTGATTGATGCAGCATTGCTTGTATATATTAAGTTAAGGTGTGTATATATCCATCTCATAATTGTAAGGTTAGTGAAAAATTCACTTAATTTAGAGCTACCACTTTTGGGCTCTTGTGGCATCATTGTTTGGGCACTCTTGTGGCATCATTTTTTGGGGCGCTGCGCGTCTTTTCTACTCGTTTGTGGAATGCCGTACTTACAGGGTGTGGTCTTATAGAGAGCAATCTTGCAATTCAGTTTGGTTGTTTAGATACAAGATTGCTGCATCGTGCAATAGTGCAGGTTGTGTTGTTGTTGCAAGGTTTAGAAAGAAGACTTAAAGAGTGCCCCTTTTGTTTTTTATCTTAAATTCATGCAACTGAGGCCTAAGGTAGGCCCACATCGAGTCAGCAACCCTGAGGTAGGACCTAATAGGACCTCCAAGTCCGTAAGTTTTTAATTCTAGCTTAACTTGGGCTGTAGGTTGAACTGACCCTTCAGCAGAGCTGGGCAGTATTTAAATACATTTGTATTTAAATACGTATTTAAATACATTTGTGTATTTAGAACTGTATTTATAAATACATTGTTTTTCATGTATTTAAATACAGTATTTAAATACTTTAATGAGTATTTAAATACAATGTATTTAAATACTCAAAATATAAAAATATAAATACTTTTACTGGTTTAATACACGTTCTGTACTAGCACAGTACGATGCGTCGACAGTGTAGTACAGCATGGTTCATGTTTCAACGTGTCAGTTCAATCAGTTGTGTGCCACTCTTAGTCGAAAGCGGTTGATTTCTTTATCGTGTGCGTGTCATGGCTTAGTGAATTAGTGAATGCATATGTTAAAATTTGTATGTATTTAAAATGTATTTACAAATGTATTTAAATACAATTGATGTATTTTGTATTTAGTATCTAAATACATTCGTAAAATGTATTTAGTATTTAGTATTTAAATACATTTCTCCCATGTATTTAGTATTTAGTATTTAAATACATTCAATGTATTTATTGCCCAGCTCTGCCCTTCAGAGCTTGGCCGTTCACGGCTCAGCTGGGATTTTGAACCCAATAAAAAAAAAAAAAAAACATATATATAGAAGTCTCTTAAATGCTTTACCAAAATCCAAATAAATAACATCTACATCATTTCCATTATCCATCAACTTGATCAGTTACAAACTTCAAAAAGTGTAAAAGATTAGACAAACAAGACCTTCCTCATCTAAATCCATGTTGGAAATTTTAAGTAAGATTAAAATTTTCTGGATGATCTTTATTATTATTATTCATAATTCTTTCTACAGTAGTATCTTTCCCATGAAAGATGTTAAACTAACAGGCCTATAATATATATACAGGGGGCACAAAAGTCGCGAATCATAGGAATTTTCAGTGTTGACTATTTTTTTCCCTTCTTTAATTTACTGCCGATTCATACCTAGGGAAAGTGGTACATATCTCAGCGAGACAGTGGGTGGGTGGTATCACTGAGTTGGGGATGATAGACTAGGGGAGTGGGTAAGGTTCAATTGCTGGATAGGCGGTAGGAAGGGTATGGACTTAGATACAATGAAGCTGATGGGAATGAGTGAGGAAAAGGAAATTGCTTCTGCCGAAAAGTGGGGGCCTTCAGCGAGTATGGATTGTAGAATGTAGATGCTCGCGTATGGAAATTCTGGACAAGAGAGGGAAACACCTGCGACAAAGAGCTGACAGGTTTGGGCATTTGACTAGGAGATCTACAGATCTACAGAAGCTAAGGCTAACAAAGACCCTAAGATCCACTCTAAAGTTAGCCTGAGAGAAAGGAAAGATGAGGGGGTTAAAAGAGGAGAATAAGGGGTTAAGTAAGTAGCAAACCTATCATTCATGGGTTAACATTCATTCAGAAAAAGAGAAAGAAAGACTCCCCATCATCATCATCCACCGGCCACTGCCGACAAGTCGGGAAAATAGTCGAAGAGAATAGGAGAGGGGTGAAAGATGAAAAGAAGTAAAATAAGAACGCTTACAAACCATGCAAACACAGTCTTAACTCACTGTCATACCATGCAAACTACAGACATGCAAGTAAAGAGAGTTACAGACATGCAAGTAAGGAGAGAATAAGGAAAAAGAAAAGTAGGTAGAGTATAACAAAAAGTGGGTTAGTTTACGCTACGAGCTACATCTATGTTCGTCTTAGTCTATTTTTTTTAATAATTTTATTGCTAGCATCACACGCTGGCATGTCACAAGCTGGCATTAATCGTCAACAGACTCATCCTCGACCACCACCCACAGAGCTCCTGTTGCTAATTGTTTTTTTTATTTTAAACAACGTTAATATTTTTAAAATGGCTATCTAAACGGTTCTTAAACATATTAACGCTGGTAGAGTTAACGACTGACGCGGGAAGATTATTCCATTTATCAATTACTTTAAACGTAAAGAAGTTTTTAGCGATATTAGTAATGAAACGTCTGCCACGCAACTTAAATCCGTTATTACGAGTATTGCTATTATCGAAAGTGAACAGTTTGTCAAAATTTACGTTATCGATTTTATTAACGATTTTGAAAACTTCAATAAGCTCCCCCCTTAATCTCCTAGTTTCGAGTGAATGCAAGTCTAACTCTTTAATCCTATCTTCATAAGGCTTGTTGCACAATGACGGAATTAGTTTCGTGGCGCGACGTTGAACCCTTTCTAACCTATCAATATCCTATTTATTTTGAACAGATTTATGTACATATACGCATAGTGTTTTAAATAAGTAAAAGTGTTTGATGAAAATGTCCACACATAAAAGCCATAACAAGCGCTGTTGCAACCCTTTTGAACTGCACAAAAAGCCTATTCCGCGAAACTTGAGGCCACTTCCAAAGCTTGTTGTTGAAAACAGTGACCCTAAATATAATTTCAGTGATGAATCAGAAGTTTGTATAAATTGTCTGAAATTAATTAATAAACACGCAAAACTTGAAAAATTATTCAGACTGCCAGAAGCAATAACTAGTACAGTAGTACTGAAAGTACGACTACTTCACCTGACATATCCCCAGGAAAAATTCCGAGAAAATGTACTGAAACGGATAAAGATATTCAACGAGAAGATCTTAATGCAACTTCGGAGCAACTTCATGTTACCCCAGTGAAATTACGTAAGTAACTAGCTATTAATGTGTGCACAGATAATACATTTTTATACTGTCAGCTGAAATTTAATTCTGATATAGTTGTCTTATACCTAATACATATATATGAAATTATCTAAAAAATATACTTCAGTTCAGAAATTCAGATTGTTACCACTAGATATGTCATACTTATATTTATTAATTAATTGTATTTCATATATTTTTCAGATGCCCTGAGCAGTGGAAGCAGATCAAAGGCAGTTTCACAAAAATACAAAAAAGCTTCAACCTCCGTCAAGAGGAAGTTGGAAACTGCATTTGCCACTGAAGTTCAAGATGTTGGTGAGCCACTGAGTAAACAGCATCTCAAAGAAGCAGATTTGGAGAGGTAAGAAACTAAAAATAATTAATGGGATGACTTTGAACTATTAATGTATGTATGTAAATACCTGTATATAGGTACAGTATTATAGGTTGTCATGTTTGGATATATACTGTATGTAGACATTAGCTATATTTACTAAAATGTGACATCATCCTATATATTAAATATACTGGTATATGTTCAAATTCACGAAGTACAGTACTTCCTTAATTCTTGAATAATAGAAATCATGTACTTACATCCTTAATATTGTACACAGAGGCGTACCAATACTTTTTGCCGCTCGGGGCGAAAATGCCAACGCCCCCCACCCCCCGCAACAATTTTCAATTTTAAAAACAATTCCTTTACAAAAATACACCTCTAAACAAAACTTTTATTGGAAGAAAAACTTAAATAAAGCAACTTCAATTTTAACAATACTACATAATGTACCGTACATAATACACTACATAATTTTAACAATAACTATATAATGTATAATGCCTAGTTAAATTTTCGGACTTTCATAACAGAAAATTCATGAATGATTTTTTTTCTATGTCCATTGTCTCTGCAATTTCGCGTTCAATTGAAATAATCGCCAAATTGCTCAGTCTAGATTGACTTATAGTTGACCTGAGGTAAGTTTTTATAAGTTTCAGTTTCGAGAAACTTCGTTCGCAACTTGCCACGGACATGCATGTAGTTAGACAGATCCGGAGGGCAATTGTTATGAGGCAAAGATTCCACTAGATCCCATTTAACGATCCACTGAAGTAGTTTTAACATATCCCAGTTCTTTGGATGCTTTCGAAACTGAGCAAATGTCTGCGCAAACGCTTTATTTCTTCCAGTAGACTTCCTGGATTAATGTCATTGTAGATGGAAGAAAAATTATTGACCTTGTTATTAATTTCTTCATCTTTGGACTGATTCAAAAGGTATGAAGGAGACAGAAATTCAAAGCGATCATTCATGTTTTTAAGACAAACTGCGCATTTTTCAATTTCTGCTAATAAACGATCCATGATTTCAAAAAATTCTCTGCGTACATCGTCTTGCACGGTCAATCCAGCATCACGAGCTTGCTCTCCAGGCATTCTTCTCCGTCTCCTGACTCTGCGGTCTATACTGATATCCATTTCATTACAGAACTCTTCGGCGGCATCTGCAGCGTTTGATACTACTGCCTCTCGTTCATTAGTTAAAAATACGGATAAAGAGTTCATTTTTAATGCACACTGGTCCAGAGCAAGTCCCTTTCTTTGAAAATATAGCTGAGCATCATTGATTTCTTTCAGCACTGGATCACAGAAAAATAAGTACACAATGAATATGTATGACATGATGGAGGTCAACAGAGCTTCAGCATCGCCCTTTGTGTCCAGATTTTCGGAGACCCCTTCACTCAGTTCTTCCAAGGCATTAACAACGTGAGTCAAGTTCTTCTTAAGACTAGAAACAGCATCATACTTAGCACTCCACCGCGTATCAGAGACTCGCTTGACAGTGATTTTGGAATGTTTTGTTAAGACATCCCAACGATGAGTAGAGGGAGAAAAGTAGACGAAAATTCGTTCAATTGTTCCAAAGAAAGTTACAGCATTAGGACTCAGTCCCGCGGCATGAACTCCAGCCAAGTTCAGCGAGTGGTTATTGCAAGGAATGAAAACAGCGTGTTTGCTAACATCAAGAATTCTGCGTTGAACTCCAAGATGAATACCTGCCATCGTAGCAGCATTGTCATATCCTTGACCATAACAATTCTGGATATCCAGCCCATCCTCACGGAGCTTAGTGACAATGAGATCAGTAACTGCCTCAGCAGTCTTCCCCTCTAATTTAATAAAATCAACGAAGGATTCCTTCACCTCTACATTACCATCTTTAATCGACACATAGCGAATTACCTGAGACATCTGATCAATATGCGATATATCTGGTGTACTATCGAAAATTATTGCAAAGTACTTTGCACTAGACACATTATCAATTATACATTTTCGAACATTACAGCCGATTAGTGTGATGAACTCATTTTGAATGTTAGGTGACAAATACGTAGTGGATATCTTGTCAGTCATTCGTATTTTTGTAAGATGTTCCCTAATTACTGGGTCATATTTGCCCATTAGTTTTATTAACTCCAAAAGTTTCCAGAATTGCCAGCTAGCCCAGCTTCTTCATTTAAGTTCTCTCGGTGCCCTCGGAATGCAAGATCTTGTTTTGCCAAGAACATGATGCAGTCATAAATTCGTCTCAGTATTTCTTTCCAATTAGCAGTAGCATGTTTTATTTGCAACTGATGTGCATTATCTATTGTAACATTCAACTGAAGGCGCATAGACAACTCTTTCCATTGTTCAAAGCATCGGGTATGATATGGACTGTTTTCATGTTCAGGTACTCTTGGATTCAGTTTCCTCCAGGCAAAAAATCCTTCTTCTTTTCCAAATGCACTGGAGATGTTGTTGAAGAGACGACAGCAAAAGCAATGCAAGCTACATTTTGAAGGTGAGATGATTAGCCATGACCTTTCAATTTTTTCGCCATTTTCCAAAGTTTTGAAATACCAAACTTTTGACATTGACCTATTGTTTGAATCAGCTGGAAAGGGTCCATTCATGTTTTTCAAATGTGATGGTCCACGTTTAATGAGTTCGATTCTCAAATTGTCCGTCATTGGAACGGGCCAGTTGCCAGAATCGTTAAACAGACTCTGTGGGTGATGGGTGGGTGGGTGACTTTGTGATGTAGATGAGGGTTGATCCTGATTATTTGGGGGTTCACTTGAAGTTGCCGCTTGAACATCTATCTCTAAAGATATATCACATTGCGGTTGATCTCCTTGCTTCCCAGAAGGCACTGAAGGTGTGTCTGAGAATCCTATTAACTGATGAAATCGCTTAGCAGCACGCTTGCCTTCCTCCTCTTTGTTTTCGCGAAGATTCTTGTATGCAGCACCACTCAGTCTCTGTCGTTTGCTCATGTTTGCTAATTCAGTAGGGTATCTGCAAAATAAAACAACCATTAATTATTAACATCATCAAAGCTCAAAGAATGCAAAGCCTAACCTAAATAATATAGGGAAAGTCTGAAAAATAGGGCTGACAACCTTTCCGGTGTGAAAATTTAACGCAACTATTTGTGGAAATAGTGGCATATGTAGCATTTAATGATGATTTTTCATCAAAACCATGGATATTTTGTACACAAATAACGCGCGACAATGATGAGATATAATTTTTTAGAGGGTTGCATTTTAAAACATAAAAACCCAAAATTTTGCATACTGCGCCCGCCTGACAGTAATTTGCCGCCCCTCGGGAAGTGCCGCTCGGGGCGGTCGCCCCTCCCTTGATACGCCACTGATTGTACAGTAATTTGGGGTTATGTTTTTTTTATAGCTACGAAAACCTCTCGAGTGATTTTGTACAAGGCTTCAAATGCACATCATCGTACAAAAGGAGGCTTCAGATACTTACTCTCTCACCATTTCCTATTTCTAGGACAATGGATTTGTTTGGTGCAACCAGATACATGGTTGACAAAGCCAGACATTTGAAACATACATTTGGTATTATGCCACAGATTCCAATCTACAGTAAAGAAAGAAAACTAACTGAAGATATAATCTCTGAAATAAAGGAATTCTACAAAGATGATGAAGTCAGTCGTTTGTGAACAGAGAAATCTGATTGTGTTAGCATAAGAAATAAAGATGGTGAGAAAGAGTAGGCTATAAGCAAAAACATCTATTACTCGGAAATTTAAAAGAATTATATTCAAAATATAAAGAAAACAATGATAATAGCATAGAGTTTTCTACCTTTGCCAATCTGAGGCCTAAATGGTGTGTAATTGCTGGAGGCAAAGGAACCCACTCAGTTTGTGTTTGCACCCACCACCAGAATCCTAAACTCATGATATCAGCAATTGCAGAGAAAAACTTAACCTATTACACACTTATGGAAAAAAGTTTGTAATATAAATTCTTCTACATGTATGTTACATGGATGTTGAGAATGTCCTGGTAGCATAGGCATATTTAATTTCTTAAATACTATACCTTCTTTGACAAGCAGAGATTCTGTCGAATATGTTCAGTGGACTAATACAGATAGATCAACATTGGAAACTCATATAGCTTTTCCAGATGAATTTATTGAACACCTTTCAGAAAACATTTTTTCTCTTACTGGGCACTACTACATTGCAAAAAGCCAGAGTCAGTATTTGAAGACTATGAAACAGAATCTTCACTGTGATGAAATACTTGTGATAGGGGATTTTGCAGAAAACTATTCATTCATCACTCAAGATGAACCACAAAGTTTTCACTGGATAAATGACCAGGTGACCCTCCATCCATTTGTGGTGTATCACATGAAGAATGAAGAATTAATTCATACTAGTTACTGTATTATTAGCAATATTTAATGAAGGATATTAAACAGAAATTCCCCAATGTACAAAAAGTAATTTATTTCTCTGATGGGTGTGGAGGCCAATACAAAAACAAATATAATTTCAACAATCTATGCTATCAAGAACAGGATTTTGGTGTGAAGGTTGAGTGGAATTTCTTTGCCACAAGTCATGGGAAAAATGCTTGTGATGGTATTGGAGGAACTATTAAAAGAGTTGTAGCAAAGGCTAGTTTGCAACGTACTGATACTGGTTATATTCTAACACCAAGAACTTTCTATGATTTTTGCACTGAACACTTTAATTCAATTATTTTTTGTATGTTACAAAGGAGGAGGTTCATGCGGATAAATTCAATCTTTCTTGTAGGTTTAATGAAACTTTACCTGTTAAAGGTACACAGGGTTTCCACAGGTTTGTACCAGAGTCAGAAAACCTAATACAAGTTTATCAGACATCTGATTCTGATAATTGTAAATTGTTTAGAATAAGTACTGGGGCTGAACCAGATAAAGATAGTCAACTAGTTGAAAAAGATAAGTATCAAATTGGCTAGTATGTTGCTTGTAAATATGCTGATAAAGTTTGGTTTGGAATTATTTTAGACACTTCAGAAGAATATGATGATTATAAAATCAGTTTCCTCACCTCATCAGGATCTACCACTCAGTATTATTTTCCGATGAAAGAGGATGTTTGCTGGATAAAACAAGTGATATGATTTCTATCATGATGACACTAAATATCAAGCCTGGTGTTAAGATTATTTACTCATTCAATCCAAAGCAAGTTCAAGAACTTAGTGGGAGTTTGGAACCAAAACTAGGATAAAAATTTGTTGAAAATTAACTATATATAAGCTTAGGTAGGTATAGATTATTAGCATTAAGAATTATTGCACCATGTGTAAATTGCAATGTATTAATTACCTAACAGCTTACATGAATTTGTAAAAATTAGTCTTTTAAGTAAAAGTAGCCATTTTGAAATCTGTAAATACCTATTTTATGTGCAAATACACATATATTTCTTTTCATATATTGATAGAATAAGGTTGAAACTCATTTTTTGTATATATGAAAATTTTAAAAAATCTGTAATTTAGGGGGGGCAGGACCCCTTCAAATGGAATAAAGTGTTGTAACTTTTTTCTTTTAATTTTAGCTATTTTTTCTACTTATGCTAATTTGTTGTGTGTGCAATTGCCTTTCATAAACACTTTAAATCACTGTTCTATATCAATTAGGGACTGAGTTATGGTGGTTTGAATATTTAGTTTTCATTCCTCCACCCCCCCCAAAAAAGGGGGGGAGCATAACTTTTGAACCATAACTCCGATTGAGCTGATATTTGAAATTTGGTACTTACTAACATAGACCATTCTATAAACCAAATTTAAGCAAAATCTATGGGGGTGTGGTTTTGACCACTGCATGATTTGTCATGGAATGACCCTATATGTCTCTAGGGAAAGAAATGCGCTTTGGGAATCTAAATAAATGACAAAGGAGCTGGCAGGGTGGGTGCGCATGATTTTGAGGGCCTCCATAATCGCAGAGAGTTCTGCTGAGAAAACTGAGGCCTTGCCGGGCAGGCTGATGCCTCGAGAAAGCAGCTGGGCGTATCACCACTGCAGTGGCTGTACCTATGGAAAACTGATGTGTGGGTAGTTGGGAGGTAACGAAAATGGTTCACTGAGTAGGTAGGTAGTTAATCTAACAATTATTAAATTCCTTTTATGTCAATAACTGGGTGGATGAAACCAATTGGTTGCTCACCAGAGTTATTCTCCACACTAGTATTTATATAGTGTGTGAAAAGACCGTGCTCGGTAATAGATATACATTACCGATCAACCAACCAAAAAAAGACCAAGGAGACGCTGGTGGAAAAAGCCCCGCGAAATAGAAAAGAATTTACTTGTAGGCCTTGGTTCTCATAATCATGTGACTTTTAGTAGGATTATACTTTGTCATTGCCCTTCCCATACCTTTCGCAAACTTTCAGAAGTGTGCTGAGCCCTTTTACAGATGGAGAAATAAGAACTAAATCATTTGCGTACATCAGACGATTAACAATCATTGTACCAAGAAAGTAGCCCATTTTACGAGTGTTCAGTACAACAGACAGATTATCCATATAAACATTGAATAAGTAGGGGGATAATATCCCTCCCTGTCTGACACTATTGGTTACAGAGAATGGCCTGAATTGATCCCATCCAATCTTACAATCATTGTCTGGTGATTATACCAGAATATTATGATAATATATGGACCAAGTAACCAGGTACATTACGATTTACAACTTTCATATATAATTTCTCATGATTAACACGATCAAATGCCTTAAAGGCATTCAGGAAACACACACAGAGTATCTAAAGTTTTAGTATTTACAGGCCATCTCTTTCAAGGCACACACACACGTGTCAGTGCCAGGTTTCTTTTTGAAGCCAAATCGTTTATCACAAGTAGCTATACAGGTAACATTAAAGTCTGTTATTGATGAGTGTATGTTCAAACATCTTAGACATAACAGTGGCCAAAGCTTATTGCTTTATAATTATCTTTACTATCGGTTTTACACTTTTTATCTGTTATTATTGCCACCAAAACAATGGATAAGATTGTAGCTGGCAAAACACCATGTATCAGTAAACCTGTAAAGTACAAAACTAACAGGCATTAATCTGTCACTCCTAAATTTCGGAGTTCATCAGAAATACATGATTTGTTACAATCTAAACTTTTTATGGTCTTCAATACACTAACTCTTATCTGGTCTATAGCAGGCACGTGCCGTGAGTAAATACTCAGGGTAGGCAGACTCAATGCACGAGCGAAGCGAGCGGTTCCAAGCTAGGGGGTCTGGGGTGGGCGCGAGCTCCCCCAGCGGGTTCCGGGGCGGAGCCCCAGCCACCAACGAATTTTAAGCATAATTAACCCCTTCCGCACCATTTGTGCTAATTTTTGGTCAACAACAAATATTTACTTACCGCTTTATTTGTAGATGAATTCCATTCTTCTCTCTTTGTTAGTAGCAAAAATATCTAATTTTTTCAAAAAAATTGTAAGTGGGATTTTGCTCCATTTTAGTAAATCTTTCCTTTTCAATTGAAATTAGGGCAAGTGATGAAAGCCTTTCCTGTTTCATTCTATTCCTGGTGTAGCTTTTAATTCTTTTCAAAGCTGAAAATGACCTCTCAACAGAAACTGTTGTAGCTGGAATTGTTAAAATCAATTGCAACAGCTTCACCGCTTCAGGAAACGTTAGTTCAAGTCCATTTTGAAATATGAAAGCAAGCAAATCTTTAATTGATTTATCTCTGAACACTTGTGCACTATAAATTCCAGCTAGATCAGTTTTCAATCTTATGACATCGAAGAAGTTACCATAATTCTTCTCTAAAACTTTCTAGTGCATCCTTATCAATTTCTGTAGCTAGTTTTAGAAACTTTTTACTGTCAACTAATGAAATAAATTGTAAATTTTTGAAGTCACTGTATCTTGCTTCCATATGCTGCAGTATATCATTCAATATTAGACAATATTCTTTCTTTCTTTTTTAATTGGACCTTTTGTACGACATTTTGATTCAGTCAAGTTATTTTCTTTGAAACATTCTTCAAACTTCTCATAGATATCATCAAAATTTTTGCGCAGACCCTCGAGGGAATTCATTGTTTCTTTCAATGCAATATGGAATATCTATAATTTTAGTTTGTAAGATATTGAAGTGTGTGTCAGTTCTAATGAAAATCTTATCATATACCATGAGAAGAAAATATGTTGAATCTTTCGTTAGCCAATTATAAAATCCATTACTCCTCACTAAAGTATCTGAGTCCCACAATAAAGGATTGCTGTCAATGTTGTTGAAAAGTTTACAAAGGTCACTATGATAGTGTAAAATAGTTTGCACTAGCTTTGAGTTAGAACTCCATCTCGTTGGTGCAGCCTTTGGAATGCGTTTATGTACTATTTCATCAAGAAATTGCGTTCGTTTTGTAGAGTGATTGAAAAATGCAGCAAGACCATCAATGGTCTTGAAAAAGATTGTACATTCAGGTATAAATTTCGCTGACTGAGATAGAACAAGATTCAACTTGTGAGCGTAGCAATGGGTAAATAACGCTGATGATGCCTTTTCTCTTACTTTAGCTTGAACGCCATTTAAATGCGATGCCATTACCGATGCTCCATCATATGTCTGTGCTACAAGCTTCTCAGCACAGTTGTATTTATCTAAATTTTTAAATATGCATTCTGTTACACCAGTAGCTCTTCTGTCTTTAAGTTCGTCAAATCCTATGAAAGCCTCTTTAATTTCAGAATCAAATACATATCTTAAAACTGTGGAACATTGAGCTGTATTTGAAATATCAGTCGATTCATCCACTTCTATAGCAATGAATGGGGATCTTGCGATATCTTCTTTAATATTATTTTCTACAGCTATGCCTACTGCTTCAATCAAGTCATTTTGTATCTTGTTAGAAACGCCAGAAAACACGGATGAAGTCTGTAAATGTTGTGCTAATTTTTGGTCAAATTTTGCAGTGTAGTTCAGTAACTCAATATAGTTTCCACGATTTAAAGAGGATTTATCTTCATTATCACCGCGGAAAGCAAGTTCTTGTTTAATCAAAAAGCAAGTAGCAGAAATTAATGTTTTCAGTATGTCTCTGTTTACCTTTACCTTTTTATTGTGAATTCAATGCTAAGTTTTTTTTGCTTATCTATGCTCAAGTCGATTCGTGTAGATCCAAATGTTTTCAACGATATTTGACTTTCATAATGCGCAGCAGACCTCTCGTGCTTACTTAAAGCATTAGTCAAATTATTTAAATCACAATATCCTGTTCTTATCCACACACTTTCACTAGATACGGAAAATAACAAGCATGGAAAACAAGTGTGTCTACCTGTTGTAACACAACCACACAACCACTCTTTCTTGCTGTACCACGTCGTTTGAAACGTTCTGATTATTTTGGTTCCTTTACGCTGTAGCAACTGTTTCAGTTCCGGTGTCGGCCTACCATTTTTAATCACATTCAACCTTTCTTCATAAGACAGTTTAGAAAAATTCTTAAGATACTCACTCTCCATATTTGAAAAGGGTTAAATTTTGAAATCAAATTTCTAAAATTTAGTTCAATCACCAGAGGCAAACGACAACACAGACGAGCGCACAGCCACACACACGACCATGTGCCCGAACGGCAAAACACTGAGTGAAAAGCAGAACTAAATCTGCTTATATAGCGCAGTATTTGTCACAGCTTGGAGCTCCACTCACGGCACGTGGGAAAATTTCATTGTCAAGCGTTAATATATATAGAGGTTGAAAGGCACGGGGAAATTGTGCTTCTAACACAATATTATCCATTTACAAATTTATACATTAAATTAACATTTATATAATGAAGTGAAAATCATTTACTTTTTATATTTAATATTTTTAGTTTTATTCAGGGTAAGCACTGCCTACCTTGCCTACCCAGAGGGCACGTCCCTGGTCTATAGGTAGCATCACAATTAATATTATTGCTCTTCTGTAGAGAACTGAATAACTCACTGGAGTGTTCTTTCCATAATTTTATACATTTTCACTGTTAGCAGGGAGAGATATTGCAGTATTATTTTGTTTTAATTCTTGTTAAAAGTCTCTTGGATTCTTACTAGCAAACTTTCTAGCCAGAGCATCCCTGCTTAACTTATCCTCATGATTTTTATATATCTTAATGCATACTTGAAGCTGGCATTCACCCTCTGTTTTTGTTCTAATACAGGACCTTACTTTGGCTTCCCTCGTTCACACCACATTAAGAAAGCATCCTTGGATGCATTATGAAGTTCAGCCACATAATCATTTCAGCCAGGTCAACATTTTTTTTTTTTTTTTTTTATGCAGGAAACAGGAGCCAAGGGCGAATGTCCACTAAAGCTCGCCCCCTCTCCCTCATAGAAGAAGAAGAGAGCTAAAATCAAGGTCCAAGGTTTTGGAGCTGCCTAGATACTTTGCGTTTGAAAGAGTAGAGGTGATAGACAGGGGGGGAAGATTGTTCCAGAGTTGACTGGTTGAGTAGATGAAAGATTGAAAATACCGATTAGCCTTTGAGTTAGAGAGTTGGACAGAAAAGGAATGAGAAAGTGTCGAAAGTACGTGTATAGTTCTTTCTCCTAGAAGTATTTAAGTCTAAGCCCGCATTATTGAGAGAGGAAACAGTTTGTTCATATATGTCTAAGTTCCAAGATGTGCGTTTGAATTCTACAGTTTACATCCTGACAAGCTACAGCAGGGCTTCTCAAACTTTTTTCACTTGCGACCCCTTTGGATCAAATTTTTTCGCGACCCTTCACTCAATGTCATAAAAGCAATAGGTACTAACACTGTATATTTATGAAAAAAATAATTTCAAATGTTTCTGCGACCCCTAGTTTGAGAAGCGTGGAGCGTCATTAGGGATACATATGTTACTGAGCAATACATCAGACTTATTACAATACTGTTGTTGCCAGATTTTAAATATCGAAATACGGGGCAGCTTCGAGTTGAACCCCGAAAATTTGGTTGACACTCAATTTGTCCACTCTCTGAGAGTCTACATTTAAATACTTGCACTTCTTTGCTTTAAAAAAGTAGTTAAAATTTAGTTCTCTCGAGTTCTTTTCATTGCGTTACCTATACGCTTGATATGGGACACCTGGCAAGTGTGCGCGCGGTTTGTATATGGAATACATATAAAGTTTATTTCCTCCGTTTTGTAAGAATACTTTTTTTGCTTATGATACCCCAACCATTTATTCTCTTTTAGGTGATTGGTGACCCCCTTAATAGGAGTACCAGCCACGGTCCCCAGAACCACCACAAAGCTCACTTTGACAAACTCCTCGAATACATTGAAATCGGAAAGAAAGAGGGAGAAAAGTTGGTGTACGGAGGGGAGAGGGTGGACCGGAAGGGGTACTTCCTTCATCTAACCGTGTTCACGGAAGTGCAAGACAAAATGTACATCGCTAAGGAAGTGTGTTTCGGACCCATTATGGTCATTTCTAGGTTCAGAAATAGGCAAGTTGGTCATTTTGACCTCGTATTTACCTCTAAGTAGTACATTCGTACAGTATTTACGTTATTGGCTATCAGATCAGCGAGGTTAAGCGACACTGGGTCTTTTCAGTAATTTGATCGGGGACCGTCTTATCCGTTCAGATGATGTAGCGACCCGTAGATTGTAAAGATCAGTTTTTAATACTTGTATAGAGAGGTATGCAATAAATATACACCTCTCTTAAGTTATCTATATAAGCATTTTTCTTCCTAACATTACTCTATTTTGCTCTCTCAATACGAAGTATACACTAAACAACGCATGGCATATGGGGGAATTAAAATTGGCATTCGTTAAACGTTTATTAATTTAAACTCTATTTTATACGTAACAATTAGGGTGTTTTTATTAATTGAGTTATATTAGAAACTAAATTGGAATGGACTCGCATGATGGCGAATAAGGTATCGGATTTTGTTCACAATTACGGTTGCGTCTCAAACAAACGTCACACGTTCCGCCGACATCCACCGGAAGAAGCGTGCAATTATAAAGTTATTTGTTGGGGTTGTTTAACCTCCTTAGCAACATCTTGGGTCACGTGACGGAGGGGACTTACGGCTTTACGCAAGATCCAAATCACGCGTCACTACGTAATCTGGCACGGAGGACGACGGTCTTCCAGACCCAATGTCGCTTAACTTCGATGATCGACGGGAAGCGGTGCTACGACATTGGTCACGACGTAGCCAGTATTATAAAGTGTCAGTGAAACCTCGCGTGGAAGGCATTCTATTGGCGTTCTGTTATTGATGATTAGAAAAAGCTGTAATTGTAAGATACTCGATTATTTACCTTTAAGAGTTTTTCCTTCATGTTCCTGACAAAGTTTCACCAAATAAATAATTAATCGTTTTTCACAATCATTTTAGGAAAATGTTCTGACAAAATACCATTAAATTCCGTTCATTACGAGATAGTTCGGATCCCACGTAAAACCGTATGTCCCCTCCGTCATATGACCTTTGTTACGAAAGATGTTAAACAATCCCAGACATTATTACTCTTGTTTACGGTCTCTCTGCACAGTCTAGGTTAGGTTGATTTTGGAAATGATCTTGGACTAGTCTAGATAGAAAGGTATTAATGTATAAAAAACCGTTTCACCAACTCATATTTGTGAAAATGATTGTATTTTTTGAGGATTAATTATTTTTAAGTTGTAAAATTGCCGAACTTTACGCGTAAAATCGCGCGTGCGGCATTCGCGCAATGTAAACAAACAAAATATCGGAACTTATTTCATCAAAATAATCAAATAAAATTCGGCTTTTTTAACAAAACGATGCTTGAGACTTATTGTAAATGCATTATAGATATTTATTAGTGTATTATTTTGTATTTTTTAATGATATTTACCTTTAAAATGTGTATTAAATTAAGTTATTTTATGATGCGTTCATTTAATTGTGTTTATTTTCAGATATTTCATAAAAATGGGTAAAAAACGGAAGTCTGCAGTGTTAACTCGAAGTGATAGTGCCAAAAAATTCAGTGGCCAGCCTTCCCCTTTGGATAAAACAGAGCCTCCTACCCTCCGCCAAGTTATTCAGTACAGTTATTTCCTCCAAAACAGCCACCCGGACTTGAATGCTATCATTTTAGCAATATCATAGTCTAAGGATGTTATTGAGATCCGCTATTTAATATACTTTAATATTTCAGGTTCCAGTAGAGGAGAGGGAATACTTGAGAGATCAGAGGGCCAAAATAGGACCCAAGGGCTCTTTCCAGCTGGGATCTTTGGATAAAGCTGCTGTGAAGAGAGACCAGAGAGGGCTGCAGCTGAAGCAGAAAGATTACAGAACCAGATTCAACAGCAGCAGGAAGTGGATTTGGCCACTTTTGCCTCCACAAGATATTTCTTTTGAATCCAGCTCAGGAGAATCAGGAGAGGTAATATATTTTTTTTTTCTTATATCTTATCCCATTTTTACCCAAATTTATCCCTACTTTTTGTCCCTATTTCCCCCCTTTTTGCTTTAGTAATTTATTCTTATTTCCGCCCATTTTCGTCGATTTTTACTCATATTTTTCCCTACTTTTTCCCCTATTTTCACTTTAGTAATTTATTTTTTATTTTCATTTCAGCCATCTGGTGGTGAAGCTGAAGAGTTCAAGCCAAGGAGGCACCCAAGTGTAGGTTACAGCTTTTTGAAAACCCCCAGATGTGCCCTGGAACTGATCAAGGGTGATGTTTCTTCCAATCTTGGGGGCAAGTCTTGCTAATGCCTTCCTCCTGGACTTACAAGCTATGGACCTGCTTAAACCTGGCCTTGATGTGAAACAGATAATAGTTGATAAATCGAAAATGGACAGGGAAAAAGCTAGAATGAAAGTGAAAAGTGATGAAAAGCACAATGAGGGTCTGTATTGGGGTTGATGGGAAAGTTGACAAGGACACTTTGCTGTACAGAGAAGTTAAGGATGAAAATGGGGAGACTAAGCTGAAGAAAGGAAAGGGACAAGAGCACCATTTGACTTTCACAAAGGAGCCGGGAACTGAAAGTGGAACATATCTTACTCGCAGTCATCCCAATTAAAGGTGCGACTGGAGTTCTTCTTGGTGAAGAAGTTGCTAGTGTCTTGGAGGAGTTTAACAGTGTTCATACCCTGAAAGCTGTCCTCCTTGACAACACAAATACAAACGCTGGCTGGGAGGGAGGCCTTGTAACAGCTCTGGAAAATAAAATTGAGCGGAAATTGCACACCATTGGCTATTCACTCCATCAGAATGAGCTTCCTTTCAGAGCTGTTTTCAAGCATCTTGATGGCAGTACCAAAAGTCCCACTGCTTTCACTGGTCCGCTGGGAAAACTGTGAAATTGACTACCAAGATCTGCCACAAGTGGAATTCACCAAACTCAGTGGCCCCCTGGATGACATGGAATTTGCTGAGGAGACTGAATGATCTCAGTAGCGACCAGAGGCTTCTTTTGGAGTATGTGCTTGGAATTTCCAGGGGCAAAGTCAACCCAAGATTTGCTGCCTGGAAAATTGGACCATTAAACCATGCAAGATGGTTGATTTTGGCAATTAGATTGATATGTGTGTGGACCAGAGGTGCTTACCCTCCAGAACTACAGGATAAGCTTTACCAGGCCATCAGGTTCATTGTGGAAGTGTATGCAGTCAGTCAGTTGGTTTGAGATCAAAAGGGACAGCAAGTTCCACAATCAGCAGCTCTACATCTTCAACATGATCCAGAGGATCAAGCAGCAGTCTGAAGAAATCCAGGGTGTTGCTTTGAAGAACCTGAAGTACAATGCTTTTGCCTTGCTGCCCGAGAATGTGCTGTACTCCATGAAGAAGTCTGATGACTTGGAAGTGAGAGAAGCTGCTCTCAAGAAAATTCTGTCCATCAGGTAAGCATTTATTAATTTTAAAAAATGTGAAAAAAAAAATTTGATTATGGGGATTTATTTAATAAAAAAAAAAGGCCCGAGTTCTATAAATCCCCATATTCGAAGAGGCTGAAGATGATCACAGCCATCAACATTGAAGCTACCCACTGATCAGAACTAATCAACCTTTCTCAAAGTGGCATCTGTGAACCTGCTCTCACAGACGACTTTTCTGACCAGGAGCTTCAAGAAGCATTGCTGAATGGCACCAAGCTGGAGCTGCCTGATCTGCCTTCACATTCTCAGTGTGTTGAAAGGGCCGTGAAGCTGACATCTGAAGCTTCCCATACTGTTTATGGACTCGAATCAAGGCACAAACACATTCTGGCCAAAGCCCTAAGCCGCCAGATGAGGCCTTCCTTTGCTTGTAAGGGCTCTTAGTAAAAATTATGATCTTGGGATCTAAATGTGTGTACTTGACTGTACGCTTTTTTGCTTTTTTCAAGATTTTTTTATGAAAATAGCATGTTTTTTTCGGCCGAAAATTGCGAAAATGCGGTATTTTTCGGCACGATTTTTTGACAATTTTTGAAACGGTTTCCTCAAAAAACGGTTAAAGCTAGGGATCTGAAATTTTTTTGTCAGTTATTATCATTAAGCCCTGACTATCTCGACTAGTCCAAAGTCGATATCTAAAAAAATGCGGAAAATCAACCTACCTTACTGTACACTAACCCTTTTCCTTTCACAGTCATTTTAAATGAGGATTGGCCAATACTTCATCATAAATAATAACTTTAATTAACAGGTTTTTCCCCACGCTAAACAACGTTTCATCCACGGACGTGTAGGGGTAGACCAGGGCGGTTTTTTCCGCCACGTCCAGACTTCGAGAAACCCACGAACTTTTGCGACAGTAGCTGTTATCAGCTGTCCGAGAAAAAATAAATGTGTCTATATAGTGACGTCATTTTCAACGTACTGAGAACGTTTGAAATAAAGAACAAGGAGGTAATGTTTCCTTTGCTGAAAACAATGATCATACCAAAACTGGAATATTATTCAGTCTTAACTTTACTTACTTCAATCGAGTTTGAACACGTATTCAGGAGTTTTAAAATGGAATTTGGAATGACGTTACTGTATCGACACACTTACTTTTTCTCGGACAAATGGTAGAAGCTACGTTTATGAAAGTCTGCACGCAGCGTCTGAACTAAGACATTTCAAGTTTCAATAGCAGGTCTATCCCATATACAATGATTTTTTATGTAGGAAGGAGGCGCCGAAGAGAGCCAAAATCAAGGTCGTGTTTTGGAGATACCTAGAGACATTGCATTTGAAAGATTGGAGATCAGAGACGGGGGGAAAGATGGATTGAGTAAATGAAAGATTGAAAATACCAATTAACCCTTGTGTTAGGGAGTTGGACAAAAAAGGAATGAGAAAGTGTCGAAAGTCTGGTGCCGCGTGCTCTCCTTAAAGGAAGAGGAATGCAGTTAGAGTTCAGAAAAGCAGTGTCCGTTATAATAGCGATAGTAAAGAGAAAGTGAGGCAACATTGCGGCGAAGAGAGAGGGATTGAAGACAGTAAGAGGCGGGGAATTGATGAGACGAAAAGCCTTTGATTCTACCCAGTCAAGAACACCTGTGTGAGTCATGGAGTGACGGTTGAGAGGGACGCTTTGTAAAGCGGGTGGAGAAGTGAAGAGTGGAATCATTGGGATAGAAGTGAATAGGACAGGAACTGCAACTTAATAGATGATTGACAAATAAAAAGGAGAGTGGGTGACAGGAAAGAACTCTGAGGAACACCTGTTGATAGCTTTATGAGACGAACGGTAGCCGTCTACAACTGCAGCTATAGATCGGCCAGAAAGGAAATTAGAGATGAAGGCACAGATAGAAGCATAAAAACCGAAGGAGGGCAGTTTTGAAAATAAAGATTTGTGCCAGACTATCAAAAGCTTTTGATGTCTAGCGCAATAGCAAGAGTTTGTGAAATCCCGAAAGGAGGATCTACAGATCTACAGAAACTAAGGCGAATAAAGACCCTAAGATCCACTCTAAGGTTAGCCCGAGAGAAAGGAAAGAGTAGGGGGTTAAGAGAAGAGAATAAGGGGTTAAGTAAGGAGCAACACCTATCATTCGTGGGTTAACATTCATTCAGAAAAGAGAAAAAAGACTCACCATCATCATCATCCGCCGGCCACTGCCGACAAGTTAGAAAAATAGTCGGAGAGAATAGGAGAGGGATGAAAGAAGAAAAGAAGTGAAATAAGAACGCTTACAAACCATGCAAACACAGTCTTAACTCACAGTCATACCATGCAAACTACAAACATGCAAAGTAAAAAAGTAGGTGAAGTTAAACAAAAAGTGGGTTAGTTTACGCTACGAGCTACATCTACGTTCGTGTTAGTCTATTTTTTTTTTTTTTAATAATTTTATTGCTAGCATCACACGCTGGCATGTCACAAGCTGGTATTCATCGTCAACAGACTCATCCTCGAGCACCACCACCAGAGCTCCTGTTGCTAACTTTGTTTTTTATATTAAACAACGTTAATACTTTTAAAATGTCTGTCAAGACGGTTCTTAAACATATTAATGCTGGTAAAATGAACGACTGACGCAGGAAGATTATTCCATTTATCAATTACTTTAAACGTAAAGAAGTTTTTAGCGATATTAGTAATGAAACGTCTGCCACGCAACTTAAATCCGTTAATGCGAGTATTACTATTATCGAAAGTGAACAATGTCAAAATTTACGTTATCGATGTTATTAACGATTTTGAAAACTTCAATAAGCTCCCCCCTTAATCTTCTAGTTTCGAGTGAATACAGGTCTAACTCTTTAATCCTATCTTCATAAGGCTTATTGCGCAATGACGGAATAAGTTTCGTGGCACGACGCTGAACCCTTTCTAACCTATCAATATCCTCACGCAAGTACGGGCACCAAAACTGAACGGCATATTCTAAATGAAGCCTGACTAGGGACTTGTAAAGAGGCAATATAATATCCTTCGATTTAAATTCGAAATTACGCGCTATGAAGCCTAACATCCTATTAGCTTTTGCGCAAGACTCCAGGCACTGGTTCCTAACCTTTAAATCCTTAGATACGCGTACGCCTAAATCTACTTCCTCGTCAACGCTCGCTAACTCCCTATCATCCATCGTGTACGTGTAATTATTGTTGCGAGAACCTATCAGCAAAACTTTACATTTGTCTACGTTAAATTGCATCTGCCACTTATCTGTCCACTCCATACTCCTATTTACATCGTCTTGGATCCTATTTCTATCGTCCTCGTTAACAACCTTACCGCCTATTTTAGTATCGTCCGCGAATTTTGACGTTAACGACATAGATGTAGGATTGACTAGTAATGTAAATTACGAATAGCAATGGGCCTAACACTGAACCCTGTGGGACACCGCTACCTACATCTAACAACCCGGATTCACTACCATTAACTACGACCCTCTGCCTCCTAGCACGAAGCCATTCTTCTAACCAGTTAGCTACCTGACCGCGTATACCGTGCGCTTTAACCTTCACAATTAGTCTCCTATGCGGAACTGTATCGAACGCCTTTTTAAAATCTAAATAAATAACGTCAGCTGCTCTATGCCTATCGTATTCGCGCACTATTTCGTTATAAAATTCTAACAAATTAGTTAAACAAGACCTATGGCGTCGAAACCCATGCTGACTACTATTAATCAAATCTCTACTTTCTAAGTGATCGATAATACGATCCCTAACTACGGATTCCAAAAGTTTACCAACAATTGACGTTAAGCTAATGGGCCTATAATTGCTAGCTACTGCGCGGTCGCCTTTTTTAAAAATAGGCGTCACGTTAGCTAATTTGAAGTCTTCAGGAATAATCCCCGTTTCGAGTGACTGATTAAAAATCTTCGTTAAGGGGCCTACGATAGCTTCTTTCAAATGTCTGGGATAAAAAGCGTCAGGGCCTGGAGCCTTGCTAACTTTTAGCCTATCGATATAATGCGCAATCTCAGCCTCGTAAACAGTTATTTCATCCAAAATAGTCTCGCTACTAAATGGAACGATATCGTCCACGTCGGGGACATTATTTACGTCTTCTACGGTAAAAACTGTCGCAAAAAAGTTATTGAAAATACCCGCCATCGCCTGAGCGTCAGAAGCCAAAGCGCCATTAACATCCACTAGAGGGCCTATGTTATCTTTTACCGGCTTACGATTATTTACGTATTCAAAAAACTTTTTTGGATTATGTTTACTATCCACAGCTATAAGTATCTCTAAATTACGCTTGGCATTCCTAACTGATCTTTTAATCTGACGTCTAAGCTCGATATATCTATTAAAGTTAGCTGCCGTGCCATTGCGCTTACTAAGTCTATACGCTCGTTTATAAACTCTCCTATTTCCCTAGTCCACCACTTCGGCCTACCACGATTTCTAGCGCGCTTGGGCCTACGAGGAATAAACTCCCTTTCAATATTCCTAAAACTTTCTTTAAACGCCACCCAACGGAAATTTGTGTCATTGCCCATAAATAAGTCATCCCAGTCCACTACTCTCATCCTATCGGCAAAACTATCAAAATTAGCCCTACGAAAATCAGGGACTTCTATTACGTTACTATCCTGGGTGTTTTCTATCAATAACTTAAACCTAAGAATTTGATGATCACTACATCCTAAACTCTCGCCTACTTCTAAACCTTCGACTATATTCTCGCCGTTCGTCATCACCAAATCTAAAATATTGTCACCGCGCGTTGGTTCGGTAACTATCTGTCGTAAAAAGTTATCGTCCATAAACTCAACCAATCTCAAACCCTCCTCATTACCAGTAAAATTCTCGTAATTAACATTAGGGCAGTTAAAGTCTCCGACAATTATACTATTCCGATTGTCAATAAAATTACCAAGAAGTGAGTAAAATCTAGGAATCTTTTTCGTTTGACTGCCGCCATTGAAACATAATTAAACTTTTTGTATTTTGTATTTTAACTGAAATGTCTTGATGATACAAAATAAGTTACTTTATAAAAAAGCTTTTCTTAATTTCCCCTTCAAATTTTGTTTCTTATAAACAATTTTAATTACTTTCAAGATCCATGCTTAATTTTTAAGTTTTAATCGTGTACTCAGAAAAATAAGGGGATCACCTGAAGGTCAGGGCCTCCAACCTTCTTTAGTTAGCTTTATAAGGCTAACTAACAAAAATATCACAACCTAACCTAACCAATCGTCAAGGTCGTACAGTTGACCTAACGATTGGTTAGGTTAGGTCGTGATATTTTCGTTAGTTAGCCTTATAAGGCTAAGTAAAGAAGGCTGGGGGCACTTCTTATGTTTCAATGGCGGCAGTCAAACGGAAAAGATCCAAATCTAGTATCTGTATCGAGGGGTTGAACGGGAGGTCTATAAACAACAAAATTAAAACTAATACAACGCGCCCTAACTTCAACACATCGCATTAATTGCTGCCGGAAAATCTAACTTAACCTCGATAACCCTAAGGGAATTACGAATGTACAGCAAAACGCCTCCACCAAACCTATGTAACCTATCATTAGTAAAGAGTTTAAAACCCGGTATATCAAGTTCCCCCAACAAGTCCCGAGTCACGGTATTTAACCAAGTTTCAGTGATAGCAACTATATCATAGTTGCCGGAATAAATTATCGCCTTAAATTCATTTAATTTATTTCTAATACTACGCGCGTTACAATAAAAGATGTTTAAGTTATTTTTTACCACGGGCCCGCGTTTTAAACTATAAACTACTGGTCAAAAAAAGAAACGCAATTTTTGATTTATTAATAAACATGAGGACTCAGTATATAGTAAATGATTCTTTAACATAACAAACAGTCAATAACGCGTATGGCCACCCCTAGCCACAATGCAGGCTTGGAGTCTGGTCCTCATCGACCTCAACAGTCTCTGCAGGAAAGCAACAGGGATGGCACTCCACTCTTCAATAATTGCATTGGTCAGTTCCCTGATGTTCTGCGGCTGATGCTGACGTCTGCGAACTCGCCGTTCAAGTTCATCCCATGCGTGCTCTATCGGTGACATGTCTGGGCTGAAGGCTGGCCATGGTAAGGTCTGCACCTGTTGTCCCTGCAGGTACGCCTGCACTATCCTGGCTGCATGAGGTCTGGCATTGTCCTGTTGCAGGAGCACCAATTCTGGATGTTGCCTCATGAATGGAAGAACATGTGGGTGAAGAATCTCATCCCTGTAGCGCTGGGCAGTCAGAGCGCTATCAACAACCACCAGCTCAGTTCTTGAAGCAAAGGCAATTCCTGCCCAAACCATGACACTTGGTCCTCCCCATCTGTCATGCTCCACTACTGCAGCATCTGAGTATCGCTCCCCTGGTCGTCTGTATACCCTGACACGGCCATCAGAATTGGACAGTCTGAAGCGAGACTCGTCAGAAAAGAGGACTTGGTTCCACATTCTTTGTGTCCAGTCACGGTGCTGATAGGCCCATTGCAGGCGTCGTTGCCTTCTTGCATCAGTGAGAAAAGGACCTCTGTAAGGCCTGCGGGATCGGAGTCCTGCATTACGGAGTCGGTTTCTGACGGTCTGGTCACTAATTCTGTTGTTGTGGATACCAGGTGTCTCTCTGGCTGTCTGACGAGCATTCCGCTGCCGATGACGCAGTACAATGTGGCGATCCTGGCGTTGGGTCGTCACACGAGGTCGCCCACGTCTTGGCAGGTCCTGAACACTTCCTGTGGCATTGTACCGTCTAACAAGCCTAGAGATTGTGCTGGGATGCACATGCATTCGTTGTGCAACTTGGACAGCAGACATGCCTGCATCCAACATGGCCAAGGCACGACCTCTGTTGACCTCTGAGAGTCGTGGCATGCCTCAATCGCGGGAAAAAGTTTGGTTTTCTCAACGGGCAGTGTGTATTGTGTGAAGTCAAAGAAAAAATGCATGCCTTCATAAAGAATACATTCAATTTAATCTCTGTTTATTGTTTGTAACAAAATGGCGTCTTAGCCGGGATTAGTCAGGTTTAAAAACATGCACTAAGTGGCTTTAAAAGATTTGAACAAACATTTAACCATAATCTTGAAACTGTGATAATACCACTAACAACTTAAATTTTACACCATATGCAAGCTAATTGCTTTTCGTTTTTTGACCAGTATATTTATCACGTCGGGCCCGCGTTTCCCGGACCCACAACGTTTAAAGAAGGCTTCGACCTATACAGCTTTCGCACGTTTTCGTCTATTAATCTACCAAGAGTCAGATAGAGATGCTAGAAGATCGCCAGTAGAGCGTCCCTTGCGGAACCCATATTGACGACCTGAAAGGTATTTAAGAATCTCCCTATTAAGGATAGATTCAAAAACTTCAGAAAGGCAATAAATCAAAGCAAATGGACGATAGTTGGAGGGAAAGACAAAGATGAAAAAGTTTACCGAAGCAAGGTGTCAGCACAGAAGCACAGACGACAAAGTCAGAGGGAGAAGATGAAGGTGAAAGATGAAAGTTTGAGAAGAGACGACAACCGAGCTGTCGGACTAGAAAAGAAGAGGAATTAAAGTTGTTGAAGAGCTATTTAGCTAGATGCCAGAAGAATTATTATTGGATAAGTTTTCACATTTTTGTTAGATGAAGAAATTTTTGGAGAGTCGAAGAACAGATTTTGCACGATTCCAGGCAGAAATATAAGCTGAGTGAGTCAGGAGTTGGATGGCGACAATACCTTTTGCATTAGTCGGAGGAATAGAATATGGAAAGTATTCCTCCATGCCCGAGAGAATCACCTCCATGATGCGCTCAGCGCACTTGGAGGGGCCCCGGCTACGGAAGCAATCATCATTCTATGGGAAATCGTAGTAGTACTGCCTAAGGGCCTCCCCATCAGCGTGAATGTTGGGCCTATCCCCAAGGCGATCGGAGATACGAATAGGGTGCTGTACAATCTACTCTAGATCATTTAGGATGAAAAAGTTGTGAGCTGGTTCACTAGGGATGTTAGTGAAATGGGAGGAAAGCCAAAGGTGGTGGTGAATATTGAAATCTCCTAAAATAGAGATTTCAGCAAAAGGAGAGTGGGATAGAATGTGTTCCACTTTGGGAGCGAGGTACTTGAAGAATTTTGGATAGTCGGTAAAATTAGGAGAAAGGTAAGCAGCGATGTATTTAGTTTGAAATTGGCATGTAAACCTTAGCTAGAAGGTATAGAGTTCGGGAATACGATAACAAGTTAGGTCATTGCGTACATATACGCAACATCCACTTTTGGCGTGAAATTGTGTGTGGAACACCTGAGCACAATCCCTTTTCTGTACCCTCTTACTTTCTCTAGACACCGGAGTTTGTGAATAAAAGTTGAAGTGGTATTCAACAAATTTAATGTTTGATAAAAGGCCACGAATGTTGCAGAAATTTATGAAAAGTTCTGGGTCTCTGCCTCATTTACATCTCGAATGGGCGGTAGTAGATCCAGCCCTGCTACCCGGGTGTGCGTTCCCGGTTGGGGAGCCAGAAGTGGGGACATTTATGGTCGCCTCCCTGAAGGACTGAGGCTCGTGAAGTCGCTATTTTTTTAAATTTTGAAAAAAATTATGTAGTGCGTAAGATACACGTATATGTAGTCAGGAATAGGGAGAGAAATGAGTGTGTGAGAGAGCATGCTGGACTGCGCACGGTAGATGAGACATGGAAAAAGATCAGCTAAGAAGGACAGTGGTAGGAGAAACGGGAGTTCCAGCATTCCTTGTCTTCTGTCTAACGTACCCCCCGCAGTATATCGGTGGGTGAAGCCATAGACGAATTTGGGTTGATTCGCTATTGAAACCTAAACGGTCTTAGTTCAGACGCTGCGTGCGGACTTTCATAAACGTATCTTCTACCACTTGTGCGAGAGAAAGTAAATGTGTCGATATAGTAACCAGGGTTTCGGAGCCGGTAAAAAAACTTCTGGCTCCGACTCCGGCTCCGGCTCCGGAGCAGAAATTTTTTACAGTCTGGCTCCGGCTCTTTTATAGTAAATTCTGTTAATTATAAAATAAATATCTAGATTTATATAACTAATTGTCCAATTTAGTAATGTTTTGCTGGTTTGCTTTAGTTTTTGAACTGGCAGAAGTACTGGGTCTTGAAAGCTCAAGCATTTGCTTCTTTTCTTCCATCATTTTTGATATTTCAGGATGTAATCGACTCAAGTGTCTTTTCAAATTATATGCTCTTGAGGAGACATCAGGCTTTTTGCTTTGAGGCTTGGTAATTTTAGTTCCACACGTTGAAATATTTCCCGAAGCATCAGAAACTTCACAAATACAAACATAGTGTTTCTTATCTGAACTTTCAGTAAAATACTTGAATATATCAGACTTCTTTATTGAATCTCTATCCATTATGAAGGGTCATAGACTGATAATTATAATTAAAGAATCAAGTACAAATTACAAAGAATCTGAAAAAAAAGAAATTTAGCAATACAAGATAATTGACCTAAAAATAAAAATAGTTCAATCCAAGTCAGAAGGACCAACCTTACTAGGTATGTATCTAGGTAGTTACCTACTTAGATAAATAGTTAGTACCTACTACCTACCTAAGGTTTCCACCGCCATAAAAAAAATTTTACCTATATAATTAAGTGTTGTTAAGACAAATCTTCCCAAATATTTAATGGTTAAAAAATGGAAATTTGCAGATTATTCCTGCAACTCCCACACCTCCATAAAATCCAAGAATCCTATGGTACCATTTTTCGTAATATATTACAAGAATTATAATTTGCAACTAAACCTATATTTAACAAATAACAATTTAGGTAGCAATATATCGCCTGGAGCCAGACCATGGTGCCGTATTTTCAAGGTTTCTGGCTCTGGCTCCGGCTCCGGCTCCGGGTAAGCAAAATTCACTGGCTCCACCGACTCCGGCTCCGAAACCCTGATAGTAACGTCATTCCAAATTAGGTTTCAAAATTCCTGAACATGTTTTCAAACTCAATTAAAGTAAGTAAAGTTAAGACGTGAACAATATTCCTGTTTTTGGCAAAGGAAACATTACATTTTTCCTTCTTTTAAAGGGTTAATAGTATTTCTAGAACGATATCAATGTATTGATAAATTTAATTTTTCTCGGACAGTTGGTAGCAGTTAGTCTGAAAGACTTGTGGTTTCTTCATCAGGATATTTCGGCAAACACAGCCCACGGAACAGCTGTTTAAATAGGGCAGCGTCCAGTCTGACTATATACTGTGTCTTTGGTTTCACGATGACTAAGTTTTTTCCCCCCAAGTCTTATTTACATAACTACATTGTCAACGTCTCAAAACCAATGTCTTCCCACATAAAATAAGAACATTGACGTTTATGCACAACTGAAACGTAGTCTCTTTTACAGAGATGTTGACAACGTAATCAGGCGAGCGAATAACACGGAGTTTGGCTTGGCCTCGGGTCTCATGACAAAAGACAAGCAAAGCGTTATATGTCTCCGAGAGATTAGAGGCTGGCACTTGTTTCGTGAACACCTACAACAAAACTGACGTGGCCGCATGCTTCCTGAGAAGCAGTTCTGATAAAAATATTTCCAACTTTCATTCTACCGTTCGTGGGCTAGTTTATGGAAGGCTAAACCTGACCTTTTATCCAATTCTACTTCAGTCAACACATTTCCAGTCTCCTCTGAGAACCATTTTGTTTATTATGAAATTTAACTACTTTGGTTTGTGTGAAGTTTGTTAAACTTCAGAATTGAAGTGGAAACCATTTAACTGAAAGGATGTCATAAATTCTCCCCCACCCCCACTTTGATTCGAAAGTCTAACCACGGGTAAGTTCTCATTCTCTGAAATATTTTTACCTTTTTGAATACCCACTTTGTGCCATTCGAAATAAAAATTTTATACTGATTATTTATTTACACAAAGACTACCTAACGAAACCACGACATTTTTGTTTTATTTTGTAGATGGCTACATTCAACCAAGTTAACTTAGTTTTATACAAGTCAAACTACGGCAACACCACTAGTATCACTCATGTTTGTGTATCAAAGTGTATTGCAGTTTCGTAAGTAGCTAAAAAAAAAACTTACAATGGAAAACCATTCGACACAGGACAAATTCTAAGAATTATCGGCCAGTAGCTCTCACCTGCCACTTTACGAAGTGCTTCGAACGGGTAATTTGAGGCAACAGTGTTTGCTACCTACAAGAAAAGAATATTCAATCCGAACCAACAAGGCTTCAGGGCCGGAAGATCGTGCCTATCATAGTTATTGCATCAGAAGAGAATACTGAAAATACTGTGCCGAGGACAGCCTATATGTAAAATGTACTGATTTTGCTGGAGCCTCTGATAAATGTGATCATGGGATTACAGCACACAAACTTGAGAGAATACAGAAATTACAGGAAAGCTGGGACAATAGATGTTTAATTTTCTGACTCGAAGAAAACAAAACGTGGTAGTAAGGGGAGTCGAATCAAATTTCAGAAGTCGCGAGCTGTCTCACAAGGTACGGTATAGCTCCCTTGCTGTTTATAATAATGACTCCAGACATTGATGGCCTCATAAGTAAAATAGAATTTTTCGTGATTTTGTCAAAGCGGAATTGGAACAGTAACATCTATCATCACTTGTTTCACTTGTATAATATCTTTTTTTACTTTTCAGGGATATAGATAAAATATTTCATAATGAGTAGAGCGTGTAAAAATGATCCCAATAGATTCTGCTACATATGTGGGACGGTTACCATGCCAAATAACCAGTCCCAAATCACTAAATTTGTGAAGACAATGTACAGAGCATACTTTGGAATTAAGCTAGGGTACCAGGACAAAAATTTCGCCCCTCATATGTGCTGCAAGATGTGCATTGAAAATTTGAGAAGATGGAGCAAAGGCAGAGCGAAATCTTTGCCTTTTGGAATTCCCATGATTTGGAGAGAAGGAAAGGATCACATGATAGATTGCTATTTCTGCATGACAAACCTCCAAGGTGGTCTTATAAATTTATTTTTCTTAAATATTTTGAAATCCTCGTATGAAACTTGACATAATATTCACCATATATAGCATAATATTCACCATAATGGTAATCATACATTTACATATACATATTGTTATAGAAAATACATTTACACATACATATTGTTATACAAGTTACATTTACATATACAATGATTGTATATTTTCTTTCTTTTTCATTCATATTGTCCCCGAAGGGACAATATGAATGAAAAAGAAAGAAAATATACAGACTCCATCGACCTATTTCATATCTTACAGACCACAGCCTTCCCTCACGAGCCGCCACTGTCTGAATGCTTCTTCTATTTCATATGCAAGTTTTATATCCATGTTTCTGTGTTTCTATTTTCAGGAGTTAACAAGAAGAATAAACACATTGTTGTATACCCTGACATTCCTTCTGCTATGAGACCTGTACCCCATGGTCCTGGAATTCCAATACCCGACCCACCTCAAACCCTGGACTTCGATGATTCTGATGATGAATCAATGACCAGTCCCAGTCGTATATACCTCAAAATACTGCTTCAAATGAGCCGAGGCCTCTCAACCAGGCCAAACTTAATGATCTTACCAGGGATTTAGGACTTTCCAAATTAGCTGCCGAGATCTTGGGCTCACGACTTCGAGAGGACAACTTGCTGGCTCCGGGAACAACATTCTCCTGGTATAGGAAATGAGAGGAAGAATTCCGCAAGTTTTTTGCAGTGCACGAAAATACCTCTTCCTTAGTGTACTGCTGCAATGTTGAGGGGCTAATCGAATCCTTGGGCCTGCCATATAACGCATCAGAATGGAGGCTATTTATAGACTCGTCTAAACGAAGTTTGAAAGCAGTACTTCTCAACATTGGGAATAGGGTTGCATCAGTCCCTGTAGCACATTCTGTACAACTTACTGAGAGCTACGATAACATGAAAATTTTACTGGATGCTCTCATATACGACCAACATAACTGGAGGATCTGTGGAGATTTGGAGGTAATACTAATATCATAAATAAACTATTGCTATTGACTATGTTGTTTTTCCAAAGGTTATTTGAGAGCGTATAAGAACACTTAACTTCCCCACAGAAGTGATACAGTCCAATGCATAGATTTTTTTATCTTATAGAACAAATTCTCTAAATTCTTTAAATATTTTCATTTTTTTTCAGATTGTGGCATTTGTATTGGGAATGCAAGGGGGATACACGAAATACGCATGTTTCCTCTGCAAATGGGATAGCCAAGCGGATGAGAAGCACTAATGCACAGCATGAATGGGCATCCAGAGAGAATTTTGAACCTGGGTCGCATAATGTCGTTTCAGTGCCCCTTGTACCACCAACAAAAATTTTGCTCCCACCACTTCATATTAAGCTGGGCTTGATGAAAAATTTCATCAAATCAATGAATAAGGAGGGTTCAGCATTCCGATATCTCGAGAGTAAATTTCCTCATATATCTGATGCTAAACTAAATGCTGGGGTTTTTGATGGTCCTCAAATTCGAACTTTGATCAAGGATACTCAGTTCGAAAACGCAATGACTCCAACTGAGAAGAATGCCTGGCAGGCATTCAAATCGGTTGTCACTGATTTTCTTGGCAAGCGTAGAAGTCCAGAATACGAGTCCATTGTCGAAAACTTGATGGAAGCTTTCAAAGCTCATGGGTTGCACATGTCCATAAAAATGCACTTTTTGTGGTCCCACTTAGTCTATTTTCCAGAAAATTGCGGGTATTATAGTGAGGAACAGGGTGAACGATTTCACCAAATATCAAAATAATGGGAGAGAGGTACCATGGAAACTGGGATATCAATATGCTGGTGTTTGAAGCGAGACATGCCCGAAGAAAAACAGATGGAAAGCCAAAAAAACTTCATTCCTTCCTCAATAAACTTTTTTCCATATTCATTGTATGAATAAAAGTATTTATTCACACAATGTTTTCATTTTTCACGAGTGTTCTTATAATATTACTTGTATCTACAGTGTTTAAAGCTAAAAAAAATCAATAAATTTGGGGATAAAATTGGACTTATAATAAATGGCCAATAGAGAAAAAACAAACCTGACCTGATTGAGGAAAACCAATGTCATTTTCGAATTCAGCATGGTCGAATTAAGAGTTGAAAAAACCCTCACAGCAGACAAAAAAATTTCATATGCATACCAGTGTTATGGGTGACATAATTTTCAAAAAACTGTACTTTTAGGCCATGTCACCTCTTATGGGTAACAAAAAATTCTCAATATCTTATTATAATGCCTATTCTATTTATATATTTTTTCTTTATCTTTTCAGCTTGTAATAATGTATATTATACAATTGCTATATTAAATTCTTTCACATGAACAAATTACTATTATAAACATGCAATATAAATAATAAATGACAAAATGGATAGAATGGACAGAAAAAGGCGCTTGGAAGATCATAATATTGCTAGTCATTAGGGTGCCACTTATTTGGGGTGTTTTTCATTTTTTTGGAATTTCTATCAGGACGGGCGCATTTCTGGTGTCATTCCGTCTAAAAACATTGTGTGTAAAATATTTTTGAAATAAAATAATAATTAGAACTGCCTCAACGAGGTCAAAGTTTATACTTTTTGTCGAAAAGTACTCATGGCGTTCTGTTATCATGTCAGTTTTCGTTTCGATAGCTGCTGTCGTTTCTGAGTTGAAAAATGATAACAGACAGACAGACGGACGGTCAGAGTCGTTGGTTTAGTCTTCCGCACTGGTGTACAGAAGACTAAAATGAGGTATTATACAGGGTGTAACACGAGTTTATCCAAATATTGATACAGGCGAAAGAACATGTTATTCTAAGTAGAAAATGGGTTGGGACGAGTTTTGCCAACACTAACAGTGTTTCATTCTCTTTTTCAGTGAGTTCTGAAACGACGTGATGGCTTCGGCAACAAGATCTAAAACAGCAGTCTATCTCCTGGGGACCGTGGACCACAGCATCACAGGAAGCATGCTGCCTACGGGAAAGCAGGCGCTTCAGTACTTTTTCCACCTTCACCTTGACGTCAAGAAGCCGATCAAGGAAGCAGCCGCTGAGACAGTGACCGCAGTCAAGGAATTCTGGGAGCGGTCCCGTATTCCTACGCAGAAAGACCAACGCGCAAGGGACAAGGTTCTCCGAATGTACGAGAAGTGGCGGGCTCTGAACAAGAACTCGAAACGGCGCACTGTGACCCAAATCAGGAACGAGGCCGAGTTCCTCTCATCCCTTGACCGCCTCTTCGACATCGCACACGAACAGGCGATGTCGATGATCACAATCGAAGAGGACAGGGAGTTCCTGACGGGACAAAGGGCCGAGGTGCGGCGCGGCCGCATCTCCTCCACACGTGACATGACGCTGCACACTGAGGAGGAGCGTGCGAGGAGACAGGAAGCGGAAAGGAGCCGCCGGCAAGATGATGAAAGGGCGAACAGAGAGAGCCGAGAAGAACTTGTCGAACTGGCATCGAGCTCCAGCTCAGGTGCAAGCAGCCCGACTCGGTCACCGACACGGCGTCGTCGCCGAGAAGAAGAGGAAGAGCTCTCTCTCCCGGGCCCGTCCACGTCGAATGCAGAAGCATCTACGACCCCTTTACCACCCAAGCGATTCCGCGCGTCGAAAAAGATGATCACCCCTGATCTCTCCGCAGCGATGGATCGGACGAAACTTACCGACCGAGAAGGTGTTTTTTTGCTGTCGGCGGCTGCGAGGAGCTTGGGCCACGACCCTGAGGAGCTGGTCTTGAACCGCGAATCCTCCCGCCGCGACCGAGCAAAGTTCCGTGCTATGGCAGCAGCGGAAATGAAGGCAGCCTTCCATCCTACTGTGCCGCTGACCGTTCACTGGGACGGGAAAATCGTACCAGCGGCTGACGGAGGCCCTGCTGAAGATCGCCTTCCAGTTCTGGTGTCTGGGGAGAACGTCGACAAGCTTCTGGCTGTGCCCAGCCTCCCCGACGGCACCGGCCGCGCCATGGCGGAAGCCGTCCTCTCTGCCCTCGAGGATTGGGACATCAAGGGACGGATCTGTGCCCTCTCTTTTGACACCACCGCCTCAAACACAGGACTCTCAGGAGGAGCTTGCTATATCATTGAGCAGAAACTCGAGAAGACAGTGCTTCATTTGGCTTGCCGCCACCACATCCACGAACTGGTGTGCGAGAAGGCATTCACGGCGTGCCTCGGTCCCTCTACTGGTCCTGACATCCTCCTGTTCAAACGATTCGCCGCCCAGTGGGACTTCATCGATCAAACCAAAGCGAAGCCCTTCGAGGATGGAACCATGCCGCAGCACCTGAAGGACGCCCGCGACGACCTGCTGATCGAATTCAGCCGCCTCCTCGACGGTCAACATCCACGTGATGACTACAGGGAACTTCTGGAGCTCTCTGTAATTGTGCTGGGCGGTCCGAACAAGCGGGGTGCCCGGTTCGCTCGTCCCGGCGCCTTCCATCGCGCGCGCTGGATGGCAAAAGTCATCTATGCCATCAAACTGTTCCTGTTCCGGGAACAGTTTCAGATGTCGTCAGGCGAAGCGGCTGGAATCCGGCGATTCACCATCTTCGCCGTGTCCATCTACGTGACGGCCTGGTACAAAGCGCCGCTCCCGGCAACGGCCCCAGCCGCGGACCTCGCGCTGCTCAAGGCCCTCGTCTATTATCCGGACTCAGCGGTGGCCAAGGCGACGGCGACAGTCTTCGCCAGGCACCTATGGTACTTGAGCGAGCGCCTCGTCACCCTGGCCATCTTCGACGAGGGTATCGACTTGGCGACAAAGCGGGAGATGATTAAAGCGATGGAAGAAGAGGAAGGATCGGAGGATCCCCCGCGGCGTATCAATGTGGACCTGTCCACCGCCTCAATCGCCAACAATACATTGGCCAAGTTCACAACGACTACATCAAAGGAGTTCTTCAAGGTTCTGGACATCAGCACCGCCTTCCTGCTCAAGGATCCGGAGGAGTGGCGGACGGACCCAGCCTTCATCGCCGCATCCCGCCGAGTCCAGGCCCTTCAAGTTGTCAATGACTTCGCGGAGCGCGGGGTGGCGTTGATGCAGTCTTTCAACCTGGCCCTTACCAAGAGTGAAGACCAAAGGCAGTTCCTCTTACAAGTGGTCGAGAAGCACCGCTGTGACTTCCCAACCGCCCGCAAGTCCACCGTGACCTCTGCAAAGTAGGCAACAATGAGAGGGAGATGGGCGCCCATGATACCCCCCCCCCCCCCCCTTGAGGGGCTAATACTCGAGTTGAGGGGGACCTAGAGTTGAAAGTATGAAGTCCAGTTATATGTTTTAGGTCAAGATTAGTAGCTTGAACAAACTAGAAGTGATATTTTATTTGCTAGAGGCATAGAACATCATGATCTAAAATTTCTACTTTTCGAGAAAATATACAAACTTTGACCGTATTGAGGCAGTTCTAAATATTGTTTTATTTCAAAAATATTTTACACACGATATATTTTGACAAAATGGAACCAGAAACGCACCCGTCCCGATAAAAATTCAAACTTTCGAAAATAAGTGTCACCCTACTAGTCATCTGCAAGAAAGTGACTCCGATGTTGCAGACATCTACTCTGACGATTCAGATAAAGACCCTAATTATGAACCCTTCATGGGATTTGATTCGCATGATGAAGATCAACCTATCCAAGATGACATAGTTGAACTCATTGAAAGAATATCTCTGCATGATGAGAAAGAAGAAAGTGATGATGAGGAACTTACCTACATGGTCCAATTTCAGTAACAGAACCCAAGAATTTTCATTTACAGGTAAAGAGGGTGTACTTCTAGCTCTTTCAGAATCTATAACACCAATAGAAGTATTTCAACTCTTCATAGACAATGAAATTCTAGACCATTTGGTTGTACAAACTAATATCTACGCGAATCAAGTTACTGAAAAGAAACAAGATACACCTAAAGGTAGGAATAGGCATGTAAAGTGGGTGCCAACAAGTAGAGAAGAAATTAAAAAATTCCTTGGGCTACTTTTATGGATGGGATTAGTGAAAATGGGGTCAATTGCACACTATTGGAGGAATAATCCTTTATATAGGAATTATATAACAGAGACAGAAAATAATCAGCAGAAACAGGTTTCAACTTTTATTGAGTTGTTTCCATTTCACAGACAACTCAGAAATTGAGGCAGGTAACAGACTTGGAAAAATTCAGCCTTTGATTGACATGTTACTATCGAAATTTCAGGCAGCATATTCACCTGGGAGGGATGTAGTCATTGACGAAACTTTAGTCCCATGGAGAGGACGATTGGTATTCAGGCAGATTATACCCAATAAAGCACACAAGTATGGAATAAAGTTATTCAAACTTTGTTCATTGGAAAGATACACATACAATCTTTCCATTTACTCAGGACAATCACCAGACGGCACTAGGCAAGTAGGGCTTGCAAAAAAGGTATGCACAGCTTTGATGGCTAACCTTCTCAATGAAGGACGCACACTGTATGTAGATAATTTCTACACTAGCTATGATTTGGCTCATTCGTTTCTCAAAAAGAAGACATGTAGTTGGAACATTGCAAGCTAAAAAAAGAAATATGCCCAGAAGTTATGGATTTACAGCTCGAAAGGGGGGAAATGGTAGCCAGAGAGGATGAGAATGGAATAGTTGTCTTGAAATGGAAGGACAAGAGATGTTATTATATAATGGAGTGTCATCCACAGTGGGTGACAGTACTTTAAAATGAGAAAATAATTGTCACCCACATTGACTGACATGGCATCACCGGGAAAATCCATGTCACCCATAATGGGTGACATGGCAGTCAAAGTGATATAAAGTTATTCTCATGGTTTCATACTTTTCATATTTCTTTCAGTGACACAACCATATTCTTTCCTTCCCAAACTAAACTATCAACATGCTACTATAACTTCACACACTGCTCTCTTTTCTACCTAGTCATCCCCTTCAAAATGGACATAAAACGTGCATTGTGTTCTGGGTATTATTTCTGAAAAGTTTTTTGATTTTTCTTAATTACACTGTGTTAATTTCTCAATGCTTCTTAAAGGCAGTTCTTACATTTAAGAGGTTCTTGTTTCATATTGTGTGCCCAGATTTTATCTCAAAAACAAGAAAGGCTTTTATTTTCCATGAGGATAAAGCTCTGAAATACTTTGGCAGTACATTTACATGTTCTTGTTGATGATTCCTGTAGCTCAATTGATAACTGGTATCAATTTTATTTCTCTTAGATTCCATTCTCCTTTGCTTTCTACCACTCGTGTAGTACCTTGCATATTCTATTCTCTTTCTATATGATGTCCATCCCCATGACAGACCAACAACCAGTTCAGATGGTTACACTCAATTTCTTCATGGAAATATCTTAATCTGTTGGTGACTGTGATCCCACCACTGATTTTTAAAGTCTTGTACAGTTAGGAATTTTCTTTTTTAAGTGCAAACTTATTTTCTTTTTCCTAGAGCCATTTGATTATTTAAAAACTATAACACAAGCATGGTTAACTAATTTATCACTTATTTTGCTCTTGGCTACTAGTTTTGAATCACAATCTTGTTTACTTTTTGGATGTACTCTTTTCCAATCTCCACTCTTGTTTTTCCCAATGTCCATTGCAGACATGGGGCTGAGGCTTGGCCTTGGCCTCGCAAGGTCAGCTGAAAAGTGGAAAGGCCTCGTGACTTTTGTGAGGACTTAGGGAATCCTGATTTGTTTTCTTCTGTAATTTTCAACCACCAGTAGTGTTGGGGTGGAGATTCTTCAGGTGAGGACCATGACCTGACAGGTGATTGTATGTGGTGGCATACTTTGATAAATATTATTCAGACAGGTGACTATTCAGGTGGCAGTCTTTAATAAATACTATTCAGTTAGGTGACCAATGGATTTGTGACAGGTCACTGTGACATTAGGTATATAAATATTATTCAGTCAGTCAGCAGTAGGCCAATTAACTTAATGTCGCAAAACTAGTGTGGGAAAGCAATCTATCAGTTGGTCATCAGTTCAACTGAGTTCATATAATGTGTTTCTGTTATGTGTATAAACTATTGTACTGTATCTATAACAAAAAATAGGCCAAACTAGAGAAGAATACCACCTGGTATACTGATAACTAGCTACTAGTGTCAATAATTTTGTTTTTCACCTGTTGTAAATTGTAACAAACTTTTAAATAATATGATTTGAAATGAATATATAATATTGGATGCAAATAATAATTTTGTTAATATTGGCATTATAACTGAGACGTAAATTGTTATATTGTTTGCAAATAATTTTTTAGATCTTTTTCATTTACTTTAATAATATAAAGTATTATCCATATAACTTTAAAAATGTCTGATAATGGATAATATCAGGTGCAAATATATTCTTAATATTATCATTGTATATATAATTATATAGTAATGGCATGATATAAACTTCATACCTATTGGCCTACTGTACATCAGAAACATCTTTCACATACAGTACAAGCTACAATTATATTAATGATCTTTGGTAGACTTCAAGACCACAATTTCTTATTGTCAAGATACATAAAAATGCAAAACTTAAAAAAATAAGGCATCTCCAAATGTAGCTCTGTTTGCAATGCTCACTAGAGTCACTAATAATTGTAGCCATTCAGAAATTATATGATCAACAACTCGGTGAGTTAGTATAATCTTGAAATATTTTGCTAGATCATCTTCATATCATAACTTTCCATATCATAAATACTTGAAATACTGCAGGTATATTAAAATGAGAAATAAGAACTGCATGAAATGAGAAATAAAAAGTTATTGGGCTAATGTATGGTGCCCAAGAAATCTTGTTCTAGCAACTGTGTCTGACTGTGTGACCCACCAAGTGTAAACACTCAGCGTGTCAGTGTTGTGGTGTGGTGTGGCTGCATGTGACAGATGAACATGCTTAATAATTCCCTTTTATTAGGTAAGTGAAGTGAGCTATGTCTTTGTTTATTAATTTTGAGTAGACTCTTGCATTTCCTTATGGATTTAAAAAAAAAGAAGAGATACAGGCAAGTGTGAGGCTATGGTAGGTTATGTTTGGAAGAGCTTTAGGCCTAGGCTAGGCTAGATTGTTGAGCCTTCACAAAGCATGGAGGAGCTTATTCGTAAAAGATTTTGAAGGGAGTATCTGCACCCAGAAGTGCATATATCACATTCGTTATTTGCATCTGAATATCACACCTCTGCTCTGGGTGCAAATACCTTCAGCCTAACAATCTTAAGGCATCGTAAGGCCTCCCCTAAAAAGGCCTCAGCCTCAAGGCCTTTGAAAAATATATGTCCTCAGCCTCAAGGCCAGAGGCCAGGCCTCATCCCCATGCCTGGTCCACTGTTACCCATTTCCTTGATTCCATTTTTTTTTATGCAGAAAGGAGGGGACAAGGGCAAATGCCTACAAAAATGTCTCCCCATAGATGAAGGAGAGAGCCAAAATCAAGGCCCAAGGTTTCCGAGATGCCTGGACACTGTATTTGAAAGATTGGAGGTCATAGACAAGGGGAAAGATGGATTGAGGAAAATTGTTCCAAAGTTGACCAGTTGAGTAAGATGAAAGATTGAAAACACAGATTAACCCTTCAACTGAAGAAACTGTGGGGCCAGTACAGCACACCCAACCTTTCAGAAGCTCTTTTGAAAAGAGAGTATATGTGATCTTTCCAGTAAAGATCATGAGAAAAGGAAATACCAAGAATGTTAAGAGAAGAGGAAGGACTGAGTTGTGGATTGTTGTAGTGGTGATGTCAAAGAATTTTTGATAGTCAGTAGAATTAGGAGAAAGGATTTAGTTTGAGATTGGCACGTGAGCCATAGCATGTAAAATTCAGAGGATTCAAAGTGGGAATATGAGAGAAAGTTAGGTCACTGCATACATTTAAGCAACATCCACCTTTGGAATTAAATTGTAGAGAAAATAGGAAGTTACAGAAAAAGGGTTGCTGTCATTTGTTGGCAGTGCCCTCTAAATCTCTGACTCCTACTCCTTGAAGTTCAACTTTGTCTTCATCACTCTCTCTCTTGTCAGAATGCATTTTACAAATAGGTCTGTGTCAAATCCAATCTTCACATCTATTGAAGTTACATGATATCAGCTGTTGTAGGTCATCTCCATTTTCTGCACACAGTTTTGGGTAGTTCATAAACAGAAGGTGCTTTATCATTTAGATTAGGGTGGCCATTTAAAAAGGAGGACACTGCGTATGTGGCTGTATGTTAACATACATACATACATATATACATATATATATATATATATATATATATATATATATATATATATATATAATGTTAATGTACAGCCACATATGCAGTGTCCTCCTTTTTGGAAATTTGGAAATGGCCACCCTAAGGACATAGTGCTCAAAAGGCGGACTGTCTGCCTAAAGTCAGACATCTGGCCACCCTAATTTAGATGGATCCTTTTGTGTAGTTTTAGCTTACATTTCTTCACTTTAACACTTTCCTTAATCATTTGAGGGAGCAGGCAAAATAATAGTGGCCACTAAAATATATCCTGCAGTACACCCTTTTTTCAGTTTTGAGGTAAAAGCTGTATAATTACACGTATTTAATTACTCATACAAGATGGTATCAAAATTGTCTGGAAATCATTCAATGACATGCTTAGATTTCTCCTCCTGCAATCTTCAAATATGATTTTGCTCATTAAAAGCTGGTTCTTTGTTCCAAAGCATCCTCTCCTACAACACTTCTGCTTGTCCTCCAGGTAGTCATCCAATGTTAGGTGATACAGAGTTTGTCTGCTGTGATGCCTGTCAATAGTTTGTATGTTGTTGAGAGACAGATTATGGGTCTGTATTTATTTATGAGTCTAATGTTTTTGGTGTGAATTATTAAATGAAGTTTGAGGCAAGTGTCTTGCAATCTCCACATTTAAAATGCTTCTCATGTGAATTGTTAAATGCCTTCACAGATTTTTTTTTGCTGTAGTGTACATTTCCCACATTCAAAAGTTTTTTCTTTCTTACACCACTATTTTTGCCTTATCTTTCAAGAATTAATTCTTAACTTTAACAAAGGTTTTGGTACCTTAAGTCAGTTACAGCCCAGCACCAATTGCAGGATTGAAATGCTATGGCAAAATCTCTCTGGCTTCTCTTGTTCATACATTCCTTCTATATTTCTTCTAAATAATTTTGATCATAAGCCTTGATCTTGTGCCACTGCAATTACTTGTTCATCCTCATATCTTAAGTATCCCCTTGTTAAAAATTCCACAATTCTTTCCTTGTCAACAAGGAAAACGAACTGTATGCAGGTTCTTCCCAGTTTTTTTCACGCTCCTCTGTCTTTTCTCCATATATTTTCTCTCCAATTTTTTTTTTTTTTGCTTTACTTGTAATAATGGTTTACTTTGGGCATTTAGTGCTAGTTCATTCATTTGTAATGCACCCAATGTAATCTGCCTACATAGTAATTAATGTTGCTGGTGGGTACTAATTTTCATGTGTCCTAACTTGTCAAATGAAGATATTTTCCTCCTCTTCAATGTAACACTTTAATCCTATTGTGGTTCTATGAATCTGGTCTATTTGTGATAGCCCCAGCCCTCAAGTATGAACTTTTAAATGCCTTTTTAATTTAGAATTTTGTGCTGAACTAAAAGAACACTTACTACATTTAAAAGGTTTTTCACCAGTGTGAATGCTTAAATGGGTAATCAGATCAGGTTTTCTTGAGGTCCTGTAAGAACACTCTCCACATTTGAAAGGTTTTTCTCCAGTGTGAATTATTAAGTGTTTTTTGAGAGAAGAGTTTTGTGCTGCACTAAATGAACACACACCACATTTAAAAGGCTTTTCTCCAGTGTGAGTCTTTAAATGCCGTTTTAGGTTAAATCTTTGTGCTGAACTAAAGGAACACACTCCACATTTAAAAGGTTTTTCTCCAGTGTGAATTCTTAAATGTGTCTTTAGTTTAGATCTTTCTGCTGCACTAAAAGAACACACACCACATTTATAAGGTTTTTCTCTAGTATGAGTTCTTAAATGCTTTTTAAGCGCAGAGTTTTGTACAGCACTAAAAGAACAATATCCACATTTAAAAGGTTTTTCTCCAGTATGAATTTTTAAATGCCATTTTAGATTAGATCTTTGTGATGAACTAAAAGCACACTCCCCACATTTAAAAGGTTTTTCTCCAGTGTGAATTCTTAAATGTCTTTTTAGATTAAAGTTATCTGCTGCACTAAAAGAACACTCCCCACATTTATAGGGCTTTTCTCCAGTGTGAATTCTTAGGTGCTTTTTAAGCATGGAGTCTTGTGCTACACTAAAAGAACACTCCCCACATTCAAAAGGTTTTTCTCCAATGTGAATTCTTAAGTGAATGTTAAGATTTTCTTTTATTTTTGTTTGGTAGGAGCAAACAGAGCATTTAAAAGTATTCTGTTTTACAACTTGATGATTCTCTTCATTATTAGTATTAAATAAATTACTAAAATAATTTGCATCAAATGTACAGGTACTCTCTGGTTGTTTATCAGTTGTGACACACTTATCAAATTCTGATTTTGTTGCTATTGATAAGTTCTGCTTCGAATGTTCCTGGAGATGAAATATAAAGCAAATTAATTGATTTCTACAACAGGAGGTAAGTAATATTTATTTGCTGCCAAAGCCATAAGTACACCATAAAATGCTTACTCTTGGCACTTGTGTTAAAAATGATTAAATTAACAATATCAGGTGCATTTGTTTAACCCAATATTTTTTTTCAAATGGCCATTGTTTTTTTATAAAATTTATGAAAATGAGAAATTACGCAAATAATCTGAAATATATTTATTTAAAAAATCTATGTTTAGCTAATAAGGAATATGTCAGAACAACATCAATGTCCCAACCTACATACATTTGTGACCTTGACCTTTGATAGAGGGACCCGATTCTTGATTATTAGTCTTATGATGATATATACACGAATGAAGTTTCATCAATTTATGTTAAGCAGTTCAAAAGCTATGGAATAGACATGAAAAAAAAAAGCTATTTGATTCTTGACCTCTATCCAGGGGTGTGCTGGGACTGGTTCAGTCCGGTTTGCCTGAACCAGTTATTAAATTTTGATTGGATCACCAAACCATTTGTTGATACTCAACCATCACAGAATGACCTGGCTATATGGAAACTTCTTGAATGAAACATGATTGAGAAAGTAAATTTATATCTAATTTTTTTTTCATTTTTTCAGGAATTTAGAGAAAAATATAGGTAGTATCACAAGCAGTGGTCATTTCAATATTTATTTATTTTTTGATGAAAAGTTAGTTCATTTTTAGATAATTGTCATTAGTGAGTATAAAGAATGTTAAATAATTTCTGCCAAAATGTTACAAAATGCTGTTCGGAAAAGCTAAAATGCATTGGCATCTGTGGCTCCGCCCAGACCCTGCTGGGAGAACTACCATTCACCCCAGACTCCCTAGCTTAATGACTCGCACCAATGGCACTCACCAATTTATACCCCTATCTGTATCAGAACCAGTTGTTAAGAAATTGGCAGCACACCCCTGCCTCTATCTGACCTCCAGATAGCAGCCAAGTATCTAGTCATGCTCTTGTTATAAAAATCTGAGCAGATGCAGTTATAAAAAGAACTAATTTTTAAATGTATCCTGGCTATTTTGTTTTTATAACTTTTATAACTATTTTATTGGTTATATAACTATCTATATTTATGATAATAAAAACCCACTCTAATAGACAAAGTTTATTTCTACAACAGTTTTGATGCCCACTGACATTCTCTTCGGGTGGATACAGAAAAATGAATGAATGAAAAACAAACAAGAGGGAAAACAGTCCAGGGACCATTAAGAAATTCAAACCTCGGTTAGATCCCATTCTCCCAACACTGGAATGGCATTTTTATTAAAGCAACCTACTTATAAGTACATTCACACAAATTTAAAACTATCTTCTTGTTCTATACATACAGATTCTATTTTTTTTTTTTACATAATTACATTTATTATTAAATTTATTACATTTAATATTGCACTATTATTTATTACAGAAATTATAAATTTATTATTACATTGATTATTATATTGTTGTTTATTATACAGAAATTATAAATCAAAAAATGAATGAAAAAGGCGAGAAGGAAACAATCCAGATACCATTAAAAAATTTGCACCTAGGCTAGATCCCGTTCCCCTGACCCCAGAAGGGCATTTTTATTAAAGGGTCCCGCTTATAAGTACATTCGCACAAATTAAAACTATCTTCTTGTTCTATACATACAGATTCTATTGTTTTGACATAATTACTGCATTTATTATTGCATTTACATTTTTAACATTTATTATTGTTACCTTTACACTAATTATTACATTTATTTTATTACGTTTATTATTATTTATTTTATTACCTTTATTATTGCATTTATTACTTCCATTATTACATTTATGTTTATTAAAAGGAATGAACCAAAAGCGAGTAAGGAAACAATCCAGAGACCTTTAAGAAATTCACACTTTGGTTAGAACCCATTCACCCAACTCCATAAGGGATTTTTTGACCAAGAATCTCATTAAAGGGTCCAACTTATAAGTACCTTCGCACAAATTAAAATTATCTTCTTGTTCTATACAGAGTCTATTATTTTTCTTTTGACATAATTATTACATTTATAAAGTACCTTACTTGATTCCCAATCTATAGCATGATTATTTTGGCTGGCATGATAAAAAATGGCTTTTTAGTATTACAACTTCTGAAGGCATATTTGTATTCTTTAATACAGGTTTCAATATTTCTTCCAGTTTCTCCTACATATACTAAATCACAACTTTTACAGGGAATGCTGTAGACACAGGCTTGTTCCTGTTTTGCAACGTTATTCCTAACCAATTTACTTTTCACGGTAGACAAATATTTGAATGCCAGAGCAAACTTAAAATCTTTTGGCAATGGTTTTACTCTTTCTAAGCCGGCAATGTAAGGCAAACTCACATACTGTTTTTGGTTAACTGAAGGTTCCCGAGGGACATAAGTTTTTCTGGCTTTAAAATACGCCTTTCTGATAAACCACTCAGGATATTTTAAACCCTTAAAAATGTTCCAAATCTTTGAATTTTCCAGGTCCAGCAAATGTGGGCTACAAATCCTGAGTGCTCTTAGAAACATGGAAGAAATAATTGAGCTTTTAACCCCTTCACCATGATATGAAAAATAATGAATGTACGAATTACAATGAGTAGGTTTTCTATAGACCATGAAATTGGGCTTTCTGCTTTCGTTAATGACCAAAACATCTAGAAAAGGTAATTGTTTGTCATTCTCCCATTCATATTTAAATTTAATAGAGGGAACAAGATTATTTAATGACAAAGAAAATGTCAAAGTTGTTCCAGTGGTCAGGCCAAAATGAGAAAATATCATCTACATAACGAAATCAAATTAGATTCCTGGGACATATTGTTTGCAACAATTCCAACTCATAATATTCCATGTATAATGTACTCAGTATTGGGGATAAAGGGGACCCCATTCCCATACCAAAACATTGCAAATAAAATTCTTCACCGAACAAGAAGGCATTATTGGTGACAGAGTTTTATCAGTTCTAAAAATACAGATGTGGGCATGCCTAGTTCTACATTACATGCTGGCAATTTTCTATCTAAAAAACTAAATACATCATCAATGGGAACTTTCGTAAACAAGGACTCAACATCAAGACTGATCATTCTGCCCCATTTTAAATTTAAGGACATAACTTTGTTAATAAAGTCACAGGAATTAGTGATGTGCGAGCCTGAAAATTTACCAACTAATGGGGACAATTTATCTTCAAGAAATTTAGATAACCTATAACTAAAGGAACCCCTGTGTGAAATAATGGGATGGAATGGTATATTAATCTTATGGGTTTTGGGTAAGCCGTAAATGTGGGGGAGTTTGGAGTTAATCTGTAGAAATCTTTTAGGATCAGTCGCTGGGACATCTTTTAATAAGTTCCTAATAGTTTTGTTGAATTCAGCAGAAAGACGCTTTAGGGGAAATGATCTCACTTCAGTATAGGTGAATTCATCACTAACGCTTCCATTTTTTTTTATAATCACACTTGTCCAAAATAACCACAGTGTTACTTTTGTCCACTTTAGTGACAAATATTCCTTCGTTCTTCCTGAGCTTTTCTAAAGCTAACCAGAACCTTTTGGGAATTGAGTCAAAAAATCCCTTACGGAGTCAGGGGAACAGGATCTAGCCTAGTTGCAAATTTCTTAATGGTCTCTGGATTGTTTCCTTCTTGCCTTTTTCATTCGTTTTTTGGTTTATAATTTCTGTATAATAAACAATAATGCAATAATCAATGTAATAATAAATTTATAATTTCTGTAATAAATAATAATGCAATATTAAATGTAATAAATTTAATAATAAATGTAACAATTATGTAAACAAAAAAAATAATAGAATCTGTATGTATAGAAGAAGATATTTTTAAATTTGTGCAAATGTACTTATAAGCGGGTCCCTTTAAAAAAAATGCCCTTCCAGTGTCAGGAGAATGGGATCTAACCTAGGTGCAAATTTCTTAATCGTCCCTGGACTGTTTTCCCTCTTGTTTTTGGTTCATTTGTTTTTCTGTATCCACCCAAAGAGGATGCCAGTGGGTGTTGAAACTGTTATGGAAATAAACTCTCTTTATTAGAGTGGGTTTTTATCATCATATTTTGACCTTCACATAGAAAAAAAAAGAAGTTTTTTGCATTTATCTATATTTCCCTGAAATAGAAAAGAAGCTGAAACTAGTTATTAAGCCTATGCTGTAACCTACATATCTATGTTTAATTAAAAGGAAATATACATTGAAACTATACCTAAAAAATAATTTTTTTTTACATGACAAATAATTTAGTGAAAGTACATAATTATTTTATTTTCAATGTGAATGGATTTTGCAATGTATTGAGGGATTTTTTTCCCCCCCCAATTCATACTACTAACACATTACTTCATTAAATTGATAAGAAAAATGTACAAATATAATCAATCAATAAAGGATAATATATGATGTCATCCAATAAGTAATGTCGTTTTTTAGATCGGAATTTGAAGAACAAAAAAATGTCTTACAAGCTTTTCAATGCCATGTTTATAAAATTCAGGCAGTTTTGAGGCAAAAAACATACAAAGACTGGTGTGCAGGTCATCTAAAGAAGTATACCGTTTCTCATCAAGATAGTTTTGCAGACTCCTGAAGAGATGATAATCTGAAGGCGCAAGGTCTGGAGAATATGGAGGATGTGGAAGTTTTTCCCACCCAAGCTCCTCAATTTTTGCAGAAGTGATCTGAGTGGTATGAGGACATACGTTGTCAGGGTGGAAAATGATTCCTTTCCAATTAACCAAAGAAGTGTATTACACCACCTTTATCCCACCAAACACTAAGCAACACCTTCCGAGGGTGAAGATTTGGTTTTGGCTGTGGTGTCGCTGGTTCTCTGGCACAAACCCACTGTCGACAGTGCTTAACATTCTGGTACAGTATCCACTTTTCATCACCAGTCACTAAATGGTGCAAAAACAGATCTTGGAGTTCACGGGAATGAAGAGCTGTGCTAATGTTTACCCGCACCCTCAGATTGTCAGCTGACAATTCATGTGGCACCTATTTTCCTAACTTAGGCACTTTCCCGAGTTGTTGCAAATGTCAATGGATGGTGGACGGGGATGAATTGAGTTTCCGGGCCAATTCTTTGACAGTTGTTGAACAGTCTTCTTCAAGTGCAGCCAACAGCAGGTCATCATCAAACTCAGCAGGGCATCCAGAGCGTGCTGCATCTGTTAAACAGCAGTCACCATTCCTAAACTTTTGAAACCATCTTTGACATTTCCTCACATGCAGAATATCTGCCATAAACATCCTGAATGTTTCGCGTTGCTTCAGTAGCACTATTCCCTTTTTTGAACTCTTAAAGCATTATATGCCTGATATGCTCTTCTGATACCGCCATGTTTATGAGGGGTTCACATAAAACAAAACACACTTCTTCACTGGTCAAGGTCTGTAAAGTATATAGCGAAACACAATAGATCTCTTAGATATAACCTTCGGAAAATTTATGCTTAAACCGAGTAGGACTAGTTTAAACTTAATCTATCATAAAAAATTACATTACTTATGGGATGACCTGATACTTACATATTTTTGCTATGTACATTAGGTCATTTCTTGTACTAATTCCAGTAAATACAAATCAAGATAAATGTAACAAATACTGATGAGTGAAGACATCAGTTTAAGAGTTAGTCACAACTACCAGTGAAAAAGAAGTCATATCTCCATAATTATATCAGCTATAAAAGCACCATTATGTTCATCCAAACCATGAAAGGAAGCTTGTGTAAACACAATATGAAGTGTGTTACATGATGCAGTTGTTTACTGATTTAAAGCCATTAAATGAGAAAAATATTTGTTTAAGCTAGGCTCCTATTCTTGATCCTTGATATAAACCAGGACTTTTTTCTTGCAAAAATTAAAGAATGGATGGAAGAAGAAATTATCAAAATAAGTTCACCACTAATGAGTAGTAGCAAGTTTGGATCTGAATGGGAGTGTACCCCAAGATGAAAATTATAATGAAAAGGAAATGTTCACAGAAACAGGATACCTTTTGGGATTGCTTTGAGAAGTACTGAAAGGTACCATAAGCAATGACCTGAAGGTTATTTTTCCACTATGTTGGAGTGAGTGTGCTCCAAGGGTCACCTGTGCTGGCCTAACCCCACCTGATGCCAGCAGCTGGGAGTGAACTCTGAGCCTCACCACCATAACCACTGAGCTACCAGGCACTCAAATTTAAATAGGAGGAGGAAAAAGCTTGATACCTGTAAGTCAGATATGTCTGTCTTCAATTGAGAATGATCTTACAGATACATTCAGAGACAGTAGTAAGAGAACATGAAGGTATATCAAGTGAGAAAGAACTTGCAAAATATTATGGCATCACTACATTTTAATACATTTTAGTTTTGATCCTGAAAGTGTAAAAAACTAATGTCCTAAAATTAGGATAAAAAATTTAAGTGAAAAATAATCTGGTCCTCAGTTATACATTGTGTAATCTTTCTGTTTATTGGAATACTAAATGGGTGCATCAAAAATACTTAATTTACTCTTGCAAAATATTCACTACAACTTTGATTACAACAATGAGAAATGGATAAAAATTACAACATAGTTTAATTCAATGGAGGTAAACTCAATAGTTACTAAAGACTAATCATGACTGATATAACACACAAACATTATCAAAAAATCTCATTTCCCAAATGAATTGTGGTGAGAAGGCAAACAGCTCAGATATAAAATACAGAATGTAAAGAAGAGAAAAGGTAGAAACTAAAGCATGCACATTCATTCACACTAGCATCCTGGTGGACTAGCAGCTACACAGATGGCTAAATTCCACACTGCAATGCTTCATACATCATGCATGATGGTGCTTCCATGCTTTTTGTAAAAAATAAAGGAGACAGACCCAAAATTACATACCTCAAACAAACTTCCTCCATTCCAATAAATCTACTTGCAACCACTTCTCATGCATCACCCAGATCAAGTCTATGTTTCTTCATGCAATCATTCACCATGTCCATCCATCTTCCCACTCCTCCTACCTTCACAAACACTCGTTATACAATCTTTTCACAACTCTGTCATCTTCCATTCTTTCAACATGTCCAAACCACCTCAACACACTTTCCTCAATTTTCACTTCCATTGATTTCTAAACACCATATCTGTTCATAACTACACAATTTCTCTATCAATTCAGCACATGCCACACATACTTCTCAAGTTATCCATCTCAAATGTTCTTACCCCTAACCTTCACTCCCATACAAAAGTGTCAGTAATAACACACCTTCATGTAAGCATCTCACAGCATCTCTACCTAACCACATGACAGTCTGAACCCCTCCCCTCCCCACAAACAATAATTTCCTTTTACCCACATTCAGTTTGAACAATCTTCTCTCTCTCTCTCTCACACTACAGCAAAACTCTTAACAGCCTTTTATATATCATACTCACTCTGAACAAATAGCACAGCACTATCCACATACAACAGATTCAATATGCCTCACCTATTCCAAGGGCCAATGAGAACTGCCACAGGCCCCAGGGAAGGATTGGTATATGCCCCCCCACCCTGTTTACTCAGTATTTCATTATGAATGTTTTTTGTGTACATAACAAGCAAACTGATTATATGTCCAAGTCACTATTCAAAATATACAGTATGAATAAACAACTCAGAAGAAAATTACCATTTTATTTTTTTAATAGATTATATTAATTCTATCACCATACAATTTACAAATGCAGTACCAGTCCATGCAGGCAAGACAATTGTTTACTGCAAGATTTTCATAATTAGAAGTGTACTTTCTTTGCCTTCTCTCTAGCAAAGTGGTAAATGATTCTGATGAAACTTAAAGTACAGGCTAACTGGCTTTCAATTACAATGGTTCCCAGATCTGTCAGTTGGTATTGGGCATTGGTAGACTGCCGATAATATTTTATCTGTCTCACTTTGACTATGATAATCTCTATAAAATGTATGTTCTTTAATTATATTTCCTCTCTGTTATTTAATCAATTACTTTATTAATATTTTCAGATTTTATCCCCCCCCTTTCCAGGCCCCCTAGAGGTCTGAGCCCTGGGGATTTAACCTGGCTTCCCCACCCTCTTGGTAGCCCTGCCTATTCCTATTATACACTACATTCAATCTTCTTTCTAGCACTAGCACTTTTACCTCTCTCATCACTCGATCCATAAATATCATAGATCGAACAGCCATGAAGACATCACACATCCTTGATGCATACCAATACAGGCGACCCCCGACTTACAACCCCCCTGCATTTATGATGGCATAGGACACAGACTCAACATCTATGTTGAGATGTTCATATTATAGTTCAAATTTAGTATTATAATTTTTGTTCCTGTTTTTCGCCTACAGCCTAAATTCCTTTAGTTATATAATTTTTTTAATTAAAAAAATATTTCTTTTCTTACCCCTAAAATAAATATATAGGCCTAACTTAGTAATTTTTAGTATTTTCACAAAATTATCTAGTAAATTCTAGTGATACTTGGCAACTCTCCTGGTAATTTCTACCATTAGGATATAGTCACACTGGTTAGACTTGCCAGTCTGCAGCTGCTGCTTGAAGTGCCCAGATGACCCAGATGCAGTTCCAGATGAAAGAGTTAATAAATGTTTGTAAAGGAATGTATTAGTATTTTATTTAGTTTTCCTCCATTTATGTAGTCAATTTTGGTATTTTTAGGGTATGAAATTCCAGGGAACTGAACCCCTAATTTATAACATTGCTCATAGGGGAAATAAGGGTTCAACTTAATTGGTTCCTAGAGAGCCATCGTAAGCCATAAGTGCAGGGGTCACATGTACTTATAATCAAACCATTCACTCAATTCTTTATTTACTCTTACATATGCAGTACTTTCATTATAGAAACCTTTCACTGCATTCATGAGTCTACCTTCAACCCCATATATACTTATCTATTTACTCTATCATACAGTTTCTTAAGATCCATAAAAGCCATGTGTAGCTACATTGCAATCCCTTTCACATGCTTTCCCAATTGCTTGTCTCACTGCAAACACTTGATCCACACAGCCTCCTCCACCTCAAAACCCTTCTTGCTCATAACATTCCATTATACCTTTGTAGTTCTTATGTTCACTTTCACCTTTCATTCAGTACAATGAACCAATTATTGTTTTCTTCTAGTCTTCAGGCACACTCCCTTTTATCCATGCACTCTGATATATGCACCACAACCACTAACCTTTTTAAACCCCCATACTGAGTTATTTCCCCATATATCCCATCCACAATTGTGCTTCCCCATTTTTTCAGATTGTAAACTACTGCCTTCACTTCACCCATGATGATGTTATCAGGTATTCTGTTACATGTCCTCATCACACTACTAAATCCTATCATATTCATATTTGCAGACCCACATCCATTTTATTCTTCCATATTCATCCCTTACTCTCAAGCTCACTTAGTTTAATTTCTGTACTTCCACACTTCCTTCCAGAACAACTTTCTATTCTCTATACAATTCTCATTTAGCCTCCTTCCAAACTTGTTAAATACTCTGTTTCTTCTACCACACAAGCCTCTTCACACTTCTCTTGCTCCATTCCTATACCCTCTTTCTTTTCAACTTTTTCTCTATAACAATTACCCTACGTACACAACAACCATTTCCACCTCTTATCTTCAATCACTGATGCAAACTAGTTATCCTACCACACCATTGTCTTTATTGAAAAATTATATATACCTGTCATAAGGCCTAAACAACCATACACCATGTTACCATATACAGTACCTTTATGTCATAATTTAATACAAAGTATTTGTTGTATTGTATAACTACAAGTTACCTCAGGTTTTGGGATGGAGCCCATTGGGAATAGTGAAAATTACCATAGGTGGAACTAAAGAAAAGCATATGTAGGTATCAGGCCTACATATCACAGAGACAAGACCATGAGGCCTACATTAACAACAAGATATAGGAAAATGCAGGAAATTAGGCAGGTTGGTGATTCCATTATTCAAGGGCAATTACAGGAGTTCTGCAGCAGGAACCCAACTCAGGGGAGGAGGTACTGCTATCTTGTAGCCCATGTTGACAACATCATGGACTCCATAGACAAGTTTGGTAAAGATGCTGATGATAGTACAATATTTATGGTACATGTTGGAACTAACAATGTTAAGATTTCCAGGTCAGAGGAGCTAATAGAGAAATAAAAGTGGCTGATGTAGAATCTAAAGGAAAGGACTAATAAATTAATTTTTTGCAGAATTCTCCCAAGAATAGGAATATCCAACAACTTTTTCAGCAGAGCTACCTACATGAATAATATTCTTAAGTCCTTGGCATGGGAGCAGCTCATCTTGGTAAACTATTACATAACTCTGCAATGGTTTTCAGGCAAAAGAATGACAACTACTACAAAGGTGACCAGCCTGACATAAATCTTCCTTACAGTGAATGATTGCCCCCCATGAAGAACCTTGAGATTTTACTGCAGTACTCAAGATTTTATAAATGTATTTTATATTAATGCTTGAAGTTTGAAAGTTAAATTTGATAAACTATTAAGTATAGTCCTTGACCAAAAATTTGAGGTTGTGGCAATTACTGAATCTTGGTTAAATACAGAGAGCCGAGATTTTCATGAGAATATCATATTCCTGGTTATGAGATGTTTAACAATGAGAGAATAAAAAGAAGGGTGGTGGTGGTGGTACAGTACTATACATTCAGTCACACTTAAAACCCATAATTAAAAACATTACAGAAAATAATAAATGCAACATTTATTGAAATTGAAGACAATTCATAAAAAAAATTAATTATAGGTTTAGTATAGTCATCTGGGGTGACAAAAAACACAATTTGCTTTAACTTAGGCCTACAGACTTTATTATTAGGGATGGACACAAACCTGTATGTTCAAATTATAAAGGCCAGGTGTCATCATAAAATGGAAATATAATTTTTTTTCCTGCGAAATATTTGGTAAAATAAAGAAAAACTGAATTTTTTTTCACCCCCATGGAAAAGGGTGAAAACGAACCATGCTTGGGGTGAAAAAAATATAGCATTAACTCTGGTATATGGTCCTCAAAACATACAATATTGGCGTCAATGGAATTACAGAGATATAATAAACCCTTTGTTGTATAACCCCTTTGCAACATTGAACAACATTTGCAATTGCATTTCAACATTCCTGCATTCTCCCATTTTGCACCCATACTACTACATAAAATGTTTTTTTTTTTAACTCCCTCCCCTCTCCCCCTTTGCAGCATTGATTTGTTGCATAACCCTTCCCCCCTTTGCAGCACAGATTTATTGCATAGTCCTTGCAATGTTGATATTGCATAACCCCCTTCATTGCATACCCCTTTTTGCATATCCCATTTGCAACATTGAACAACATTTGCAATTGCATTTCAACATTCCTGCACTCTCCCATTTTGCACCCATACTGCTACATAAAACATAAGTTCTTTTTAACCCCAAGGAGGCTTCAACTGCATGGGGTTAAAAAAAAACACAGGGCTGTGGAGTCAGTGATAAAATTTGCCGACTCCAACTCCAAAAATTTTAACACCGACTCCGACTCCGACTCCAGAAATCTGACTTGCATAATTACGACTCCAACTCCGATGGAATGTTAAGGCCAAATTGATTACGATTAGTTTTATTAGGCCAATGGAGATTCATAAACAAGGCATTTCATCACCACCACACGACTCATCAGGGTACTTAGTGGCTATAACTATGCCTTAATGGCTTTTTTTCTCTTTATTCAAAAATTACAATAAATCCCAAAATACAAACTGATTGAAGCTTAAACAAAATAAGATTATTATTGGTTTAGCAAATTAATAAGATGTTTTTGTATTCTTATAAACATCTGTAACAAAATGTACTAACCTAGACTGAATTTGTTTTTAAAAAAAGGATCGCTTCCATTAAATCTTCTTTCAGTGATGCTTATCAAAATTATCAAATTGAAATCTAAAAATCTGAAAAAGATTTAGGGTTGCTAGTACAAAATTTTTAAATTTCCTTATTATTTATATATTAAAACATTAGGTTAAATCTATTTTATTCATAAAATTGAGCTAGGCTGCTATGGTTATAATTGAAGGATTTGCACCGACTCCGACTCCACTCAAAATTGACCAACTCCACGACTCCGACTCCACTCAAAATTGACCAACTCCACGACTCCGACTCCACTCAAAATGACCAACTCCACGACTCCGACTCCACTCAAAATTGACCAACTCCACGACTCCGACTCCACTCAAAATTGACCAACTCCACGACTCCGACTCCACTCAAAATTGACCAACTCCACGACTCCGACTCCACTCAAAATTGACCAACTCCACGACTCCGACTCCACTCAAATTGACCAACTCCACGACTCCGACTCCACTCAAAATTGACCAACTCCACGACTCCGACTCCACTCAAAATTGACCAACTCCACGACTCCGACTCCACTCAAAATTGACCAACTCCACGACTCCGACTCAAAATTGACCAACTCCACGACTCCGACTCAAATTGACCAACTCCACGACTCCGACTCAAAATTGACCAACTCCACGACTCCGACTCAAAATTGACCAACTCCACGACTCCGACTCAAAATTGACCACTCCACGACTCCGACTCAAAATTGACCAACTCCACGACTCCGACTCAAAATTGACCAACTCCACGACTCCGACTCAAAATTGACCAACTCCACGACTCCGACTCAAAATTGACCAACTCCACGACTCCGACTCAAAATTGACCAACTCCACGACTCCGACTCAAATTGACCAACTCCACGACTCCGACTCAAAATTGACCAACTCACGACTCCGACTCAAAATTGACCAACTCCACGACTCCGACTCAAATTGACCAACTCCACGACTCCGACTCAAAATTGACCAACTCCACGACTCCGACTCAAAATTGACCAACTCCACGACTCCGACTCAAAATTGACCAACTCCACGACTCCGACTCAAAATTGACCAACTCCACGACTCCGACTCAAAATTGACCAACTCCACGACTCCGACTCAAAATTGACCAACTCCACTCCGACTCAAAATTGACCAACTCCACGACTCCGACTCAAAATTGACCAACTCCACGACTCCGACTCAAAATTGACCAACTCCACGACTCCGACTCAAAATTGACCAACTCCACGACTCCGACTCCGACTCAAAATTGACCCTCCACGACTCCGACTCCGCTCAAATTGACCAACTCCACGACTCCGACTCCGCTCAAAATTGACCAACCTCACGACTCCGACTCCACCCTGAAAAAACAGCTTCACAAGGCTTTATGCCACAGACTTTTATTTCTCCTTATACATTACAAGATACACATCTTCACACTTTTTAACGTAAGTATAAATATTCTATAGTGAAAAATAATTGTGCCAAGCGAATAAAAAATAAAATGCAAAAAAGTTTTCTTTGCATATTTTTGACACTTTTTTCCAGTGCTCATTTCTTGGAAATGAACACACACAGACATTATTTTACCAACACTTTTGAAGAATATAGTGTTTTTTTCACCCGAGATAACCATATATAGGCCTTTCACTCACTGTTGAGTGACTTCAGGAACTAATTTTTTATATAAGTAGCAACATGATACAATAATTATGGGAAATCTTAATTTATCTTGCAGGGAGTAGGATGGTCCTTTAGTCTAATTCTGGTCTTGACTCTACAAAGGTTTGCTCGAAAGTTCACTTTTTCAAATGGTCAAGGAACCCACTAGCAAACACAATATTCTAGACTTGGTTTTAAGTACAGACCTAGACTTAATTGATAAGATTTCTGTAGGAGACTACTACTACTATAGTAATCATAGGCAAATAATATTCGAATTGAAAATTAATAGTCATAATTCAAAGAGCCTAGAATATGTTTTGGATTTTAAAAAGCTAAATCTTATGACATGAATGAACTTTCAACCCATAATAGGAATGAGGCTCTATCATGAAATGATGGCAAATGGAGTTCTTTTTTATAATTATTTTAAGTGGTTAGAATCAAGTAATATCCCATTACTTAAAAAGAGCCTGGCAAAGTCTGTTTAACCTAAATGATCAAATGCTGAAATTAAAAGTAGCTTAATGTTAAAAAGGAATATGTACAGTGGGCCCTTGTTGTTTGAGAGGCTCTGTCCGCGAATTCACAAATTCGTGATGACCCATTTTACTACCATGTTTCGGTAAATTCATGACTGCAAATTCATGATTTTGTCACGTGGTGTCTGCAATGCTGCCCACACAGGTCGATGCAGGCTCAGTCATGCTGTGTCTTTCACTGGGTGAGGTTGGATCATTTGTGCTCTTCAACACTTCATAAATTTAGTGTTATTTATGTTTATAAAACATTATGCTTTACATAATTGTATGTAATAATATTGCTTTATATTACATACAGTAAAAAGTTTTATTTACATAAAATATTGTTTTATGTAATATTACAGTAATGTTACTAGTTTTTATTAGTGTTTGATGTGAATCATTGTTTAATAATACCTATTGCTTTAGTATATTTTGTGCAGCATTTTCCAAAATTTGGCATTTTAATGATATTTTACACTGCCATCTTTGATCTTTTGGAACCAATTAGCCATTTACATTGAAAATGGATCTCATTTGCGATTTCATATTCGTGAT
>JAJOZX010005109.1:345000-349068 GCA_023014485.1 Bathynomus jamesi
CTTGATCTGTCCTTTCACTCCAGTGTTCCTGAGGATGTCATTAGACGAAAGCGCTGAGCACCCCTTTGTGTTTCTTTTTCCTTCGTGGTTTTATTCATCATATATATATATATATATATATATATATATAAATAATATATATAATATAATATATATATATATATATATATATATATATATATCTAAATATATATATATATATATGTATATAATATAATATATATAATGTATATAAATATATATATATATATATATATATATATATATATATATATATATACATATATATATATATATATACACATATATAAATATATATATATATATATATATATATATATATATATATATACACACACATATATATATATATATATATACCGGGTGTCCCACAAAAAAGTTAACCGTACTTTGAATTAATATAACTCAAAAACTATTAGAGATTTTTGGGTCCTGCAACAATGTTTTATTTAACAACTATTTATCTGTCGATTCTGGAAATTTCATTAAATTTCCTTTTACGAAGTTGATACATTAATGGTTTTAGTGGAGCTATCAAAAATGTTTGCGCAAGGAAGTAAAATAATGAAGCGAAGCGTAGGGAGCCTAGGTCACTGTGCGATTCTTCAAGCGAAGCCTAGGCCATTGCACAGTGGTTTTTCGGACACGCTGTGGTATGGTCTCGTCATTATTGCTTATTAAGCAAATCAAAGCGTTTCTATGTAAAGTTTACTTCAAAAGAACCCTTTTTATCATGCAGTTAACAAAAGAGCAACGCGTATTTGTAATCACAAACTTTATTAAGACTGGCAGTATTAAACAAGTACAAGATTTATTTGAACAACGTTTTCCAGGTAGGCACCCACCAAGCAAGCCCGCTATTTGGAAAAATGTTCGGAAATACCAACATGAAGGAACATGCTTAAATCTAAATAAAGGTCGTTCGGGTCGTAGGAAAACCATAAGAACAACAGAAAATATCGAAAATGTTCAGATGACACTTCTTCAAAATCCAATGTATCAGTCAGAAAGAATGGGTTACAATTGTCAAAGTCAACATTAACCGCATTGTTAAACATGACTTAAAATGGCATCCCTATAAGATGCATGTAAGACACCAGCTTCTTGAAACTGATTTTCCTCGTCGTAGACAATTTGTCGAATGGCTTCTCCATAAACCTGCTCGTTTCTTGGAAAACATTGTGATTGGTGACGAGGCAGCCTTTTTCATGAATGGAAAGGTAAATAGCCATAATATTCGACAATATGCGCCGCTGAACAACCCCCCAGCATTCAACTTTGACACACGTATTTGTCAGCAGAAAGTGTCTCTGTGGATCGGAATATGCGGGAATGGCTATCTTGTCGGCCCATTGTTTTACGACAATAACTTGAATGGTGCTGCCTACCTGAACATGATCAACGAACGGATCATCCCAGAACTCCTCCAGATTTACGGCAATCAATTCAATAGACTTTGGTGGATTCAGGACGGCGCACCAGCTCATAGACAGCTTGCTGTAAGAACAAAACTGAGAGAAAATTTTGGCAACCGCATTGTCGCGCTAAATCATGCAATTGAATGGCCCCCAAGATCCCCTGATTTAACACCGTGCGATTATTTCTTATGGGATATCTAAAGAGTAAAGTGTATTCTATTCCACCGGAAAACATAAACCAGTTAAGAGATAGTATCACACGTGAAGTCAATTTACTTAAGGAAAATCACCAGTTGATCAAAAAGTTGTGCAATCAATGCGATCAAAGGCGCAACTGTGCTTGGAAAGAAATGGAGGACATGTGGAAGGAAACGGTGCTTAGAAAATTAAAAAATAAATTTGTATTACCCATATGAAGAGGTGTTTTTGTTATTAATGGATTTAAATAAATTTGTTAATTTTAAACTTCGAAGTTTCATTATTTTACTTCCTTGCGCAAACATATTTTTGATAGCCTCCACTAAAACCATTAATGTATCAACTTCGTAAAAGGAAATTTAATGAAATTTCCAGAATCGACAGATAAATAGTTGTTAAATAAAACATTTTTGCAGGACCCAAAAATCTCTAATAGTTTTTGAGTTATATTAATTCAAAGTACGGTTAACTTTTTTGTGGGACACCCGGTATACAGGGTGTCCGAGAATTATCTGTACAATTTTTGGCTGTTATTAAAAGTCAACCATGAAGTGTAGAAATTCCAGTGTTGTTCCATTTTACAGAGAATCTCATTCAGTTTTTTCTGATACCAAGTTTTGACAAGTTTTTTAGAAATTCCAGTGTGTCCGAACATTATCTGTACAATTTCATCTTTTAATAAAATTCTGGATAACACACGTAAAATTCTTAAACAAGATTATTTAGAATCTGTATTTTCAAGAGTTTCTTTTATTAAAGTAAAGTTGTTACAAACATTCGATATGTGCACCATTAGTGATTCGCAAAACATCCAATCGATACTCCAAATGTTGCCATGTACGCTGCAGCATATCCACATCAATTCGCTCAATAGCAGCTGTGATTCTTGCTTTTAAATCATCAATGTCTGTCACCCGCGTACATTTCTAAAAAACTTGTCAAAACGTGGTATCAGAAAAAACTTAATGAGATTCTCTGTAAAATGGGACAACACTGGAATTTCTACACTTCATGGTTCTTTTAATAACAGCCAAAAATTGTACAGATAATTCTCAGACACCCCGTGTATATATATACACATATATATATTAGGGTGGTCCAAATCCATAGGGGGAAATTTCAAAATTGTCTTAGTCTCCAAAAGTGTGGGTTTTGTCCATGTAGTGTCCACATGGTCTGTGCAAAAGTGCAGCGTGATTGGTGAATATTTAGAGGTCGCCCCACTCTGAATATATATATTATATAATGTACTTTTTCTTCCGTAGGTCCGATGGCTCAAACTCGATCAATTCCAAAAGTTTGGCTTCTAGGGATGGCAATTGGAACTTTATCCACGTCAAGGCTCCCTACATGCCTTGACACCCTCCTCTTGGGGCAATACCACCACATCAATCAAAAGCAAACCACCTTCGACAGTCTGAACCAGGCATGCCAGAGGGTGATTGAAGTCTGGACCGAGCGCGGATCCCAACTCAACGGATCGACTCCTGTGTCCGTAAGCATTCAAAGCTTTTAGACCGCTACGAAACACTCAAGAAGCACAGGACCAGGCAACGTGCCAGCGATAGAATGAATGAAGACATCTTCAAAGCGGACATCCAGGAACTGTTTGACATCGAACCAGTGATGCCATGAGCACAATCGTCAACGTTGAGGACCGAAATTCCTGTCCATGCAGCGCAAGGACGTCAATTCTTGCAGCATGGCTGGCATTGATAAGGAACGACTACACAAGAGGAGAGAAAGCGATCCAGAATGGAGAAGGAAGCCAAGAGGAAGGCAAGGCATGAAGCAACACAGAAAGATTGGAAGAAGCAGGAGTGTCATCAATTGATCTTTCCTCCTCTTCTTCTTCTTCCCTTTTTTCGCAAGACGACGACGACTATAGACCATCGGTTCCGATTCCTTCTTCGTCTGAAGCTCCGGCACCAAAGCGTCCCAAGAACAAGGTTACGAACATTTTCCAATCTCCAGAAGTCATTGGAGCAATGGATCGCACCAATCTTTCTGACCGGAATGCTGTTTTCGTAACTGGAGCTGTATTACAGGCCGCGGGGCATGATCTGTCTGGGATGACGTGCTCTCGGAGCTCTATTCATCGCTACAGAAAAGTGGGCGAGAACAGGCAGCTCGAGAAGACCTAGAATCATTCTCTCTAGAAGACCCTGTCATTCTCCATTGGGACGGAAAGCTTCTCCCGGCATTGAATGGAAGAAGACGAATGTGCATCGGATAGCAATCCTTATAACATTCAATGACAGGAGAAGCTGCTTGGTGTCCCAAAGATGAAACAAGGAACTGGAGAAGCACAGGCCCAGGCATGCCTTCAACTAGAAATTATGGAACGTGGAACAGCATGCGAGAGGTCTCGTCTTCGATACCACTGCGTCCAAACACAGGTTTACATCGCGGAGCCTGTGTCAGGATTGAA
>JAJOZX010005110.1:0-190000 GCA_023014485.1 Bathynomus jamesi
AATATATATATATATATATATATATATATATATATATATATATATATTATATATATATTATATATTATATATATATAATATTATATATATAATATATATATATATATTAGATTATATATATATATATATATTTATATATATATATTTTTTTTCCCCATAGACTGTTTAGACAACTTTGCACTAAAGCGCTTGCCAGGATTCTTTACAATTTGGACACGATCAAGTTGTATACCTTCGCGGTCGCGGTAACGTTGAAGCTACCCAACCTTTTCACACCATATATAAACGCCTTTTTGAAGGATAAGGTTGAGGCATCAGGGTATCCGCGAGGAGTTGATACCGAAGATGAAAAGTCTGCCTATATTCAACGTTACCGCGACCGCGAAGGTATACAACTTGATCGTGTCCAAATTGTAAAGAATCCTGGCAAGCGCTTTAGTGCAAAGTTGTGTCTAAACAGTCTATGGGGAAAATTTGCGCAGAATACCGGCAGAGGGAGCATTCATTTGGCACAAAGTTATAGCGATGTCTGGGATTATGCCAATGCTCCCGATAAAGAGGTCATGGAGATCGTGAATGTAGGTAATACTTACATAATAAAGTACAACAACACTGAATTTGCCACAGATACCTCAAGGGTTACAAACATACCTGTGGCCAGCTTCACAACAGCCTACGCCCGTATAAAACTTTGGGGTCTATTGCATTCTCTTGGGCGGAGAGTATTGTATGCCGATACAGATAGCGTGATATTCACAGAGAGGGAGGGTGAATACATGCCCGCTATTGGGAGTTCCTCGGCGAGCTCACTGATGAGATCAAGGACGAGTATGGGGACAACGCTTACGCCGACTCTTTTGTCTCAACAGGACCTAAGACTTATGGGGTACGGGTCAGGGTGGGGGAGGAAATGAAATATATCGTGAAGGCAAAGGGTATTACGCTCAACCATGCGAATCGGCGGGTTGTTAACTTTGAATCGTTGAAGGATCTAGTATGTTTGGACGATGATGAGGGCGAACAACCTCCCCAACTAATTGTAGGCACCCACAATTTTCGGGCGCAGAAGCTGGGGGGCGTGAAGGAACTTAGGGGTACGAAGGTGTGCCGTAACACCTATAGGAAACGTTACCAGTTACCTGGTACCTATGATACCGTACCCTTTGGATACCATAACGTATGATGCTTCTATTGTTAACTCACACGTATTTGTCTTGTATATAATCGTATCTATTGATTTATTACACGTATTTGTAAATATATATATACTTGAATATCTCGTTTATTAAATCGTATTTGTAAATATATATAACTTGAATATCGTTTATTAAATAAATCATGTTTCAATTAGCGTTTCACTTTCTCCTTTGTGTGTGTGTGTGTGTGTGTGTGTGTGTGTGTGTGCGCAGGTGAAAGTTCTAAGCTCCGCCCACTGTAAGACCGTGAGTCATGCTACTATCTGGGAGTCCCTGCGTGGTCAGTCGACTGCAGTAAGCCCGAGAGATCAGACGTGTATTCAGATCAGACGTGTATTCAAATGGCTACCTTTAATATTGCTTGTACAACGTTTATGAAATGGTATTCAGCAAAGTGTCAGGATGTGGTGGATACCGAAAAACTTCCTATTCCTCCCTCCTATACCTCTTTTAAAAACACATTGGATTGTGCGAAGTTCCAAGATGTACAAATACTCTACGGATGTTCTGGTGAGACCGTTGAAGGCTTTCGTTGCACAGACGATGTGCTGAAGTATACTGCAGAGCTAAACTTTATAAAGTCTCACATACACCGTGAAGTAAAAGAAACAACGCGTGCAGAAGAGAAGCAGCAGGTATGGATAATGAGTCTTGCGGATGGGTGGTGTGACAAGCGGTATTACGTCATGCTACACCATGTCGATTACTCATACCCTACGACTGAAAATGTGAATCTCGTGATCATGGACAATCTTAAGTATTTTTATCACTATATTAACGTATATCATGATGAGGTTCGTAGTGAGGTTGTGGCTAGTGCCCTGCGTGAGTTTTTAACAGACTTTAGAGACGAGTATCGTTTGATGGGCAGAAAGGAAAAATATGAGCATATGTTCCTCTCAAATAGTGCGCCGGAGTGTGAAGATGTTTAGTAAAACATAAAATGTTCCTAGTTCTTATCCTGAGGTAAAATGTCTGGTGCGTAGGCTGGTAGTGATGAAATTAATTCTTGTACCGGAAAAACAAATATGTACAACAATTCGGTACGACTCGCGGATCATACGAACAAGCCCATTCACGTATCATCGAGTCAGCCGCCCGTCGAACCGTTCCTGCCTACCTGCGTGCCTCACACGGCTCATAGTTATCTCAGAGCTTGAACCGAGTGGACGTGCGCTCCTCGAATACGATGGAACTTCCTTTGAGCAGCATTCTCAACGCCTCGTACGATGTGTCCGTGACGAAATCGTTGCGCGTGTTCAGGCGTAATTCCGGTACCATTAGCTATGTACTGGAAACGGAATGTAGACAAACAAACAAACGGGTTTATTTAAGTGTCGAGGAGATGAATAGAATCTTCGTGATAGTTGAGAAGTGGAGTGAAGATCGTTATAAAATACCTGCTAACGTAGGTACAAGAAGAGAGCAGATTAGTGACGCACCCTCATACGCCGTTGTATGTACGTTGTGTATAAATAACGATCGGCCGTGCATTGATATACGGCTGATGTGGAAGAATGCTTCTGATAATAACGCTCTTGTTCCTACGCGAAACCGTTTCATCCTCGACAGAATGTTTGAAATCGTCGGATTCCGCAAGCTGAAACCTATATTAGACGCGCGTGTTACGGACATGCTTTATTTTGATACAGTACTTGAATACGCCTACACCGCTCTGCTCGATGGGTTTACCGAGTGTAGGGCTGGTGAGAATGGTCTAGTGCTGGACGTTTATTTAAAAAGTTTAGACTCTTTGAAATACCATGAACTTTGGTACAAAGCAATTGATCGGTACAAGGCTGAGCTCACCTACACCGTTCACCCTGAAGAACTATTTCTTTATATAACGCGCAGTTGTCGTAACGATTTAGAAGATTATTTCAATTGCCGCTATGTTGAGTGAGTTCACGATTGAAAAGCTCGAGTCGGTAGAAATAAACCCTCGATTGGAAAAGCGTGCTTATAAACTTGTGTTTAATAATGTAGCTAACGATGAACTCTTTGTGCGTGCTTTTGATTGTATTCTAGACGTATTTAAAGATGACTTACCAACCGGTTGTAAAGTGGGAACAAAAATAGTACTGAACGATATGAAAGCCCTTCATATCGAATACAGGTTTCCCTATACTTTAAGCGGTGAAATATTATTAAGCCGCATATACTGCGTAATGCAGAGCAATAATGATGTAATTGTAAACTCGATTAAGACCGAGTTTAGTATTTTGAAAAAAAAGTGAAATGTATTTATATATTTTGCTTGATATTTCTCCTGTACTGTTATGATTATATGCATATTTCTATTATTATTGAAATTGTATTTATATATTTTGCGTGATATTTCCCTGTACTGTTATGATTATATGCATATTTCTATTATTATTGAAATGTATTATATATATTTTGCGTGATATTTCCCCTGTACTGTTATGATTATATGCATATTTCTATTATTATTGAAATGTATATTTATTTCTATTTGAAATGTATATTTATTTATATATATCCCATAATTGTGTGTATATATTTCCTGTACTGTTATGATTATATGCATATTCCTCAATTATTATTGAAATGTATATTTATTTTCTATATATTTATAATAAACAGAATGATGCAATGTTGTTTTACTTAATTATATCATGTTACGCCTTCTAAACCTACTACCGGTATTCTAAACCAACTTTTAAGAAATATAATAATGTATACAATGGTATCGCTAAAAAGTGGTATCTGGCAACTCAAGCCATTTACGCCTTCTAAGCCAACTGGCTGATTAGGAGTCTATAATAGTGTATACAATGGTATCGCTAAAAAGTATCTGGCAACTCAAGCCATTTACGCCTTCTAAGCCAACTGGCTGATTAGGAGTCTATAATAGTATACAATGGTATCGCGGTATCTGGCAACTCAAGCCATTTACGCCTTCTAAGCCAACTGGCTGATTAGGAGTCTATAATAATGTATACAATGGTATCGCTAAAAAGTGGTATCTGGCAACTCAGTCTTCGATTAGAATTAAATGAATACATGGCGCTATCTGGCAACTCAAGCCATTTTCGCCTTCTAAGCCAGCTGGCTGATTAGGAGCCTATAAAACAACGCCTACTCGGCTGAAGTCTTAATATGCACTTGGCTCCTGCCAGGTGAACACCTCTCCTCCTTTCTCTCCTCCTTTCTCTCCTTTCTCTTGGGGGATAACGCCGCCTCCAAGTTTTCCTTGTTGCACCTGCAGCATCCCCCCTTTGGGGGAATTTTTTTTTTTTCTTTTTTTCTTTTTTTTTCCTTTTTTTTCTTTTTTTCTTGTTTTTCTTTTTTTTTGCAACACCCCCACCCCATTTGCAACATTACGTAATCACTTGCAACATTCTTGCACTCTCCCCTTTTGCGGCTATACTACTGCTGCCCTCAAAAATACATCGGAGACAATTGATTCTCAGAGAAGGATTAATCCCAGAAATGTGACCTGAGACCGGGTAATACTTATAGTAGCTTGGTTCAGCATAGGGAACATCATAATCATATTTTTAACTTCCAGGATTCTAAACCTATCATGAAGGTCAGGGACCAGGAACAGAGACAAATATACGAGCCATTTTATATTTTAGGAGAAAACACCATTTCAAATATTAAGCTGTCCTACAGTATGGATAGCTTTATTTTTAATAATTTTAAATATTTTAGGGCAATTTCGGGTCGTGACCGGCTGCCAGATGTACAGGATTGATTTTTACTTAAAGATTTCTCATTTCGAATTTTTTAAATCTGGGCAATATTTTGCCTTTGCCAACTGCCAGATGTACGACAGTCACCATCTCTGTCCGTGATTATGCCTTAACACAGTCATTTTAACTCCACTTTTCTTCTACTACTTCTTTCACCACCTTTCTCTACAAAAAAAAAAAAAAAAATGGTGTCAATAATCCAGCAGGGTTGAAAGCACCTTAAACAGAAAAAAACAAACAAAAACATTTTAACTTCAGCTCTTCCGCGGGACGGAAGTTTTATAAACTTTTTAAGCATTTTAACTAGTTTATGGCTTTGAAAAGGGCTTGGTTGTGACCAGTCAAAATTAATTAGCCTTTTTTAAACCCTGTTTTAGAATTTTTTCCTTGCGGGTTTGTGTGAGATTATATATATATATATATATATATATATATATATATATATATACGTATATGAAGAGAGTTACAAGGTGTTACAAGGTGAAGTCTCAAATACCTTCGAACCACTCATGGAAGTTCGTGGTTTGTGGTCCAATTAAGAGAAAATGACGAATAACTTCACATTTCAAAATGAACTTATGGATTTTTATAAAATTAATTAGCAATTGCAAAGGAGTCTTCATTGTTATAAGGTAAAAAGTTCAACGATTTTGGATTAATAGAAATACAGAAATATCAAAACAGGAATTTTACCATAATTTTGAGTCTTTTCGAAAATATTAATTATTAATTATATTAAATAGTTACTACTAATTAAAACTATAACTTAAAAATGAGGACACCTGTTATTTTGATGAAATTTTTTACAAAGTGTAATGAGTTGAAAATATATTATTACAGTCCATATATATATATATTATATATATATATAATATATATATATATATATGAAAAATTATTTCACGAAAGTGACACGTGAAAAGTATTTATGATGAATAAAACCACGAAGGAAAAAAGAAACACAAAGGGGTGCTCAAGCGCTTTCGTCTAATGACATCCTCAGGATGTCATTAGACGAAAGCGCTTGAGCACCCCTTTGTGTTTCTTTTTTCCTTCGTGGTTTTATTCATCATATATATATATATATATATATATATATATATATATAGTGTTTCTGCCTCGTGGTGCATGGACGTTTTGTTTCCTCTCTGTGTAATATCGAAATAACTAGTGTTTATAAGTTCAGCGGTAAATTCTGTCTTTTACCAGTGTGTGTATTAAATACCAGTGAATTCGCGATAATAATTTATTAAGTGAAAGCCGGTGGCATATAGATTAGGGCGGATCGAAAATGAGGTTTTTAAACTTCTTTTCGAAATTCAAATATGGCTAGTGCGGAAAATATGTGGGTGCTATAGATAATGACTGTGTATAAATATTAGTCCTGCGAAATTATATCTTCAGGTGCCACAAAGCCGTCGAAAAAAGTGAAATATAATGATTTTCTTATATTCTGCATTAGTACAATAACTGAAACTTACTTGTTATTATTATATATTAAGTGTTCCAATTACCAAAATAGTTACTGAATTACGCAGCTCTTAGTTTATTTAGATCAATGTTCTTTTGATTAATGATCTATATAATCCAGAACTCACCACGAGGAGGTGGCTGCGTGTCGAGCTCCACCCATGCCCTCCCAACCACCCATCCTTGCGCATGTTTTTTTCTATTAACGTTTTATTTAAACTTTATATTCAGCTTTACTTTCGAATGATGGCATTTTTTTACGTGACTGAAGTGTTGATCTTATGAAGCCATCTCGCGCGTTCAATCCAAATACTTTTGATGATGCTTCAGTCACTAATTTTACCATTCTTTCTACTACTTGTGTATGACAAGGGAATTTCTCGAATGGAGGGGTACTCTTGTTTTCTATGAATTCTTCAATCTCATTTTCTGTCAGGTGTCTTGTCACAGGTGGTTCAGTGACAATGCATTTTTGCCAATTAATTAAATCAGTATAATCAGTAGCTTCAAATTGAATAACAGGTACTGTGAAACGCCTCACAACTTTTTCCTTGTTTGTTTGCCTTGCTTTCTTTATTCGCCTCCACGCTAATTCTCTTATGGCGCTGCGGTCATCATGAATCATTGATGCTAGAATATTTTCTGGATTTGCAAAAATGCATTTCTTTGTATGACAGAGTTTACAATATCCTTTACTTCGTCATTCAGTGTTCTTGTTAGTTCAATAGTTTTGAAAACATGTTTTGAGCCATTGACAAAAGACGTACTTTGCTTAATAGAAAACCACATTGGGATGTAGACCTTCATTATAAAAGAAGCAATGTTCATGAGGTTCTCAGATGGACTTACAGTTGAAACGTATAGACGAAGCAAACGATTTGCTGTAGTCAGCCATCGTGAATGTGCCATTTTGCCTGGACTACGATGAGCAAGATCTGGAGAGCAATATCCCTTTGTTATGGCCTGATGAATATCAATTAGATATTTTTGGTCGGTGCTAAGATCTTCACAGTCTACATTTGGTTCCTCAGCATCAATCCTTTCAAACTCGACAATCGGAAGACTCTCACAGTTCTCTAATTCCCTGCCAATAGGACCGGTGAATCCGCGGGGGCCAGATGTTTTTCCATCCAGCTTTGCAACTAAATGGCGTAATGGCAATTCATTGGCATGGAGTTGGCACACTAAATGTTGAACTGGCTTCTTCAGCTTCAATTCTATAAACCTTATAACGCCTCCCTTTTCTCCAGTGTTGACTGCTGCACCATCGCATCCAATGGCAACAAGGTTTTCCAGGTTCATGTCATTATTTCCAATATACTCAAACATTCCTTTACATATTTCTTCAGCTGATCCAGAATTCACAGAATAATGGCCCAAATAATCTGAACCAGGTTCTCTCACTAAAGTGATATGTTCTTCTGTTACCTTCTTCTGATATACTTTGGACTCTTTTTTTCTTGGAAGAGTGTAGAATCTTTTCGACCATCAAAATAGATTCCTCTGATTGGGACCTGATTTTGATCTTTCATAATTTCTGATCTCTTCTTTTGTCTTTCTCTTCTGATTTTACTCCTATCCACTACTTCAGATGTATTGTCAATAGAAACTTCTCCAATATCTTGCAATACTGCACTAACAATGAATGCTGCAGCTCGATCTGAAACTGCAGTCCTGTCACAAGCAGTAGCCACTGAAGGTAGATTTGTAGTTTTCCTTTTCTTGAATAATTGTTCTTCAGGTTGTTCGAGCTTTCTCTTCGAGCTAACTGGCTCTGGAAATGTATCGTCTGATATTTCGCCAGATTCACTTTCACTATTTGATGTCGATGATGATAATTCAACATTTGTATCCTGCAATTTCTCCTGTGAAGATTCTTTGGTGAGCCTCACAGCTTCTTTTTGCTTTCTTAGCAACGTAGATGCTTTTTTCTTTGAGAGTGTAATATCTACTCTATCAATAAACAGTTTTCTTTCACTCCTTTGATCTAAGAGGAACGTCACTTCTTCCTTTGGAACCGTTTTTTCTTTGGGACAAGAACATTGTGTTAGTACTTTGCACTTGCACGCTGCAATGTCAAAAAGTTTCGTGTGTGCTTCTTTTTTGAACATATCAATCTTTGCTTTGTAAGCTTCAGAATTTTTTCTGCTTTGGTATGGCTTCATAATGACACGACACTTTTCGTGGTAGCTTCTGAACATTGTTTCAATTTGCCTGTCTGACAGAATTGGGACGGAAGCACTTTCCCAAATTGTTTTCAATTTATCAACAACTTGTTCTAATATTTGAGATATTGAAGGATCTTTATTAGTATTCTGTTTCAAATCGTTTCTTACAAACAAGTAATATTTAAAAACTCCTTCGTATGTAGGAAGATTCCTGTGCCACAAATCTTCCCCATACCAAACATGGGGCACTCAGTTGAGGCCCTGGTTGATTTTGCACAAACTCGAGACATTTTGAAAGTATACAAATCTGAAAAAGAAAGAGCTAATATCAATTATACGTTAATTTCAGTTAATAGTACATGGCAAACTTAGGGCAACACAATACAGAAATGCAAAATATATAAGAAATATAGTTTAGACTATCTGAGTAACGCCAACAACAGAACACCCACCTGCTACGAGAGCGACAGCTACACTGAACCGAGGTACTCACGTGACAGCTGAGTGAGCTGACTATAGAAAACTGTTTTTAGAGAATAGAAACTTTTTTTAAAGGTTGACTGAGCTATTTTTATACAAGTGTGAATAAATTCTTGTCTATTGTGCATCGTGGACTCTTCTGTAATTATTGGTTAAAATCTGCTTTTTTCAATTTTTTTAAATATTCAAGGTCATTGTGGCACCTGAAGATATTAATGTTATGATTTTAAATTTATACCAGCTAATTTCCTCACTACTCCACACATTTTCCACACTAGCCAATTTGAAAATTCGAAAAATGAGTTTTTCACTCCGCCCTAATATAGATTGCACAAAGAAAAATCATCAATTGAAACATAAATTGAAAACACTTCGAACGGAAAAACAGCTCCTGAGATTTGTACATTAGGCCTATAGAGGGAAAAAGGTCAGACACAATTTGGAAGAGCCATAAAATGAAGGTCGAGTTATCGAGAGAAATTTGAGAAGCGAGAAGAAGAGGAAAATAAAGGAAAGAAAGGCAAAAAATACGAAGAAATGTATAAATTGCGGTAAAGTCAGAAAACTGAACAGAGCCGGATTATGTTTACTGGAATGCGCTGCACATCAGCTCTGTGACTGCAAAAATGAAGTAGACCAGACCTCAGGCTTAAAATGCATTCTGTGCAGTACCTTTAAACACTACGAATGCATGAACTTAGAAAAGACAGGAAACTGAGAAATAGAATAAATAACAAAATCATAGGCCTTTATGGTTTCTTGTGCGTCAAGTGCATGGAAAATAATACGAAATTAGTACAAAGGGGAATACAAAATGTTGAAATAGAAGAATCAAGTGCAGCAGTTTTACCGACAGAAAACCAGGAAACAACAGAAAGCGCCGGCACAACCGAAAACGAAAATGAGATGGACAACACACTACAGGAAGGGGCGAAAGCAGCCTCAGATAAAGAAATTCCCACGGCAAAAGAGGGAGGTACGAAATACACGCCGAAGAAAAAAAACCACTGAGTATGGAAGAAGTGGTGGCGGAGCAGAAGGAAATCGAATCACATAAGACTCAGAGGGAATTTAAACGACCGGCCATATGCGAATATTATAAAACAGGTTCCTGCAAATATGGCTCAAACTCCATATACAATCACCCTCCAAAATGCTTCTATATGATGAGGAATGGGAAATGCAGGTATGGACCAAACTGCAACTTTTTTCACCCTCGTATGTGCAGACAGTCAATTACTGAGAAAAAATGCCTGAACACAGAGTGCCCATATTTTCACATAAAGGGTACGCAAAGAAGAGAACGGGAAAGAATAGATCATATTCTACATAGAAGTAATAACAAGAGTAATGAAACATATATTTTAGAAGAAATTAGGATAATAAAAGCAAAGCTTGCCCTTCTAACAAGGCAATACAACACCGAAAATATATGCACCACAACATTACGCACATCACCCTTCTATTCAACACCACCCACCAATAATACAACAAACACAGTGGTATCACGGGCCGCAACCCCAATATTCCCAAATGCAGCGGCCCAACCAATAACACCAAAGAGGAACCGACAACGACCATTATTTAGGAAAATCGAACACGAAGATTAGAAACCCGGTAAATGTATTATACACAAATATACAAGGCCTCTATACGGACCATGCAGACTGCAAATTACAATACTTGCAAAATTTAGCTACGGAAACCAGCATAGATATCATATGCCTAACGGAAACACACTTACATAAGTGCGAAAAAGGCTGTGAAAATTGCATCGAGAATACTGAAATAACATTGCTGGACTACAACATATACAGAGCAGATAGAGTGGCTAGACGAGGGGGAGGGTGTTGTATCTACGTGAAAAACACATACACATGTGAGGTGAAGCTAAACAAATCAAACAGCACAGTCGAAGTTATTATATTAGAAGTAAAAGAACTGAACCTAACCATTAGGGACGTCAACAGACCACCAAACACCACAAAAAGTTAATTCCAATTTGCCACTAATGAAATACAAAACACGTTAAAATTACTTGAAACTTCAGCAGCAAATATTCTAATTTGAGATTTTAATTTCCCATTCATAACAGGGAAGAAAAATGACGGTCATATATGTTGAGAAGTTTCATGGCAACATTACAAAAGATGATAGAACCCAAGCAATAATGCTATTAGATATGATGGAACATTACGCCCTTACTCAGGAAATCTGTGAAGCCACTAGGAAAGAGAAGGTTTTGGAGTTAATTATTTAATTTTAACAAATAACAATGAGATAATAATAAATAAAAAGGTAACACACACAAATTTCTCCGACCATAACCTAATCGATATACAATTGAAGTTAGCAACCAGAGGTCCGAAAACGCATCCCAGAAAGGCAGAAGGAATATATGAAGGCTTAAACATAAATTCACAGAAAGTAGATTGGGAAAGTGTAAATAAAGATTTAAAGGAAGTAAATTGGGAATTACGACTTCACGAGAAGACTCCAGAACAAATACTAGGTATAATGGAGTCTGAAACCAAATCTATATTACTGAAGCATGTTCCAGAGAGACAAAAGAGAAAACGTCGCAAGCTCGAGAGAAAAATCAGGACACTATTTAGAAAACAGAAGCAAACCGTAAAACATCTCCACAGATGTAAAACTGATGCAAGGAGAATCAAACTAGAGAGGAAACTAGGTGAAATAGAAATGGACCTAAAGCAAACATTTATACATAAGACAAACGAGGAGGAAAACAAAGTAGCAGAAAACATAAAAAATAACCTAAAATACTTCTACACTTTTGCGAAAAGGAAACTGCAGTGCAAAGAGAGTATTGGTCCGTTGATAGACGGGGAGGCCAAACACACAAATGACCCCCCAAAAAATGAGCGAACTGCTTAAGGAACAATTTAACTTTGTGTTTAGCAACCCTAAGTCCGAGATGAAAGTAGAAAACGCAGATGAATTTTTCGACATTGATACAAATCAGCCAAGGACAAATTCTGGCACAAACCTATTAATGGACTTAGAGTTCTCGGAAGGAGGTGTAATTAAGGCTCTATCACAGATGTGAGACAATTCGGCACCAGGGCCAGACACATGGAGTGCCACATTTCTGAACAAATGTAAAGAGTATTGCCAAACCGTTATACTTACTTTGGAGGAAATCACTCGACACAGGACAAATTCTACTGCCATTAAAGAACGCGAACATTGCCCCTTTATTCAAAGGTGGTAACAGAGCAATGCCCAAGAATTATCGGCCGGTATCACTCACCTCACACCTTATAAAGTGCTTTGAACGTATAATTAGAAGTGAAACTACCTACTACCTACAAGAAAAGAACTTACACAACCCAAATTAACATGGTTACAGGGCTGGAAGATCGGAGCACCGACAATTCAGCGCCGACAATTCTGCGCCGACAATTCAGCGCAAAGACAATTCAGCGCAAGACAATTCAGCGCCGACAATTCAGCGCAAGTCAGTACAGTTAAAAGTTTAGTTAAAATAATAAAAATAAATCGCAATAAATAAAAAAGAGAAAAATTTGTATATTTATATATATGCTAAATTGGGTCTGTATCGAAGGAGTGACATTTCAAAGGAGTGACATAACAAAGGAGTGACATAAATACCGTAACGAAGGAGTGACAAATCGGAGATAAAATTCAAAGGAGTATAATTATTAAAATTTTATTTAAAAAAACAAAATTTGTTAGAATTGTTAAAATTAAGATTTTATTTCAAAAACTAGAAACCTAACCTAACCTAACCTAACCTAACAGTTGCAAGCCTCTCTTCCCTCTGGATTTGTTCTTTCTTCTTCTTTGTTGGTATTTTCGCGCTGAATTGTCTTGCGCTGAATTGTCTTGCGCTGAATTGTCTTTGCGCTGAATTGTCGGCGCTGAATTGTCCTGCGCTGAATTGTCGGGTCACGGGAAGATCATGCCTATCACAGCTATTAGACCACCAGGAGAAAATATAAGAAACACTGTGTCGAGGACAAACATAGATGTAATCTATACTGACTTTGCTAAAGCCTTCGATAAATGTGACCATGGAATTATAGCACATAAACCTAAGAATACAGGAATTACTGGAAAGCTGGGAAGATGGATATTTACCACCACAAAGAGTGGTGGTAAATGGAGTCAAATCGGGAGTCTCGGAAGTAGAAAGCTCTGTCCCACAAGGGACAATACTAGCTTCCTTGCTGTTCATAATAATGATTGCAAATACTGATGCAGATATCAATGACAGTATTGTATCATGTTTCGCAGATAACACAAAGATATGCAAGGAAATATTGAACGAATGTGACATAGAAAGATTACAAAACGACATTGAAACATTATTCCAGTGGGCAGAAGACAACAATATGAAGTTTAACGAAGAAAAATTCCAACTTCTTAGATATGGTAATAACAAGGAGTTACAGAAAAAAGAGTACAAAACTCTGCAAGCCAAACAGATAACACCAAATGTACAAGTCAGGGATCTTCGAGTGATAATGTCGTCGGATGCAGAATTCAGAGAGCACTATAAAATCAAAATCACAACCGCTAGAAAAATAATGGGAATCATCTGGAGGAGCTTCTGCAGCAGAAAAGCAAACATCATGCTCAAATTATGGAAGAGTCTAGTCCTACCAATAATTGAGTATTGCTCAGTACTCACAAGCCCATACAGAAAACGAGACATTGCGAACATTGAAGCTATACAAAGGACTTTTACGTCTAAGTTATATGAAGGGTTTACCAAATACCAGCATTTATTTTAATTATGTTGAGATGTACCTTATTAGGGTGAGTTGCTAGATACCACCATTTATTTTATTTACATGAGTTGCCAAATAATGTTTTTATTTGTATGAGGAGAGTTGGCAGATATCACCATTTATTTTAATTTTTATTTGTATGAGGAGAGTTGGCAGATACCACCATTTATCTTATTTACACGAGTTGCCAAATAATGTTTTTATTTATTTATTTATTAAAGGCAAGATTGACTTTCTCCTTAAAGTTGTTCAGAAAGAGAACTAATTATTTAAACGAAACCCAATATTAACAATAAAAGAAATACAATTAAACCGAATTAAATTAAACACCATTACATCATTCTGTTTATTTAGACGAAATATTGGAAATATATAGAAAATAAATATACAATGGAATGATCAAAAACTAAAATAAAAAATAATAATAGTATAAGAAATACGAACGAGGAATATGTACATAATAAAAAAAAAAATAAAAAATATAAGAAATACAAAACGATGGAGTATAATCATCAAAATAATAGTTCAGGCGAAACACACACACACACAATTATATTAGATAATTAAATATATTGAAAATTCATCAAAATACTTTGGGTTCCACTGTGCAAAACACTAAACTCGAACATAAACGAGTCTACACGTACATCATTATTGCTTTGCACTACACAGTAAATACAAATTATCATTATATTCAAACCACAAAGCTCCTAATTTTCCGGTCAAGTTATAAGGAGTCCTATACTCGATGTAATTGGTCTTTATTTCGTACAATACTATTTTTGTGCCCGCTTTACGTTCGGATGGTGTTATCTTTAAACGAGTTCAATCAAAAGCACACACAAAGATGCTTTCGTTAGACAAAACATTAAATACAAGTTTATAAACACTCCTTTCCAATCGAGTGTTTATTTCTACCGACCCGAGCTTTTCATACGTGATCACTTCCTCTCATAGCATAGTGACAGTTGAAATAATCTTCTAAGTCGTAACGACATCTTCCCATTATATAAAGAAACAGTTGTTCAGGGTGAACTCATTCCACCTGTATAAGTTTGCTTCCTCTTTTCAAGGTATCATCTGTAAATTATTCACAGAAAACAAAAATAACAGTGCAAATTTTACTGTAGAAATGAATGAGTAGGAAAACTGAACCGCGCATCCGATGTTTTAGGCGAGGCGACCCTGGTTGCTACTTGCAACGAATCGCCTTTGAAACGATCTCTCTGTACAATTCCCCGGCTCGGCCGCACCTGGAGTATCTGTACAGTTCTGATCGCCTACCCTCAGGAAAGGGATTAACAGGCTGGAGCGAGTCCAGGCGAGGCTACAAAGTTAATCCCTTCCGTTAGGCATATGGGATACAATCGAAGCTTCACACCCTGAATTTGCTTTCGCTGGAAACGCGGAGGCTGTGCGGTCAACTCATCGAGGTTTTAAAGCTTTACACGGGTTCAACGATGCTGATTTTAGAAGCAATGTTTAGTTTAAATGATAACTCAACTCGCAACAATGGTTGGAAGATGGATTTGAAATGGTTTAGCACTAGTGTGTGTGTGAATTACTTTACCTATAAGATCTGTGATACATGGAACAGGCTAACTTCAGAAGTTGTGAACAGTTCCTCTACACTATTTGCATTTCATAATAAAATCAGTCAATTACTTACAATAAGAGGAGTATTTTCCTAATAGTAGATCAGTACATGTGGCAGAAATAGTAACTATCTGAAAACTTTATTGAATGCATTCTTCGCGATGGTTTTGCAGTTTACTGTAATTACTATTGAGAGTTCTTTCGTACTAAATTGGTATTAAGTTAATTGAAGATCTTCTAGGAAGAAATGGCTAAGCGACAAATGTTTTCTCAGATCTGGTTCATAGTTTGGAAAACGCCTTTAGGAATACGTATTCCGTGGTGATATTTAATAAATTCTGCCCACTTCACCTTTTAGCCAATTGCAGCGGCGCCCTCTCGCGCCGAATGGTGACGTCAGCGGACATACACTTATAGACGAAAAGGGTTTGTCTTGGTGTTGCCTATCCCCCATTACAATTTGTACAGAAAGTTTTCAAACACCCTGTATATACATATATATATATGTCGACGAGTTAAGCTAGGTTAGGAGTGCAGTTAAGGCCATGATGGTTTAATTTATTTGGTATTTATTATAATTAACATAAAAGAAAATGAAAAAAAAATGCTATGCAGAATGGTGTAGAATGTAGATCTATAAGTTTAATTAATTAAAATAGGCCTTTGAAATTATATATATATAGAGAGAGAGAGAGAGAGAGAGAGAGAGAGAGAGAGAGAGAGAGAGAGAGAGAGAGAGAGAGAGAGAGAGATATATACCCTTAGCCTTCACGATATATTTCATATCCTCCCCCACCCTCACCCGTACCCCATAAGTTTCTGGTCCTGTTGAGACAAAAGAGTAGGCGTATGCGATGTTTATCTTATAAAATGATCTGTGGAAAAAGCCAATTGATATGTATTATGGAACATTATCTAAGCGGTAGATAAAATGAGGGATCAAGTAAAGATAAGCACCCCCAGCCTTCTTTAATTAGCCTTATAAGGCTAACTAACGAAAATATCACGACCTAACCTAACCAATCGTGAAGTCAACTGTACGCCCTTGACGATTGGTTAGGTTAGGTCGTGATATTTTCGTTAGTTAGCCTTATAAGGCTAATTAAAGAAGGCTGGGGGTGCTTATCTTTACTTGATCCAAAATCAGATATACGACATTAAGTAACATTTACTCAAGCACTTGAAAAGTACTGTGGCAATCTCATGTGTTTATCTTTATAAAAATTCACTCGGAGGAGAAATAAATGTCTGGAACATAGGAGTAGTATAGCCGCAAAAGGGGAGAGTGCAAGAATGTTGCAAGTTATTATGTAATGTTGCAAATGGGGGGTGTTGCAAAGGGGGTGGGGGTTGTTGCAAAGGGGGGTGGGGGTGTTGCAAAAAAAAAAAAAAAAAAATTCCCCCAAAGGGGGGATGCTGCAGGTGCAACAAGGAAAACTTGGAGGCGGCGTTATCCCCCAAGAGAAAGGAGGAGGAGAGGTGTTCACCTGGCAGGAGCCAAGTGCATATTAAGACTTCAGCCGAGTAGGCGTTGTTTTATAGGCTCCTAATCAGCCAGTTGGCTGTAAATGGCTTGAGTTGCCAGATAGCGCCATGTATTCATTTAATTCTAATCGAAGACTGAGTTGCCAGATACCATTGTATACACTATTATAGACTCCTAATCAGCCAGTTGGCTTAGAAGGCTTAAATATTGCCAGATACCGCAATACCGTTGTATGCATTATTATATTTCTTAAAAGTTGGTTTAGAAGGCGTAACATGATATAATTAAGTAAAACAACATTGCATCATTCTGTTTATTATAAATATATAGAAAATAAATATACATTTCAATTGAGGAATATGCGTATAACAGTACAGGAAATATATACACACAATTATGGATATATATAAAATAAATATACATTTCAAATAGAAATAAATATACATTTCAAAAGAAATATGTACGTAACAGTACAGGGGAAATATCACGCAAAATATATATAAATACAATTCAATAGAAATATGCGTATAATCAGTACAGGAGAAATATCAAGCAAAATATATATAAATACATTTCACTTTTTTTCAAAATACTAAACTCGGTCTTAATCGAGTATATAAAATAAATATACATTTCAAATATAAATAAATATACATTTCAATAGAAATATGCTTATAATCGTACAGGGGAAATATCACGCAAAATATATATAATTACATTTCACTTTTTTTTCAAAATACTAAACTCGGTCTTAATCGAGTTTACAATTACATCATTATTGCTCTGCATTACGCAGTATATGCGGCTTAATAATATTATAATATTTCACCGCTTAAAGTATAGGGAAACCTGTATTCGATATGAAGGGCTTTCATATCGTTCAGTACTATTTTTGTTCCCACTTTACAACCGGTTGGTAAGTCATCTTTAAATACGTCTAGAATACAATCAAAAGCACGCACAAAGAGTTCATCGTCAGCTACATTATTAAACACAAGTTTATAAACACGCTTTTTCAATCGAGGGTTTATTTCTACCGACTCGAGCTTTTCAATCGTGAACTCACTCAACATAGCGGCAATTGAAATAATCTTCTGAATCGTTACGACAACTGCGCGTTATATAAAGAAATAGTTCTTCAGGGTGAACGGTGTAGGTGAGCTCAGCCTTGTACCGATCAATTGCTTTGTACCAAAGTTCATGGTATTTCAAAGAGTCTAAACTTTTTAAATAAACATCCAGCTCTAGACCATTCTCACCAGCCCTACACTCGGTAAACCCATCGAGCAGAGCGGTGTAGGCGTATTCAAGTACTGTATCAAAATAAAGCATATCCGTAACACGCGCGTCTAATATAGGTTTCAGCTTACGGAATCCGACGATTTCAAACATTCTGTCGAGGATGAAACGGTTTCGCGTAGGAACAAGAGCGTTATTATCAGAAGCATTCTTCCACATCAGCCGTATATCAATGCAGGCCGATCGTTATTTATACACAACGTACATACAACGGCGTATGAGGGTGCGTCACTAATCTGCTCTCTTCTTGTACCTACGTTAGCAGGTATTTTATAACGATCTTCACTCCACTTCTCAACTATCACGAAGATTCTATTCATCTCCTCGATACTTAAATAAACCCGTTTGTTTGTCGGTCTACATTCCGTTTCCAGTACATAGCTAATGGTACCGGAATTACGCCTGAACACGCGCAACGATTTCGTCACGGACACATCGTACGAGGCGTTGAGAATGCTGCTCAAAGGAAGTTCCATCGTATTCGAGGAGCGCACGTCCACTCGGTTCAAGCTCTGAGATAACTATGAGCCGTGTGAGGCACGCAGGTAGGTAGGAATGGTTCGACGGGCGGCTGACTCGATGATACGTGAATGGGCTTGTTCGTATGACCGCGAGTCGAATTGCTGTACATATTTCGGTACAAGAATTAATTTCATCACTACCAGCCTACGCACCAGACATTTTGGATAAGAACTAGGAACATTTTATGTTTTACTAAACATCTCCACACTCCGGCGCACTATTTGAGAGGAACATATGTTCATATTTTTCCTTTCTGCCCATCAAACGATACTCGTCTCTAAGCTCTGTTAAAAATTCACGCAGGGCACTAGCCACAACCTCACTACGAACCTCATCATGATATACGTTAATGTAGTGATAAAAATACTTAAGATTGTCCATGATCACGAGATTCACATTTTCAGTCGTAGGGTATGAGTAATCGACATGGTGTAGCATGACGTAATACCGCTTGTCACACCACCCATCAGCAAGACTCATTATCCATACCTGCTGCTTCTCTTCTGCACGCGTTGTTTCTTTTACTTCACGGTGTATGTGAGACTTTATAAAGTTTAGCTCTGCAGTATACTTCAGCACATCGTCTGTGCAACGAAAGCCTTCAACGGTCTCACCAGAACATCCGTAGAGTATTTGTACATCTTGGAACTTCGCACAATCCAATGTGTTTTTAAAAGAGGCATAGGAGGGAGGAATAGGAAGTTTTTTCGGTATCCACCACATCCTGGCACTTTACTGAATACCATTTCGTAAACGTTGTGCAAGCAATATTAAAGGTAGCCATTTGAATACACGTCTGATCTGAATACACGTCTGATCTCTCGGGCTTACTGTGGTCGACTGACCACGCAGGGACTCCCAGATAGTAGCATGACTCACGGTCTTACAGTGGGCGGAGCTTAGAACTTTCACCTGCACAACACACACACACACAAAGGAGAAAGTGAAACGCTATTTGAAACATGATTTATTTAACAAACGAGATATTCAAGTTATATATATTTACAAATACGATTTAATAAACGAGATATTCAAGTTATATATATATATTTACAAATACGTGTAATAAATCAATTTTACAAATACGATTTAATGAACGAGATATTCAAGTTATATATATATATATATATTTACAAATACGTGTAATCAATAGATACGATTATATACAAGACGTGTGAGTTAACAATAGAAGCATCATTGGTATCCAAAGGGTACGGTATCATAGGTACCAGGTAACTGGTAACGTTTCCTATAGGTGTTACGGCACACCTTCGTACCCCTAAGTTCCTTCACGCCCCCCAGCTTCTGCGCCCGAAAATTGTGGGTGCCTACAATTAGTTGGGGAGGTTGTTCATCATCGTCCAAACATACTAGATCCTACAACGACTCAAAGTTAACAACCTCCCGATTCGCATGGTTGAGCGTAATACCCTTTGCCTTCACGATATATTTCATTTCCTCCCCCACCCTGACTCGTACCCCATAAGTCTTAGGTCCTGTTGAGGCAAAAGAGTCGGCGTATGCGTTGTCCCCATACTCATCCTTGATCTCATCAGTGAGCTCGCCGAGGAACTCCCCAATAGTGGGCATGTATTCACCCTCCCTCTCTGTGAATATCACGCTATCTGTATCGGCATACAATACTCTCCGCCCAAGAGAATGAAATAGACCCCAAAGTTTTATACGGGCGTAGGCTGTTGTAAAGCTGGCCACAGGTATGTTTGTAACCCTTGAGGTATCTGTGGCAAATTCAGTGTTGTTGTACTTTATTACGTAAGTATTACCTACATTTACGATCTCCATGACCTCTTTATCGGGAGCATTGGCATAATCCCAGACATCGCTATAACTTTGTGCCAAATGAATGCTCCCTCTGCCGGTATTCTGCGCAAATTTTCCCCATAGACTGTTTAGACACAACTTTGCACTAAAGCGCTTGCCAGGATTCTTTACAATTTGGACACGATCAAGTTGTATACCTTCGCGGTCGCGGTAACGTTGAATATAGGCAGACTTTTCATCTTCGGTATCAACTCCTCGCGGATACCCTGATGCCTCAACCTTATCCTTCAAAAAGGTGTTTATATATGGTGTGAAAAGGTTGGGTAGCTTCTGAAACTTCCACACCTCATGTATCTTCAGTATTCTATAACCATGGCTTACGGCTAGGGCCAACTCAGGACTTGTATATACGCCTCTGATCTTACGCTGGTGGGGTATATGGTTACATTCGCCGTTATCCTCTTCCGCGCACTTCACGCACAGGGGAAACATGAGCTTGTCGTCGATAACGACAGGTAAGATCGGCATCCATAAATTGCGTGGGGGGAGTACGTCTACGAAAGAGAGCCCAAAGTAACGATCATTCAAATTTGTTGAAAATTCATTGATGGAGGTTAGGCTAGGTCCCACCAGTTTCTCAGGAGCGCCCACGGGGTACGGATTGCTCTTCATCACGTATGGTTATAAAGAACAGAAATCGTAGTAATGGAGCTTCACGACCTCCGTAGGTGGAAAGTATAGTCTGAAAGGATTTGTACGTCCTCCAAACAAGCTATCACCACATTTGAGAGGATCCAGCACCATTGAACGCTTGATCGTTTTTTTTCCTCACGGTACACCTCGTCTGTCTCCATCCGTGCATCATATTCATGCTCCCACAAGACTTTGTGAGTGAACTGTGATCCTATAAGTTGATCGCGGGTGCGGGTTGATGCGAGACAGTCGCAGGAGACCTACCGTGGATATCTCCGGTGATTCCGCACTCAGGACGGGGGCATCCATGCCACCAGCAACCGTTAAAGGAGTACACAGTCTTCACACCAGTGACACGGTTTTCACTTAACCCATCAACCCAAAAAACACGTCCATTAATCTTAATGGGTACTTCACCCGTGTTGCGGACGTGCTTTATGTATACACCTGTCTGTTGCTGTAGGTGTATGAGCCAGTAAATAGCCTTGTGCCCGTAACTGCGGGGATTGTTTCGGTGAATAATGGCTAAGGTGTCTTTCGGCATGAAGTTATTCTTGAACACCGTAAAACATAATGATGCGATGGTGGTTGCGACTTGCAGTGGATCGCATTGAAACGGGCTATGTACATCCTTCTAAAGGCCTGGAAACATACTCTAAGCACGCGCACATCATTCACGCAATAACGCTCACATTCATCAGCTATATTATAAGGGTTACTTTCATTAAAACTGTCGTAGTATCGATCAAAGTCTTCACGTTCATCCATACAGTCAAAATAATGTTTGGGGGGTGGTGGGCCTACGTAGTTTAAAGTCTCGCTGGTGAGGAAAGTGTAAGGGAAGTATCCTTTGGAAACTTCAGCTGCTACTCCCATCACCTTGGGTAGCTTTGCTAATTTACAAGGTGTGAATAATAAAGTATCTTTAAATTGTACATTGCCTCTTATCTGCATCTGTATTAATTTGTTGCCTCTTTTCAATGGATCACCTGTAAATATCTCAGAGGATTCGTGTTCAAGCAACTCCTTATGAAGGAACTGCGTGTCAAACTTTGCCCCGTTATGGGCGAGAATATACACAGTCATTTTTTTGAACTTGTCGGCTAACTTGACAATATAGGACACAAATAGTTTCACAGGACTATCGCTGACATTCGTTTTAAAAACGTTTGTCCGTTTACCACATTTGGGGCACTCGTCACATTCGATATCCATACACTCATCACAGATAGTCTGGCTCACAAGTAAATGTGGAATTACCTCTTTGGTTTCAGCGTTCGTATATGTTTCTATATCGTAGTATACAGTTATACAAGGGTTATTTTTAGGCTTAGCATCTTTCATATACACACATGCTTTACTCCATCCGCCTTATATTCCTCCTGGCATGTAGGACAGTGAATTACGTCACACTTGTGCTTACATTTTCCCCAATTATCCATTGTGTGAAACATACCACATTCACAGATTCTCATTTTCCTGCACGTGCCAATTGATTTATGGAAATCAAAACAGCTATTATTGAAAAATGTGCGTCTACACACATCACAGTCTCTCTTCTCAGCTTCAACTACACGGCTTTCACATTTGGTGCTTTTACACTGCTCACATACCATGTGGCATTCTTTACAATGTCTCACTATATCATCCGCAAACTCGAGGCACCCCTTACACAAATCATGATGTCTCCCATATTTTCGACTTTTGTCATAACTCGCGTAAAGCCACCTTATATTACGGATGGGGAGATACGTTGTCCCTGACAATCCTAAAATAAGTAGGGGTCTTGTACGATCTCTCACACAGCTTTTAAAAACATACACAGTCCTACGACGATCATCCAACCCAAACACAACTATGCGGACATTCATTTCCTGTTCTACCCTTCTCAGCTCTTCAGGACCCATATTACAGTCAAATTCAAGTTCACAGTCTACAGCTAGTTTACTGGCACGCTCCACGACTGTAGGCAACCAAATTTTTGAGTTCGTGTATTTTGTACAGTAAACATACGTGCTAAGAGTACTGCTATAAAGCCGCAACCACGATCGACGTTTATATGCCGTCTATAAATAGCTGAGAATTGAGGTTAAGAGTATACGGTATGGCACTATGGCCCGCAACACGGAATACACGGTCAATATTTACCGTGAAGTGTCCATATTGAAGGCTATACTACTTTGGGCGGCTTGCATTATACGTCCTAATATATATTCTACATCTTCAGCCGCCAAACGTCTAAATGGCACTATCACCCAATAATCGTCTACATCACCGTCATCTGACCCGAATCCAAAGGACAGACTCGTCCTGACTTCACGCTCGTCGCGATTCTGAAGAGCAAACTCTATAATACGCTCTACAACCCGGCGTAGTCCGCGCTCAATACCATTGCTATACATGACTCTAGGGTCGACCCTGACTCTATACCGATTTCTAGTCAAGGCTGGGGTGGGGGCTGCGGAGCGCACAATTCGAGCGTTATATCTTCCTCAACAGAACGGGGGCGGCGGATGAATTAGGGGGTATATTAGCGGAAGGTGCTGCTGATGGGGGGCCTGTTGCGTAGGAGGTTGATGGTTGGGCTCTATTATTGTAGACTTAACAGAACGGGGGGCGGCGGATGAATAAGGGGATATATTAGCGGGAGGTGCTGCTGGGGGTGTTGTTGCGTAAGAGGTTGAGGGTTGGGGATCTATTACTGGTGCAACAGGCGCGTATTTCGGTCGCTTTATACCTGACGCGGGGTTCTCATACCTCCGCTTTGGACGTGCTACCGGTGTCGCTGGTGAGGGTTCGTTGGCAGGGGAGGAGATCACAACTACACTGTCGTCGAGGTCATCCGTAATGATGGGCTACTCTACCTCATCGTCATTCACGGTTCTATGGGAGAAGAAATATAAGGAACAGCACTCAAAATTTGTAATATTTTGTAAATGACCCACTTAGGAGTGTGACGTGTTAGAAATGGACTCTGTAGAAAAATTCAGATTCACGAGCCCATCCACATGTATTATATCTGGACCTACAGGATGTGGTAAAACTGTGTTTATGCTTAAAATCATTAAAGAAAAGGGGGAGATGTTCTCGAAATTTGTGCGTAAAGTTATATGGTGCTATTCGACGTATCAATCAGTGTTCAACGAGTACCAAGATGATATTTTGTTCCACAAAGGCGTATATGACGTTAATTCGTTAAAGGGAAATGAACATACAATCATTGTAATTGACGATCTCATGTTGGAGATGGATAAAACGTTTGCCGAGACATTTACAGTATTCTCCCACCATCTTAACATAAGCGTGTTCTTCATCAACCAGAATCTATTTTTCAAAAATAGATACATGCGCGATGTGTCGTTAAATACGCAATATCTAGTCTTATTCGCGCAACGTAGAGATGTATCACAAATTGGGGTATTAGCCAATCAAATGTTCCCGAATCAGCGTAAGGAGTTTTTGGAAGTTATAAAGAAGCTACAAGCACGCGTTACGGATATTTGCTTTGCGACCTTCATCCGCGAAACACGTTTAGAGTGCTTCTGCGAACGAATATATTTCCAAACGAGCCTGAAACGGTGTATATTCCAGAATGACAAAGAGACTAAAGAAATACCGTGAATTAATAAAAATCTATCATCGACTGCCCAGGGCAATGCAGCAGATGTTTTATTAAAAATATCGACGCCGATTTTTAAAATGCATCTGTGAAATCTGTCTTAACGTTATAAATTGCAATGTATCAATGAAAACCCATCAGAAGGCTCGCCTACGCCGCTACAAGAACATAATACGTGCACTCGCTCGTAAAAGTCAAACTGTAGCGAAGAAAAAACGAATTATTGTACAAACAGGAGGGTCATTTCTCCCCATCTTATTTTCAGTTTTGGGTCCTTTACTGACTAGATTAATATAATGAAGAAAGTAGTAGTGATTCCCCACGAGGTGTACGCTTCACTGCAAAGGAATCCAGACACGTATCTAGATCCCCGTAAAAGCAGACTTAAAAGAATGGAAAGCGAATTGTTAGCCCTATTAAACAGTGAAAAAACACCTGATGAGAAAAGAATCTTATACCAAGAAGCTCTGCAGAAATTTCTTTACGAGTATGAAAATTATAAGAGCCCTACAGAGATTCCTGGGTTATTAGGCACAGCACGGGGACGATGGCGACATAGGATCTGTGCCCGACGACACAGCTGACCAACCAAAAGATTAGCCACACAACATATCGAACATGTTTAAAAAATACCCTCCCACTTACATTGAGGAGTAAAGGCTTAAGTCTTTATAATCTATTGAATGAGGATCCCGCCATACAATGGACCGATACAGGGGAGATCATTGTGGAAGGATCAAAGGTACTGGGATCGAATATCGTAGACATTGTCCATGATCTGGTGAGAAAGTGGGATAGGCCATCACCATCAGGATGGAAGCATATTAAAGCAAGACTACAACAAATAAATGTCCCTAAAACGTTGATAGGAAATCTGAACAGGTTAAAAGACTTGGAACATGCAACGCCTGTGACACAATTGAAGGCGCCGTCACCCCCGGCGGTAACACCTTTGAAGAGGAGCAAGAAGAGGTTAAACCAACCCTACCCACGTGCCTCTAAAATACGCAAATGGCTAACGTATTAACTAAACGCTATTATGACATTTCTACCCCATCCTCTTACGGCGGCGTAGATAGACTGTACAGAAGTGTTTACGGAGTAGGAAAAAAAAGATGTTGAAAGATTTTTGAGGGAGCAGGACGCTTATACGCTTCATAAGCCTGTGAGAAAAAGGTTTAAAACAGCCAAGAGAACGGCTTCCTCGATTGATTCTATTTGGCAAGCAGATTTAACAGACATGCAAAGATATTCTGTGTATAACGATGGTTACCGCTACATTCTATTCATAATAGACGTATTCTCTAGATATCTGTGGCTAGTTCCTCTGAAAAATAAATCACCTGAAACAGTTGCTAAAGCCACCAAAACGCTAATGTTAAAAGAAAACAGGGTTCCTGGCTATTTTTGTACGGATATGGGGAAGGAATTTATAGGCCGTGCTTTTCAGAACATGTTGACAGAGTTTAATATCAGCTATTACACAACCAATTCTATACATAAGGCTTCTTTAGCTGAAAGAGTTCAGCGCACCATAAAGGAACGCATGCACCGTTATTTTACACATAAAAACACATACAGATTTCTAGACATTCTGGAATAATTGGCATCATCCTACAACCGCTCACACCATCGCACGATTGGGACAACACCTAACGAAGTTTTAGAAAGAGGTACGCTCCCGAGAAGAGATGGATCACCACCACCACCACACTCTGCGCGCTTCAAAATCAATGATTATGTAAGGCTGTCGCGTTCGGGGAATAAATTCGCAAAGGGTTTTGAGCAAGGATGGACACGCGAGATTTTTTAAAGTTAGGGCTGTGAGACCTAAAGGTGAGATAATGATGTATTACATTGAAGATTTGAATGGGGAAGAAATCTCAGGAGGCTTTTACCGCGAGGAATTGCAGAAAGTTGCGTTTAATTTAGAAAAAAATGTGTTTAAAATTGAGAAAATTTTAGGAAGCAAAGGTTCAGGAAGGAGAAAAATGTACCTGGTGAAATGGCTAGGGTACCCAGAAAGCTTCAACACCTATATAAAAGCTGATGCAATAATGAAGCTTAAATAGTATACAACATGGCTCCTAACCATTTCTACGTCACACTCCCGTCCTCCTCGTCCCTGTCTGTACACCTAACAACACACTAGCCAACTTTGTAACAGAACTCCATGGGCACATTGAATTGGGTCGTGATTCGTATGAGGTGGGGATATGCGAAATTCAGCTGGACACCGTCTTTTTAAATATTGAACATAAAGAAACCGTTTTTACGATTCTTAGAGACATTGACGAGTGTGAAAAAGCTGGGGTAGCTATGGATGAAACTATGCGCATCGCTCGGACTAAGATTGCACGGTATTACAGTACAGAAGTAAGACTAGGGCCGGGTCAATATGGTTCGGCCGAGGATGTTGTGAGAGGCTTAAACGTAAGTTTAAGAAACTCAAACCTTACGAATGATTTAGTATACGAAGTCGTAAACAACCCTGCACATACACTAATCCTAAAATCAAAGACTAACAGACGTATTAAAGATAATAGAAAGTTCCAAATTCTAGCCAATGGCCGCTATAGCGCAGTCTTCCAAAGAGACACATTTCACGAGACACAGCATGACTTGTCCAGATTAATGTATCAATTGAAGATGGAGAAATTGGCTGAAAGGTCCCCAGACATGTGCTATATTTACAGTAATATAGTGGAGCACCAGTTTGTTGGGGATACCCAGGCACGCCTGCTGCGCATTGCTCACATCCCCAACCATAGAGGAAGGAGTTTGAGTATTACATATGACAGACCCCATTATGTGAATGTCGCAACTAATTTAATAACCAATATCACAATATATATAAGAACGATTGAGGGTGAAAACTTCCCATTCGGTAACGGGAGCTTAACAGTGAAGCTACACTTTCGACGCACTGAGTTATAATGGATAGAAAGCCTTTCACCGTCTATCGAGGGATGCGATACCAGCGCGGTAGTGGACTTGGGTCCATTTTTTCATCCATACTACGTACGGCTGTTCCTTTGCTGAAGAGGGGTGCCAGATACCTTGGAAGGAAAGCGCTACAATCAGGCCTTAACACTGCAGAAGACATATTGGCCGGGGCTAAACCTAAAGAAGCTCTAAAAAAACATTTAAAGCGTACACGGGACGAAATCATCAAAGATGCAAAGAGAAAAATGCGTGGTGGCGGGAAGAAGCGGGCTGCCCGGAAGAAGGGGTCACGTGGTATTAAACGTAAAAGGCTATCAAAAAAGAAGTGCTGTAAGCGAATGAAACCTATGGTTGACCACTTTTTTGATTGATATAAGCTAAGGACATTGATCTCATGAATCATAGTTTGTTTACCACTTGTCGAGAGAGGAGTCACTATTTCGCCATGGCACGCTTCATCCACCCATGTAGTTCACAATGCTGTAAATCGGAGCTGTCCCTTTTTGAGCTACCTCCAACCCAAGTTTCTATTGAGCACAGTGTCTTTATTACAATTAACCCTTTAAACACAATTAGTTCCCCGAGTGCACCTATAGAATTCGTGATACCCAGCTCAGGCCCTTACTTTTTTGATCCAAGCTGTGTGCACATGTACGCTAAGCTACGTATAGCCCATTCTGATGGAACGGCCTGCGATGACAAATATGCTGTATACCCTGAAACAAACTTTCTGCACTCCATATTCAACCAGTTTGACGTATATTTAAATCAGACCAACATATCGGCAGGCACGGGGTACTATCATCTACGAGCCTATCTGGAAAATGTCCTCAACTTTTCCAAAGAAGCGAAGGCTACCTTTTTAAGTGCGGAGGGATATTATCAAACTAAAGATGAAAATAGTATAAAGGACAAATTTAAAAATTCTAAAAAGAAAATATACGAGTGTTTTGGACGGTTGCACACAGATTTCACTTTCCAGGAGAAGTTGCTTGTGAACGGGGTGGATATGAAAATAAAGCTCACCCGCACGAGTCCTGAGATCTGCTTAAATCTGGCTGCGGATCAAGAAGAGGGTGCAAAGCCCGTTGTGGTTCACATTATGGACACATATCTCCGCGTACGGCGAGTGAAATTAAGTTCACCAAAACAACTAGAAATTGAGAAAAATTTACTAAACGCTACAGTGAAATATCCTATTAACAGAGTGCAGATCAAACTATATACGGTTCCTGCAGGGTTGGCATCGAAGCAGATAGAAAACATTGCCCTGGGAAATCTTCCTAAAAGGATATTAATCGGCATGCAGGACCACGCTTCGGTGAATGGAAAATATAAAAGAGTGCCTTTAAATTCGAGAATTTCGGACTTAAAAATATAACTCTATACGTTAATGGCACTGCTTTGGGTGGAATAATGGGTACGGACTATTCATCAGACGCTGTGTTACCGCTTTGTGCCAGAGCCTATAGTAATCTGACCCATATTGCAGGTGATTGTGATGAGCTTGGTAATGGGGTAACGCAGGAAGAATTCATTGATCAATTTAACCTTTATCCGTTTGACATTACACCTGACTTATCTGCTAGCGTAAATACCCATTTAACCCCACAGCAGAGCGGAAAGATCTCAGTGCGGCTGGAATTCGCCAAGCCTATAGACGCTCCTATTAGTGTACTAGTATATCTCGAATCGCAAGCCCTAATAGAAGTAGATAGATTTAGGAGCGTTATCACTGACTTTTAAAATGGATGCTAATACACTTCAGAAAGTAATGGAGCGAGTCACACGTTCCAAATTTATCGGCGTGTTTGCGAAGAATGAAACATTGAGTTTGCCAAGTACGCGAGAATGCGGTAGTCTTATTGTGAATACAGACATCATCGGTAATGAAGGGATTCAATGGATCGCTGTCTATTTTAAAAATAGACAGCGCCTGTACTATTTTGATTCACTCGGTACTCAACCCTGGAGTGATCCTATTATTGTAAAATTTCTCGCTCAGTTACATATTCCCGAAGTTGTATGGACCCCATTTCGCATGCAAGGATATTTTACTAATGTTTGCGGAATGTACTGCGTCTCATTTCTCATGCATATGTCAAATGATAAAGAATTTATAATTTTTTTAAATTTATTTGACCCGTGTCACACTCGCCGAAACGATGAAATGGTATGCAGACAGATAAAAAACCGTTTTCCAATTGTACGTACTCGTTGTATATTATAATGTTTTTGTTCGTATATTTGTAACGATATATTCTGTAGTTGTTTATTGTACTGATTTCTTTCATTTAATAAATTTATGAAAATATATTGTCTTCTTATCCCAAAAAGATCGAAAAACACTTACATTATTTCGGTGTGACATTGTTGACTGATCAGTATATCCTCCCTATTCCGAGATTCTTCAAAAGATTGTATAACACGTGTCAAATCCTCATCGGACCTTAAAGGAATAATGTTCATTCTTTTAAAACATATACAGAGTATACAGACAGATCCCCATTATGTGAAGATATCTTTGGTTCGAGGAATAACATTGAATGCCATAAAAATTTCGATTTTAGCATAATGGGGATAACCAAATAACATTGATTGACATAAAAAAAATTTGGCTGGTATCTATTTGACGAGATACTACAACTCTCCATATATATATAAAAATTCTAATTATAGACACTTACATTTCTATGGTAGTCCCTTGCGTCGGATTGTAAGGAGCGTCACTGCAAATATCTTCTACGGTTTGCGTTGAAAATAATTCGCCACGGTCAATCGAATCGCATTGAAAAGACTAATTGCGGTTAATGCTGCAGTATCACGTTCTTCATACATTTCCGGGGAGACGTACAGGTCCATGGTGGAGGATGTGTGACATTGTTGACTGTTCAGTATATCCCCCGTATTCCGAGATTCTTCAAAAGATTGTATAACACGTGTCAAATCCTCATCGGACCTTAAAGGAATAATGTTCATTCTTTTAAAACATATACAGAGTATACAGACAGATCCCCATTATGTGAAGATATCTTTGGTTCGAGGAATAACATTGAACGCCATAAAAATTTCGATTTTAGCATAATGGGGTAACAAAATAACATTGATTGACATAAAAATTTTTGGCGAGTATCTATTTGACGAGATACTACACCCCATCCATATATATATAAATTCTAATTATAGACACTTACATTTCTATGGTAGTCCCTTGCGTCGGATTGTAAGGAGCGTCACTGCACATATCTTCTACGGTTTGCGTTGTAAATAATTCATCACGGTCAACCGCATTAAAAAGGCTAATTGTCGTTAATGCTGCAGTATCACTCTCTTCATACAAGTCTGGGGAGACGTACAGGTCCATGGTGGAGGGAATGATTATTCACTGACGCGAAAATAGCTACTGTTACTCCAAACTGAAAAATATCCCCTTTTATATGCACAATCGCCAAGCTCCGCCCCAAAAGACCAGATGTTCGTAGTGATTGGCTGCCGGCGTAGCTGGGTGGAGCTATGACGTGTACCAATCCGCTATAACGGGACCGGACGAGTAACATATATATAAAATCGTGCTTCTGGAATTATAGACACTTACATTTCTATGGTAGTCCCTTATATTATATTTTTACTTACAAGTATTGTTTTCTTGTGTTAACATAATTGTTAACTTATTTTATAATAAAGAAAATATAGCCTAATTATATTTTTAAAATAGCATTCAGTTTCCACATTAAACTGTGGATCTAAGGTGACGTGAAAACTTTATCCGTTGTCACTCTTCGAGCTAGTTGTTATTATTACTAAAGAGAAAATCATGCATGCTTTTCGGTCATACTACTGACTCGTCAAATGATGCATTAACACGTTTTTCGGGCGCTACTGACTGCCTCGGGTCAAATGATCCTGTTATTTTAAATCCGGTTCAATAAACCTGTTATGTTGAAATGTGGAAGAGTAAGCAACGACTCCCATCGACAAGATGTATTTCTGAATCCATGTTAAACTGGGGGTCTAAGGTAGGTTGAAAAGCTTACCAATTCGGCGAGAAATAGTTGATTATTATTGCTACATAGAAAAAATCGTGCATTACGATGTTTTTCGGGCATACTACTGCCTCGGCCAAATGATCCTGTTATTTTAAAATCCGGTTCAATAATCCTGTTATGTTGAAATTTGGAAGAGTAAGCAATGACTCCCATCGACAAGATGTATTTCTGAATCCATGTTAAACTGGGGGTCTAAGGTCGGGTGAAAAGCTTACCAATTCGGCGAGAAAGAGTTAATTATTTTTGCTCCATAGAAAAATCGTGCATTACGATGTTTTTCGGGCATACTACTGCCTCGGTCAAATGATCCTGTTATTTTAAATAGATTTTTTATAGTTTCCGGTTTTTATTTTTACTTACATGTTATTAGTGTCATCCCTGTGAAGAGGCTAACCTTCTTATTTACATCTTCGTATTTGCGTCTTGGCAACTAAGATTTTATTTAGTTGGTTGTTCATTCGAACAATTATAACGTCGAATAATTGCTGCTTCGAACAACTGTTTTTCGAACGATGGTTTTCGAACAATTGTGCTCGAACAATTGTGTTCGAACCCAATGGCAAAAGATACAAGCATATCCCGTTATTTGAACAAAACTCTCTCTCTCTCTCTCTCTCTCTCTATATATATATATATATATATATATATATATATATATATATATATATATATAATTGTGGGCATATCTAAGAAATGGAGTCGAGAGAGATTTTGTTCAAGCTGTCTAGGAGAAAGGTCATTATGGTCAATCGAGTTGGGCAGATTCTCGGAATTCCTTTCCTCTAGCGGATTGTATTTTGGATAATTTCAACTTTTAATTGAATTGTTTCGTAAATTTTCATATTGTTTCAATTTTTTTCGCATGGAATGAGGCTCGTCTGTTTCATAAATTTTCATCTCGATACAACTTAGATATTATATATATATATATATATATATATATATATATAATATATATATATATATATATATATACGGGTTTGGGGAATGACGATCGTCTGTTTTGAATTGTTTCATAAATTTTCATTTCCGTTCGTTTTTCCCCACTGATATTCGAATGTTTATAATGAAAATTGAGTGTGTAAAATTATTTATTTGATAAACAGAATTTAATTGGATTCACCCCAACGTCAGACCATTACTTCGGTCTTATATAATTATTTTAGGAGAATTTAATAAACATAATATTAAAGTACATTTCTTTCTCATTAAAATGTTCAGGGTCACGCGGCCTGTTTTGCCTTTTTTTTTTGTTTCACTACAGATTTGTTTGTGGGTACTTCTTTTATTTATTTCTTGTAGTACTTGTGTTACCTTATTTCTATACAATAATGTCTTGAAGTGCTATTTTTGTACGGATATGGGGAAGGAATTTATACGCCGTGCTTTTCAGAACATGTTGAAAGAGTTTAATATCAGCTATTACACAACCAATTCTATACATAAGGCTTCTTTAGCTGAAAGAGTTCAGATATATATATATATATATATATATATAATATATCATAAGCTGTTTAAAAGACTGTATATATATAATTATAGTAAACTTATGTCGAAATAAACTAGTTAACCATAAAATTAATTATTTTCTATTATTAAGTTTTCTATGTTGAATTATGTGTGGTTAACTATGTTATCTGTTTCGAAAAGTTTAAAAATTACAATTCAATGTTGTAAAAAGAAAAATAAATAATATATATATATATATATATATATATATATATATATATATATATATATATACCTAGCATAAGATGTTTAAAAGAATGTGTATATATATATAAGCATAATAATATATATCTAGCAAGAGCAATCCGATCATTGCAAAAAAACTGGAAAGGTATGCAATTAATAAAGATTGAGTGTGTAAAATTATTTATTTAATATACAGAATTTAATTGGATTAACTACCGTCATATATGTACAGTGCCCGCGAAAAGTATCCGATCACTCAAGAAAATACAATATTTTCCCTTGATATTCAGAGACACGTAATTCACTTTCTATTTGTTCTAGCGACATCTGGTAACTTTGAGGTTGCTCGCTGATATGAGAGCTATCCAACGCATTCTCAAATTAGTGTTCTGGTAGCCTTCGTTGCGGGTGGCTGTGTCTCAAATTTGTCAGATTTCACTGTTTGTGTAAATTTCTTGATATTTTTTTTTTTTTACAGAAAGTGGTGTAAATAAAATTTATATATAATGTGTGCTAAAAAACAACTTAAGAGTGATTGTCGAGGTGCTATTGTTGCTTTGCATGCATGTGGGAAATCACAGAGACAGATAGCTAAGGAATTAAACATATCCCAAAGTACCGTTAATTTATGGGTTTCACGGGCTAAGAACAATGGTGGCCTAACCACGCCAGTCCCTAAAAAACGATCTGGCAGACCGAGAAAAACAAATTCGCGAACAGACAAACTTATGAAACGTTTAGTATTGAAAAACCCACAATAACTGCGAAAGAAATAAAATTTAATATGAATAATTTGTTATCTGGTGTTTCTGAACGAACTATCAAGGAGCGGCTCCAAAAAGAACTCGGATTACCATCTCGCCATGCTGCTAAGAAACCGTTCATTAATGAAAAAATGCGTAAAAAACGTGTCGCATTTTGTAAAAAATACATTCATTGGACTGTTGATGACTGGAAGAAGGTTTTATTTAGCGATGAGTCGACATTTTTGACATTCAGAAGTTGTCCAAAAAAGGTTCGCCGGCCTATTGGCTCAAATAGGATGGACCCTAAATACACCCTAAAGACAATGAAACACCCTCCAAGTGTGATGGTTTGGGGTTGTTTCGGTTACTATGGGCGTGGAAACTTATATTTTTTCCGAAGAACACAACTATGAATGGTGCACGGTATTTAGCAATGCTACAGGATAAACTTCCAATGGCAATGGCAATCCAAAGGACAAAAACATACATGCATGATGGTGCACCATGTCACAGGCCAAAATAGTGACAAAATGGATTACTGACAATAAATTTGATATTTTGGATTGGCCTGGTAATAGTCCAGATCTCAATCCGATAGAAAATCTGTGGCTAATAATAAAAAATAAGGTTGAATGCCACGACACTGGCTCAGTTGAAAAATTACAAGAGGCCATCAAAAAGGTATGGTGCAAGGAAATATCAGTGGAAGTTTGTCAAAACTTGATTAAATCCATGCCAAAACGTCTAGAACAAGTCATCCAAACCAAAGGACAGATGACAAAATACTAATATAAGGTTAGTATACATTTAAACATTGTTTTTTATGTAAAAAATACAAATTTCAAGGGTGATCGGATACTTTTCGCGGGCACTGTATATTGTGTTACACAATGGATGATTAATATATGGATTTCTGGGACACATGGCGCTATCTGGAACACATTGCGCTATCTGGCAACTCAGACAGAATAGAGGCTTATAAAAGACCGAGAAGCTGATGAAAGAATCATTCAAGCTCGGCTCCCAGCCGAGCAAGGACCTCTGGTCCTTCTCTTTCAGGCCCTTTGGTAAAACCCCTTAGAGGCCTCTTAGGTTAGGAAAACGAAAATAACTTGGGGGAGAACTCCTCTCTCTCCTTCAGGTGTCTCTCTCTCTCTCCTACAGGTGTCTCTCTCTCTCTCTCTCCTTCAGGCGTCTCTCTCTCTCTCTCCTTCAGGTGTCTCTCTCTCCTTCAGGTGTACCCCTCCCCCCTTGGCTCAGTCAACTGGCTGATTCAGCCAGCTGGCTGATTCTGGCTGATAGGAGCCTATAAAACAACGCCTACTCGGCTGAAGTCTTAATATGCACTTGGCTCCTGCCAGGTGAACACCTCTCCTCCTTTCTCTCCTCCTTTCTCTCTGGCCCTTTGGGGGGAATAGCTTGGGGGAGGCCCCCAAGTTGCATGCCCCTTGCAACCTAGGTTGGCAACAAAGGGCCCTTTGGGGTATTTTTTTTTTTTTTTTTTTTGCAACACCCCCACCCCCTTGCAACAACCCCACCCCCTTTTGCAACAACCCCCACCCACTTTTGCGACAACCCCCATCCCCTTTTGCAACAACCCCCCTTTGCAACAACCCCACCCCCTTTTGCAACATTACGTCATCACTTGCAACATTCTTGCACTCTCCCCTTTTGCGGCTATACTACTCATAGGCACTGAAATAATTCGGAGTTAATTTTCTCATAAAAATAGTGTTTCAAATAATTATGGTTAATAGAGTAAATTTTTCTCGTTTGGGAAGCATAAAGAAAAACGTGTGGGATCGAGATTTAATACGGTAAGATAACAAATCGATATTTTAGTAGTTTTAAATACATTTTCATGTCGTTCGTACTGGTAACTCTTTCAAATTGTGTGATTCTTATATATATATTCCTATTTCGTTATATTTATTTCACCATTCGCTCGGTTAGAATTTATTAAATAAAATGCAAAATAAGTCCATTATTTATAATTTATTTACTGTACAAGATTCACCTCCAATGTAGAGAGTTCAACGTTCATGAGTTATCTTATTCGCTTATTTCTCTTTTCTGTTTATTTTTCTTCCTATCTAAAAGAACAAATAAAAATAAAATAAGACAGACATACTATATATATATATATATATATATATATATATATATATATATATATTATAATATTATAATGTTATAATGTTTCAGACCAACAAAGACCCTAGGATCCACTCCTAGCTGGTCTATCTAACTGTGTTCGTAATTGTGTGCTGCGCATGTCCTCCGTGGTGGCGGAGGGGACCTACAATTTTCCGTGGGTTCCGAACCACAAAAAACATAAGAACATAAGAAATTTTTATAGTGGGCACACTAGGGGCCACTTCGGCCCATCGAGGTGGTTCCACTATGTAAAAACTGCTTGTACATTGGTAACAACCAATTTTTACAAAACTAAATAATTATCAACTTAAAACTAATTAATTATCAATTTAAAACTAAAGATAGAATCTCTGGATCCAGAGGATCAAGTCATAATAGACTACTATCCACAAATATGTTACACTCTATATCTATTTGTAACTGACATGCAAATATGTCAGATGCAAAGAATCCAGTCAATTTCATTACGGTATCCATCAATACCAGTACCTTGCCAACCAAATATAAGTCACGGTCCATATCAATTGCGGACCAAGTCACAATTTACAACCATATACATTACAATATATATACTTAGGAGGAAAAGTGTAGGTGTGGCTGTGAAGACTGTACAGTAATGTAGAAATGTGTGTGCACCCATTTTGGGTCTCCATTTAAAGGTGTTTGGTGGGGCAAGTGAAGATCATGAGTTTTTCAATACCTCACAGTACTATGGGAGGCACCTCTCGGCAGAGGAATCTCTTTAAATGGGGTGTGTAAGGACAGAGAGTATCCCCTAACCCAAGATGCTGCCTCCCTATATCCCACAACACTTGTGTTGAGCTGTGGGATCTATCACCTAAATGTACATAATATATATGAAATAAACTAGTACCATTCATGCAATAAAAATGAGCTTAAACACTATCACCAGATGTCCCTTGCAGACATCAAACTATCCAACCTTCTTTTGAAAGAATCAATTGTATCTGAAGTCACCACTTCTTCTGTCAGACTGTTCCAAAACTTAATTACCCTGTTTGTAAAACTATGTTTTCTTAAATTTGTTCTACATCTTGGCTTAAATAATTTCATACTATGACCTCTAGTCTGGTTATTGTGATCTTTAATGAAAAGAGAATCAAAATCTATTTTATCCAACCCTTAATTTTACTACCTTAAACTATACCCAATCTATCAACATATGCATATAATCGATTTTTAAACATGTTTATAGACGTGCTACTAATTACTTCTACCGGCAAACTATTCCAGCTATTTACTATTCTATGCGTAAAAAAGTTTTTGGCAACTGCTGTCTCGAACCTTCTACTTCTCAACTTACACCCGTTATTTCTAGTCCTATTATATTGAGATATTTCGAAAAAGCTATCTCTATCTATGTTATCGAACCCATTCATAATTTTAAAAACCTGGATTAGATCACCCCTTAGCCTCCTAGTCTCGAGTGTAGTCAATTTTAACTCTTTAAGCCTATCCTCGTACGACTTTGACCTAAGCGACGGAAGCATATGCGGATTCCAAAATTGGACCGCGTACTCCAAATGGGGTCTAATTAATTATTTATTAAGAGGAACTATAATATCGCGCGATTTGTACTCAAAATTTCGAGCTATAAAACCTAACACTTTGTTCGCTTTATTGACCGCTGCTGTACTTTGTTTCGCTACTTTTAAATCACCAGTGACTATAACTCCTAAATCTTTTTCCTGCTCTACGCTTATTACATCTTTCCCTAACATACTATACGCAAAATTACCGTTACGCGAACCTATATGTAAAATTTTGCACTTAGCGACGTTAAATCTCATTAGCCATTTGACTGACCAATCAACGACTTTATTCAGATCATTCTGGATTTTACCTCTATCTTCGTCATTAATCGCCCTACCACCCAACTTCGTGTCATCCGCAAACCTTGAAACTGTAATGACTAGGCCGACATCTAAATCGTTAATATATATAAGAAAAAGCAAGGGGCCCAATACAGAACCCTGAGGAACGCCACTCGCTACATTAGCCCAACACGACTCCGCTCCATCAACGACCACCCTCTGTTTCCTACCTCGCAACCACTCTTCTATCCAGTTTATTACTACACCCCTGATTCCATGAGCCTTAGTTTTCTCAATGAGTCTTTTGTGCGGTACGGTGTCAAACGCTTTTTGAAAATCTAAATACACTACATCAACCGCCCGATGACTATCTTAAACGTCAACCACGCTTTGAAAAAATTCTAAAAGATTAGTTAAGCAAGATTTGTTTCGCCTAAAACCGTGCTGCGTATTTCTAACTAAGTTATGCAATTCTAAGTGTTCGACTATACGATCCCTAATTATTGATTCCAATAGCTTACCTACAACAGACGTTAAACTGATTGGCCTATAATTTCCCGCCGCACCTTTATCGCCTTTCTTAAAGATAGGTGTTACGTTTGCTAACTTGAAATTATCTAGTTGGTAAGCACCCCTCAGAAATAGACGCATTAAAAATCTTTGTTAGCGGCACAACAATGCTATCTTTTAATTCTTTTAGTTGTATGGGATATATGGAATCCGGCCCCGGTGATTTACGCGTTTTCATTTTATCAGTATAGCGCATTACCACCTCTTTACTAACCACAATATTATCCAAAATATTACCATTATCAAAAAGTATTATGTCTATGACCGTAGGGATATTCGTTACATCTTCTATAGTAAAAACTGACATAAAAAATTCGTTTAGCAAGGTAGCCTTTTCCTTGTTTTCAGAAACTAGATCTCCGTTAACATTTTTCAACGGCCCCAAGACACTTTTTACTAGATTTCTATTGTTGACGTATTGAAAGAATCGCTTGGGATTTTCTTTACCGTCACGAGCTATGGAGATTTCAAGCGCTTGGACTTTTTTATTACACTTTTCGCACTTATGTAGCCTATAAGCCCTATCTCTACTCTTTATAATGTCTCCTACTCTAGAAGTAAACAACAAGGGCTTGTTATTTACTTTCGCACGCTTAATTTTGTACGGTACACATTCCTCATTCATAGTCCTAAATACTGTTTCAAACGATTCCCAGATTAATTTTGCGTTGGAGTTCTCCATTACGTTTTCCCAATTGACGTGTGACAATTTATTTCGAAATTTACAAAAGTCTGCGTGCTGGAAGTTAGGAATTTTAGTCGAGTTAGCTGGTTTCGAGTGACTTACTGAGAGGACAAACTCTACCATATTGTGATCGCTATTCCTTAACGGTTCTACTACTTGAAGATCAGTAATTAACCTATCATCTGTAGTTATTACTAAATCTAAAATACTGTCTAACTTCGTAGGTTCCCCAACCTTTTGAATAAGAAAGCTATCCTCGAGAAAATTAACTAAACGATTACCTTCCGCGTCTCCCTGCATTGTATCGTAATTCAAGTTGGCGCAATTAAAGTCACCCATAACTAAAGCCTGCTCACTACCTATTATTCTCTTTAGTTCACGATATAACGCTTCGTCCTTATCAGCTGTTTGATTAGGGGGCCTATATATAACCGCAACAAGTTTGAAATCGTTCAATTTAAGTTCTGCTATAGTCGAATCTATTGGTTCTGGAATTGTGTGCTTTACTTCTATAACGTTCGCAATATTATCTTTGATATACAACATAACACCGCCTCCTCGCCTACCTATTCTGTTTTTAACAAAAAGTCTATAACCTCTAATTTGATACTCCCCTACAAAGTCACGTGTTTCAATGCTAAGCCACGATTCATTTATCGCAATAAAATCATAGTCTTTACAAGCAATTAAAGAAAAGAAATTCGTTTATTTTATTTCGTAAGCTACGAGCATTTAAGGATAGAACCGTCAAATTGTTTGTAATTGCGACACCTTCGCGAGCGCAGGGGAAATTTGTGGAATTTACGCTGGGACCGTTCGAATTACGGCAGCCTGAAAAGAAGAGACAGTATTATGAAACAGTCTTCCTAAACACGCAGCTCCAACGTCATTAAGATGAAGTCCAATTCCGAGGAACAAGTCCCTCCTGCCGTAGAAACTTCCAAAAATTCGCAAAATGCACTCCTTCCTGTTGGCAAAGAGACTTTATGTTATTGTTAATATAGGTCGCCTTGCTGTTGAAATCGTTACTTTGGATAATTCGAGGAAGTATACCTGTTAAAACAATCTTATTAGTTTTTTCTTTTAATCGCTCTAGTAAGTCCCTGTACCTAGCCAGCAGTTCTTCCGATCTAGAATTTAAAACATTAGTACCGACATGAATAACATACGTTGTGTCCTCGGCGGTGCCGTCGTGTATATAATATATATATATATATATATATATATATATATATATATATATGATGAATAAAACCATGAAGGGAAAAAAACACAAAGTGGTGCTCAAGCGCTTTCGTCTAATGACATCCTCAGGAACACTGGAGTGAAAGAAAAGTTCAAGGCAATATATAGGTTACAAAAATAAACAAACATATATATATATATATATATATATATAGTAAGTATAGAAAAAATTGTGGGAGGAGCAAACACATTTGTATGGGAAAATGACACTTTTAGCACTTTGGCTGAAAAATATAAATTCAAATGGCTTGTTTATGAAACAGGTCACAAAAGAATAAAGAAATAAAAATAAATATAAATATAAATTGGAAAAAAAAAATTACAAAATAATGCCTTAGTGATATATATGTCACAGCCTAAATAACCATAAAGAAATAAACCAACAGATAAAAAACCAAAAATTGTAAGTGGAGTCTACAAATTCAAGCTCAAAAGGAAAGTTTACAATCAATTTAATAGATGATGCCAAATTCATATATATGTCACAAAGAAATAAAGAAATAAACAAAAAAAAAATAAAATAATAATAATAAATTGAAAAATAAATTTTAAGAGAGGCACACAAATTTATAAGGGAAAAAATTACCAAAGGTTTTTTAGTTATTGTCTGAATCATGCATACTATGGTCACAAACGAATAAAAAAGTACAAGTAAATGTAAATTGGAAAACAAAATGATGCCTAGATGATATATAAAGAACTATAAAAATATATATAACATATATAAGGTATATATACGAAATATAAATGCAATATATGAAGAATATATATATATGCATAAGGGAAAAAATTACCAAAGGTTTTTATAATTATTGTCTGAAAAATCGGTAGGTCACAAAAGAATAAAGAAATAAAAATAAATATAAATTGGAAAAATTACAAATAATACAACTACACATGTATACCCGCATAACCATTTAGTTTAGTATCTATCGGAAAAAAAAAAACAATTTGTCCTACGTACACTTTTACTCTGGACATGACACCCCTATTAAAAAGGCCATATTTTCCTCAATGTTTCTCCGCGCTCTTAGGATCGCCAGTCCGGAATACATCGATGCCGAATTGGAAAATATCAACGGTATTGGAAGTGAGTTGTGTTACCCATCTGCGTTCATGGAATCTTGTCTTAATAAGGCTAAACGAACCTTCTATCGTGTGAATAATAACACTCGCACCTTGTCAAAGAATATTTTAGTACTTCCATTTTTCCCGGGCTTCTTAGGCATTGCTAATGTACTTAAACTTTTGGATATCAGTGTAGTTTTTTCATATAACAATATTGTGAAAAACATCATAGTAAAAAATAGCCCTACCAATAATTTAGGCATTATCTATAAAATTGGGTGTAAGCAATGTGATTCCTTTTACATAGGTCAGACGGGAAAGGATTTGCAAACGCGTGTAAAACAGCATCAATATTCCGTTAGAACGGGACAGTTGTCCAGTGCCCTTTTTGTCCATTTGTCAGAGTTATCCCATTGTATTGATTGGAATAATGCTTCAGTTTTGTTTCACTCTAGCAACATTGTTAATAGAAATATTCTTGAGTCGGCTATAATTCAACTTACAAATAACCTTAACATGAGTAAAGGTCTGTTTCAACTCGATCCCGTTGCTCTGAATTCCTTCAGAATGGATTTAAACAAAAAGGGCAGGTTGCTAAATCTGTGGTAAAAATTTGTTTTTGTCTCTGTTTCCTTATAAATCTGTATGTTTCTCTTACAATTTTATTTTTCAATTTATTGCTGTATGCGTGTATGTGTATGTATGTGTATGTATATATATATATATATATATATATATATATATATATATATTATGTGTGTGTGTGTGTGTGTGTATGTATATATGTACGTATATGTATATATTTGGTTATGCGGGTATACATGTGTAGATTTTTGTGTAGTTGTATTATTTGTAATTTTTCCAATTTATATTTATTTTTATTTCTTTATTCTTTTGTGACCTACCGATTTTTCAGACAATAATTATAAAAACCTTTGGTAATTTTTTCCCTTATGCATATATATATATATATTCTTTATATATTGCGTTTATATTTCATATATATACCTTATATATGTTGTATATATTTTTATAGTTCTTTATATATCATCTAGGCATCATTTTGTTTTCCAATTTATATTTACTTGTACTTTTTTATTCGTTTGTGACCATAGTATGCATGATTCAGACAATAACTAAAAAACCTTTGGTAATTTTTTCCCTTATAAATTTGTGTGCCTCTCTTAAAATTTATTTTTCAATTTAATTATTATTATTATTTTTTTTTTTTTTATTTCTTTATTTCTTTGTGACATATATATCAATTTGGCATCATCTATTAAATTGATTGTAAACTTTCCTTTTGAGCTTGAATTTGTAGACTCCACTTACAATTTTTGTTTTTTATCTGTTGGTTTATTTCTTTATGGTTATTTAGGCTGTGACATATATATCACTAAGGCATTATTTTGTAATTTTTTTTTTCCAATTTATATTTATATTTATTTTTATTTCTTTATTCTTGTGTGACCTGTTTCATAAACAAGCCATTTGAATTTATATTGAATTTCGGCTAAAGTGCTAAAAGTGTCATTTTCCCATACAAATGTGTTTGCTCCTCCCACAATTTTTTCTATACTTTATATATATATATATATATATATGTTTATTTTTGTAACCTATATATTGCCTTGAACTTTCCTTTCACTCCAGTGTTCCTGAGGATGTCATTAGACGAAAGCGCTTGAGCACCACTTTGTGTTTCTTTTCCCTTCGTGGTTTTATTCATCATAAATATTTTTCACGTGTCACTTTCGTGAAATAATTTTTCATATAATGAACACAACGCGTTCCTTCGCCTTGCTGTTCCCTCTATTGTCTCCGTTTGTGTCTGTGTTTTCTTCTACATTAATGAAGGGGCATGCAATTCGTATCCGACGAAAGTTTCTTACTAATTGTCTGGAGGAGCAGGTCCTTCCCAAGTCCCTCCTTCCGATTTGCCTCAGACAAATGGACGACCATCCGTTCAACAACTTTAGCAGAGTAATTTTAAAGAAACATATTGAAGTCACCAGACAAAATGAGTGGTCCACCTTCAAAAATTTAGGCATTGCCAAACGTAATGTTTTGACTGTTATTCCCCAACCGTGGATCCAACCTTTGTTTGATGAAATTTACAACGAGTTGCGTCGGAGAACTTCTTCACTTCGAAACATTTTGGATAGCAAAATTAAAAGTCTCATTCGAAATAGTCAGTGGAGTAAAAAAGCAAGCTCAAAATGTGTTGTGAACCTTTCTTCGAAAAACATTAGTGACGATGCAAAAAGTGCCCTTGGATTTGGTATGTCCTTTTTTATTGTTAAAAAACCTACTGCTTTACAAATTTGTCATAGTCTTGCTTGTTTTGAAAAACAGTGTAACCTTCCTCAGTCTTTGGTTAACGTAGTTAAAGGCCTTGTCTATGGTGCTGCGAATATTTCTTACGAAGATAACTTTCCTAAAGTTTCCGCAATAGCCTTTCACAATTAAAAAAAGATAGTGAGCTCCATATTACTAAAGCAGACAAGGCTAACACCTTAGTCATTATGGACAGAGTGGACTACATTGGAAAGATGAATGAGCTGCTTCAGGACCCCGCCACATACGTGAAACTTAGGAAGCCCGCAGGATGATGTCATCAAATCATTCAATAGTGGCTTGAAACGCATTCTCAAAGATCATAAGGACTTAATTCCGCTTTTTTTGTCCACTTCACCTTCTCTGCCTTACCTTTATGGTCTTATTAAAACCCACAAACCGGGTAACCCTATGCGCCCTATTATTAGCTCGGTGGGCTCTATTACCTATAAACTCTCCAAATGGCTTGTTAATGTTTTGTCCCCCATTCTTGGAACTGTCTCTGATTCACACGTAAAAAATTCCATGGATCTTACTGAAAAATTGAATAATGTTCGCATTAATACCAACGATAGATTGATCAGTTTCGACGTTTGTTCATTGTTCACAAAAGTGCCGATTGATGATATGCTTGACTTTCTCGCCCGAGAATTACATAACTATGATCTGCCATTACCTGCACACACTGTTTTGGAACTTATTAAGCTTTGTATCAAGGATTGTAAATTCACTTTCAATGGCGAGCATTATCAACAAGTTTTTGGGATGGCCATGGGCAACCCTTTGTCGCCCCTTCTCTCCAATATTTATATGGAGTTTTTTGAAATTACTTATATTCCGAGAATCCTGGGGGTTGGCATCCCTTGGTTGCGGTACGTCGACGATATTTTGTGTATCTGGCCCATGAATCGTGACCTGGATGACTTCCTCCTTCAGTTAAATGACCAAGTCCCCTCCATTAAATTTACTTTAGAAGTAGAACAAGACAACTCAATCCCGTTTTTGGATGTGCGTGTTCATAGGGATAGCCCAAGTTTTAAGTTTAGTATCTATCGGAAAAAAGCAAACAATTTGTCCTACGTACACTTTTACTCTGGACATGACACCCCTATTAAAAAGGCCATATTTTCCTCAATGTTTCTCCGCGCTCTTAGGATCGCCAGTCCGGAATACATCGATGCCGAATTGGAAAATATCAACGGTATTGGAAGTGAGTTGTGTTACCCATCTGCGTTCTTGGAATCTTGTCTTAATAAGGCTAAACGAACCTTCTATCGTGTGAATAATAACACTCGCACCTTGTCAAAGAATATTTTAGTACTTCCATTTTTCCCGGGCTTCTTAGGCATTGCTAATGTACTTAAACTTTTGGATATCAGTGTAGTTTTTTCATATAACAATATTGTGAAAAACATCATAGTAACAAATAGCCCTACCAATAATTTAGGCATTATCTATAAAATTGGGTGTAAGCAATGTGATTCCTTTTACATAGGTCAGACGGGAAAGGATTTGCAAACGCGTGTAAAACAGCATCAATATTCCGTTAGAACGGGACAGTTGTCCAGTGCCCTTTTTGTCCATTTGTCAGAGTTATCCCATTGTATTGATTGGAATAATGCTTCAGTTTTGTTTCACTCTAGCAACATTGTTAATAGAAATATTCTTGAGTCGGCTATAATTCAACTTACAAATAACCTTAACATGAGTAAAGGTCTGTTTCAACTCGATCCCGTTGCTCTGAATTCCTTCAGAATGGATTTAAACAAAAAGGGCAGGTTGCTAAATCTGTGGTAAAAATTTGTTTTTGTCTCTGTTTCCTTATAAATCTGTATGTTTCTCTTACAATTTTATTTTTCAATTTATTGCTGTATGCGTGTATGTGTATGTATGTATGTGTAATATATATATATATATATATATATATATATGTGTGTGTGTGTGTGTGTGTGTGTATATATGTATGTATATGTATATATATTTGGTTATGCGGGTATACATATGTAGATTTTTGTGTAGTTGTATTATTTGTAATTTTTCCAATTTATATTTATTTTTATTTCTTTATTCTTTTGTGACCTACCGATTTTTCAGACAATAATTATAAAAACCTTTGGTAATTTTTTCCCTTATAAATTTGTGTGCGTCTCTTAAAATGTATTTTTCAAGTTATTATTATTTATTTTATTTTTTTTTATTTCTTTATTTCTTTGTGACATATATATCAATTTGGCATCATCTATTAAATTATTGTAAACTTTCCTTTTGAGCTTGAATTTGTAGACTCCACTTACAATTTTTGGTTTTTTATCTCTTGGTTTATTTCTTTATGGTTATTTAGGCTGTGACATATATATCACTAAGGCATTATTTTGTAATTTTTTTTTTTCCAATTTATATTTATATTTATTTTTATTTCTTTATTCTTTTGTGACCTGTTTCATAAACAAGCCATTTGAATTTAAATTGAATTTCGGCCAAAGTGCTAAAAGTGTCTTTTCCCATACAAATGTGTTTGCTCCTCCCCCAATTTTTTCTATACTTACTATATATATATATATATATATATATATATATATATATATATATATATATATATATGTTTATTTTTGTAACCTATATATTGCCTTGAACTTTCCTTTCACTCCAGTGTTCCTGAGGATGTCATTAGACGAAAGCGCTTGAGCACCACTTTGTGTTTCTTTTCTCTTCGTGGTTTTATTCATCATAAATATTTTTCACGTGTCACTTTCGTGAAATAATTTTTCATATATATATATAAATTATATATATATATATATATATATATAACACTATAGGTCACCTAATCTTCCCTCCTGAGAATGTCCTTTAGACAATAGATTGATTATGCAAAGTTGTGAAGGACATTCATTTTCGTTTCTTTTTAAGTTTTTATATAAATATTCAGTACAAATCTTATGTTGCTTTCCACACAAGCACAGAAATTATTAGAAATTTATAATTAACTAGCTCATTTCATATTTTGTAGATGCTTCTAGAAATTTCAACTGTTATGGTACGGAAAAAGGTAGGATCTAAAATCCTTATGACTAAGAACTGCACGTAAAGTAAAGCAGAACTTTTTATTGCATGAAGGATGGATCAGGTAGGAAATAATGTAGTAATTTGAAGTTATTAATAACTAAATTTATAAAAAGCTTTCCGAATCGAGTTTTACATTGTTACACATTATTGTGGAATAAAAAGAGAAGTTGATTTTGAAAAATTTTTATATAGCGAGGATTGACAAAAGTAGATGAATGTAATTTATTTACTAATTATTATTATTATTATAATTAGCCTAAATATGTAAAAAGTTTAAAAATTAATAATTTGAATTAATAGAAATTTTAATAGGGGTGATTGAGGTGGTATCATTAAGATTGAAAATCTTTTGTACAAGTTAAAACTTTCTTTTCTTTTTTAAATAATTATTCGTTATGATTGTAAGAATTTTTTTTCTTTTAATGTACAATTGGATTAAATGGTATTTGAAGTCTGTTTTTCGGTTTTGAAACGTGGATGATATCAAATATTCATACGGTATGTCACGGTTTACCTTTCTCATTAAGCAAAGGTTGATATGAAATGAATATCTTTTTCAGATTTCACTCTCTCTGAATATATATATATATATATATATATATATATATATATATATATATATATATATATATATATATATATAAAGATGGGATAAAAATTAAGAGCTTTGTGATTTGAATATAATGTTCTACACCGAAGGTTGTGAATTCCTTTCAGATTTTAGGTGGTATGACTCTATAGTCTATAGAATAATCCATGATTTATTGTAAATTGTTAGTCGAAAAGTCGCTCGGTTAGGTTAGGTTTCTCTTTGGGGGGGGGGGAGGACATCCCACCTTCTCCCCTCAAATATCGTAGACATTATCCATGATCTGGTGAGAAAGTGGGATAGGCCCTCACCATCAGGATGGAAACATATTAAAGCAAGACTACAACAAATAAATGTCCCCAAAACATTGATAGGAAATCTGAACAGGTTAAAAGACTTGGAACATGCGCGAAATAAAATGCATAACATTCAAATTAACAGTGGTTAATTGAAAAGTCTGATGTTACTATACTTTTAAGGGTACCAGGTGTCTCCAGGCCTTTAAAAGGGTGTACATAGATCGTTTCAAAGGCGATTCGTTGCAAGTAGCAACCAGGGTCGCCTCGCCTAAGACATCGGATGCGCGGTTCAGTTTTCCTACTCATTCATCTCTACAGTAAAATTTGCAGTTATTTTTGTTTTCTGTGAATAATTTACAGATGATACCTTGAAAAGAGGAAGCAAACTTATACAGGTGGAATGAGTTCACCCTGAAGAACTGTTTCTTTATATAATGGGAAGATGTCGTTACGACTTAGAAGATTATTTCAACTGTCACTATGCTATGTGAGGAAGTGATCACGTATGAAAAGCTCGGGTGGTAGAAATAAACGCTCGATTGGAAAGGAGTGTTTATAAACTTGTATTTGGTGTTTTGTCTAACGAAAGCATCTTTGTGTGTGCTTTTGATTGAACTCGTTTAAAGATAACTCACCATCCGAAAGAAAAGCGGGCACAAAAATAGTATTGTACGAAATGAAGACCAATTACATCGAGTATAGGACCCCTTATAACTTGACCGGAAAATTAGGAGCTTTGTGGTTTGAATATAATGTTAATTCGTATTTACTGTGTGGTGCAAAACAATAATGATGTACCTGTAGACTCGTTTATGTTCGAGTTTAGTGTTTTGCACAGTGGAACCCAAAGTATTTTTATGAATTTTCAATATATTTAATTATCTAATATAATTGTGTGTGTGTGTGTTTCGCCTGAACTATTATTTTGATGATTATACTCCATCGTTTTGTATTTCTTATATTATTATTTTTTTTTATTATATGCATATTCCTCGTTCGTATTTCTTATACTATTATTATTTTTTATTTTATTTTACGATCATTCCATTGTATATTTATTTTCTATATATTTCCAATATTTCGTCTAAATAAACAGAATGATTAATGGTGTTTAATTTAATTCGGTTTAATTGTATTTCTTTTATTGTTAATATTGGGTTTCGTTTAAATAATTAGTTCTCTTTCTGAACAACTTGAAGGAGAAAGTCAATCTTGCCTTTAATAAATAAGTAAATAAAAACATTATTTGGCAACTCGTCTAAATAAGATAAATGGTGGTATCTGCCAACTCTCCTCATATAAATAAAAATTAAAATAAATGGTGATATCTGCCAACTCTCCTCATACAAATAAAAACATTGTTTGGGAACTCATGTAAATAAAATAAATGGTGGTATCTAGCAACTCACCCTAATAAGGTACATCTCAACATAATTAAAATAAATGCTGGCATCTGGTAATCCCTTCATATAAATAAAAACACTATTTGGCAACCCATGTAAATAAAATAAATGGTGGTATCTAGCAACTCACCCTATTAATGTATACAGTGGAACCTTGCTTAACGAGCATAATTCGTTCCCGAATTGTGCTCGTTATGCAAAATGCTCGTTAAGCAAGGCAATTTTTTCCATAGGAATCAATGTAAAATATGATAATGCGTTCCATGCTTAAAAAATACTTAAAATAATATTTATAATGATATTTAAAGGCGTTTTTTAAATTATTATTGCATGAAATGAAAAGATTATTAATAAAAATTAACCCAAAAGAGAATGTAAATAATTAGTAAACGGTGAAATTTATAAATAACTTACGAAGAGAGAAGGTGCTCCTGACGCACGCAAAGGAAATGAAGAGACAGGGGAGGAGGAGAGGGTTATTGAGGGGAAGGAGGAGAATCGTCTTCGTTCAATGCAATAACATTCTCGACGAGCTCACAGTCACTAGCTTTAAATTTTTTAGAGGCACTTTCACTTTCTTTTGGATCCTTTTTCACGAGGAAACTGTCTAGAGACATTTGTTTTTGTCTACGCTTTAAATTTTGACGAAATATTTTCCTCGTTAAGCAAAGTGTCGCTCGTTATGCAAGGTAATTTTCCTCCATTCTTTTGGCTCGTTATACGAATTTCTCGTTATACGAGGCACTCGTTAAGCAAGGTTCCACTGTACCTGAACAATTAAAATAAATGGCGGTATCTGGTAACCCCCTCCATATATAAATAAGTGATATCTAGCAACTCACGATCCTCTATATAACACCTGCTTGGCCCCAGGACGCTCATAATGCGTCGGATTCCGGTGGAATAAAGAACTCTCTCTCTCCTTCTTAGGTTAAGGCTTTGGTTAGGTTTCCCTTTGGGGAGTGAGGACATCCCACCTTCTCCCCAAAGACCTCCTCCGTCTCCGTTCTCTTCCTCTCTTAGGTTAAGGCCACCCCTTTGGGGGGAGGTCATCCTCCCTTCTCCCCTCGAAGCTCCCTACCCCTCCCCCTTCATCGCATAACCCCCCTCCCCCTTCATTGCATAATTCCATCCCCTTCATTGCATAACCCCCACCCCTTGTTGCATAACCCCCTTGCAACATTTATCATTATCTCATTGCAACATTCTTGCACTCGTCCATTTTTAGCCCATACTACTGCTACTGCTCCCTGTTCCCCGTGTTATTTAACATCTATGCGGAAGCAATGATAACACAGGTCAACAAAAAAACTTTTTTTTTCGTTGCCAAGGAAATTCGTACGAATTTAGGGTATTTTGGGGTTGCTGAATTCCAAAATGAAAGTAGTTTTTCCGATTTGGCTCTAGTTCTTGAGATAATGAATACCCACAATTAATAGGAAACGTAACCATAACGCGTGCATATGGGAAACTACCGGAACATTCTAGATGGTGAGACCGAATAAAATGCCATTATGTATTTCATGTGTTTACTTTTGTATGATTTGAGACAATTTCAATGCGATTTGTAAGTAGGCTCCGCCTGAACATTAAATTTTTTGCATTTTTACGTGTTTCAATGGGGTACCAATTATCTCCTAAATTAGAGCCAATCTAGCAAAACCGATGTCATATTCGGAATCAGCACCACAAAGTTACCCCAAAATCACTCTAATATGATTGGCAATAAAATGAGTGTTGACCAGTGTAATAGAAGCACTCTCAAATATGGAAGAGGGAATCAGAGTGGGAGGTAAATTGGTCAAATCTGTAAGGTTTGCAGATGACAAGGCATTTGTTTGTCGTACTGAGGAAGGACTGCAAAGAATTGTCAATAGCTTGACAACAACGGAGGAAGAATTCGGAATAAGAATTAATGAGACAAAGACAAAGGTAATGAAAATTGCAAGAAGGAAAGGAGCACAAATGAATCTAACGATAGGAAATCGGACCTTAGAAGAAGCTGAGCAGTTTAAATATCTGGGAAGTTTATTAACCAACAATAGAGATTGCAATAGGGAAGTAAGATCTAGAATTGGAATGAGTAAGGTAGCTTTTGAGAGAGAGAGAAGACTACTTACAGGTAAACTCAACTTGAACCTGAAGAAAAGGTTGTGAAAAGCTTGATATGGAGTGTGGTACTGTATGGAGCAGAAACATGGACACTGAAAACAACTGAAAAGAAACTGGAAAGTTTTGAAATGTGGATTTGGAGAAGAATGCTAAAGATAAGCTGGAGGGAACACCAAAGTAATGAGGAAGTACTGCAACAGCTGAGGGAGGAAAGAAGACTCATTAAGGTGATAAGAAAAAGACAGAAGAAATGGATCGGACATGTGTTGAGAGGAGGATTGTTGAAGGAGGTGATAGAAGGTAGATATGAAGGTAGAAGGCCGAGGAGAAGGAAAAGGAAAGCAATGCTGGATGATTTGAAGGCAGGCAGGAGCTATCATGCGATGAAAAGGATAGCTCAGGATAGAACACTTTGGCGGGATACATGAGTTGGACCTGCATGATAGGCAGAACACGATGGATGGATGGATGTTACTGTTGTATTGAACATATTGGGCGACTTTTGTATAATGGGACTCATTCAACATATAGTTTAGCTGTTTTGTTTGCAAAAATGTAGCCCACAGTTTTTATTTTTGTCATACCAGATTTTTCCACGTGAAAATTTCTCCACCTGAAAATGCGCTTCATCTCACTTCATAATCGATGTTCAGAACGAGAAACAAATAATTCATTTTTCAAGTGTGCTAAAAAGCGCGTGAGGTTTCAATTTGTTCAGCGTCTTGCAATTTATTGATATTTCTTTAAGTTTAAATATACTTTTCATGCGCAAAGTAAGAATTTAGCCATTTCATCTCTATTTTATTTATATTCTATTATTTTTTTATTTAAATTAAAAATTAATTTATTTAATTTTTTAAATATTAATTTTATTTTATTTAAATTTTAAATAAACAAACACAGAAACTGCGTTACGCATTCTTTTAACGATACCAGTAACTGTTGCCAGTGCAGAGAGGAGTTTTTCAAAGCTGAAGCTCATCAAGAACCATCTAAGGTCAACCATGACTGAAGAAAGACTACTAGGACTCTATATTTTACCTGTTGAAGCCGAAATGGCTTATAATCTCAATCTGGAAGATATTGTTAAAGATTTAGCAGCAAAAAAAACAAGAAAAGTAGATTTTTAACTGTTTTTATAGATATTTTATATTGCATTAGTAAAAAAATAAAATGATAATAACGTTGTGTTTTTTATTTACTTCTACACAAAGGGCGGCATTTTATTTTTTGCCTGAGGGCGGGAGATCTCCTAGGAACAGGCCTGGATGTATCAGAGAGTGATCTGCATGCAAAAAACTATGGATTTTGTTGCCAAGTACAAAACTGATGTATCAGAAGAGATACTGGAAGAAATGAATCATCTCAAAGCTATCCACAAAGCCAGCTTTGGCGATACTGCACTAAAACCATTTGATTTTTCAAATGAACTACACAAACTCAAGCTACATCCACTTTTCCAAGATGTTTCTGTAACTTTTCGAGTATTCTGCACTATTCCAGTGACAGTTGCAGAAGGTGAGAGAACATTTAGCAAACTGAAGCAGATTAAAAACTATTTGCGGTCTACCATTTCCCAAGAAAGACTGACAAATCTGGGAACACTAGCAATAGAAAGCCAGTTGGCTCGTTCTTTGAATTTTAGCGAAATTATTGATCATTTTGCCAGACAGAAGGCAAGGAAAGTTCATTTCTAATCATGAGAATTAAATAAAGTGGGTTATTGTCTATTTGTTTTATTTATAATTTATTTATTTATTTTTTTTAGTTATTTATTTTATACAAACTGTACACTCGCAGACAATAGTTACGTAACTTACATTCATCACGATCTAGATTAAAGTGCTCTGTCGTTTTTAGATTTCAAATTACATCCATCAGCTATATGTATTGGAACTGTCGAGATCTGAATAGTTGAAGAAGATATAGGTGGTAGTTGATGAATGTGATTTTATATACCTTAAGGAAGTTAAGGCTATAGAGCACTTTAATCTACAGGGTGGGCCGTAAGTTTCCATACATAGGAAAAATAAACATTTTTTTATGGACAACCATTTTTATTTATATAATATGCTCTACATGGTTGCCATTGTTTTGAAAACACATTTCAATACGTGTTCCACACTGTTGATGAACACGCATTAGCACAGTTGACGTTATGCTTGTAATGGCGTTGGTGATACGTTCCTTTAGATGATTTATGTCTCGTATCTTTTCCTGATACACCATGGCCTTCAAGTGCCCCCAAAGATAGAAATCAAGGGGGGTGAGATCTGGGGATCTGGGAGGCCACTCCACAGGACCACGCCGACCAATCCAAGCATCCGGAAACTGCTGATCCAAATACCGACGCACGTGAAGACCATAATGAGGTGGAGCTCCATCTTGCTGGAAGTAAACTGGGAAGTTACCTTCCTCGTTTAGCAGGGATGGGAAAATCTCTTCTTGCAACATGTTAAGATACCTTTCGGCATTAAGATTTCCACTGACAAAAATTGGTCCAATAATTCTGTCACCCCATATCCCGGCCCACACCATCACTTTACCGGCACCTTGCATCTTCGTCGGACTCAGCCAGTTAGGGTTAGCATTACTCCAATAACGTATGTTTTGCCGATTAACCGCTCCATTGACGTAAAAATTTGCTTCATCAGTAAACAAGATCTTACGTCAAACGTATATTTTTAGGGTATCTGAAACATAAAAACAAACGTTTAATTTTTCCTATGTATGGAAACTTACGGCCCACCCTGTACTGTATATGATGAGGAACAGAAATGTCTGCGGGTGTACCTCATATGAGCACAGTCTGTCTTGTTTTATTATTAATTTATTAATTACGTTGGCTTATGGTTTACATTGTTATCCTTATGTCATGTGACATATATATGAATGGAGGAAGGGCTGAGTTGCGATTATGGTTCAAAGGGCAAATGGGGGCCCATAAACTTATCTTTCCCCGGGGCCTTGGCCAGCTCTCAGTGGCCCTGGTGGTCTGTATAAGAACTGTTCTTACCCATTATTCCAATGAAAATGTATCTCCACACCAAAGATGGAAGATGGTGCCCCAGCATCTACTGTTTGTGCTTCGCAGAGGTAGCATGACAGCCGTGGAAATGAACGTCTTCTATGACCTGGTCAATCCAATAGACAAATAGAGCATGCGTGGTCATTAGGGAAACGATAACCAAAGTCCACATCTAAGGAAAACCTCGTTAAAGCCACAAAAGAAGAATGAACTGTATCATCTCAAAAACAAACAGCAAGGCTCATCAATGGAATGCCAGAACGTGTGTCAGTTCTACGTAATGCAAAAAGGATAGCAACACGATTCTAAATATGTTGATTCAATAAATTTGTTTTTATTTAGTGAATTTGGTAATGGTTCAGAATACGGGCGCCACTTAATTAAGCAAAATTTCGAAAAATACCATAGAGACAAAGTTATTTCTCTCATTAAAGTACGTTGATTACATGTATCGCATAGTCAAAAAAACGAAGTTAGAAAATTACTAAAAACGTGCATAACTTAACATGTTATTACATTATCATTTGTATAATTTAGGTCTCGGGGGTACGGGGGCTCCGCCCCCGTAAAGATCACGCATCACAAATTGATCGGTATAGGGTTCACTGTGATGCGTGATCTTTACGGGGGCTCCGCCCCCGCACCCCGAGACCTAAATTATACAAATGCGACACATGCAATGAACGTATTTTAATGAGAGAAACAACTTTGTCTCTATGGTATTTTTCGAAATTTTGCTTAAGTGGCGCCCGTATTCTGAACCATTACCGTGAATTTTATTATCAGATCAAAAACTCAAGAAAAACCAAAAGTGTTTATTTACTTTTGTCAACCCTCTGTACGTATATAGTGTATACTTTTCACCAAAATGTAATATCGTAACTTGGGAGAAATGTTAGAAATTTAGATTTGTTAAATTAATATTATAGACAGAAAACACTTATTCATTAGTAACTACAACTAGGCTATTTCGGAAGACTTCCAGCATGAAAGAAGATTAAATATTTTAAAAATTTTTATAAGAATGAAAGTGTATCTGATATATTAGACAAGATACAATGGTTTGAAATGTTTTGGACCTTCATGGAAATTCAACCAAGGTTTTTTAAAGTCCTCAGAAACTCTTTCATCAGCGTACAGTTTACCTGAAATTAATAAATTCACTTAAGTCCTATTAAATATCAAATTAAACTCTGCAGTCTTTTGTTTACGGTGAGAGAGAAAATAACTACCCGCTCCCACTCCAACATCTGAGCTTAAAGCGACTCTATGTAGCGGAAAAATGGCATTTTAAGTTAGGTTAAACTGAAACATTCGAGGTAATGAAGTATAGAAATTTAGAAAGTAGAATCTATTTATGTAATGGATATTTAAAAGTAAATACTCATTGTAGTGGATGAGGTCGCTGCATGGCCAATGTATTTAAAGGTAAAGCTTGTCTCGCTCTCTCCATTTGGATGTCGTACGACGTAACGATTTCTCCTTTACGTTTGGCCATCCTGTAATGATAATCCCTGAACCATGTGATATTTTTATAGCATGACCAAGTTAATGTGCCAATGAATGCCGAACTTAAAATGAAAATTGTTGTACCGAGTAGAATAAGAACTAGTAGATCTCTGTTTCTCATCAAAATCACTAAGTATTAAATTGTGCTCTTTACATATTCCAGTTCGTTGATTGAGGCTTGATACACTTTATGGATAGGGCGATCTTTTATGAAATTAATTACTGTGTCCTTGATTCTGTCCATATTTTTTGAAATGTTTTCCATTTGTTTCAAGCCCGAGAAGATGCACGATTTATTCATATGAAGACTTTCCAATGGTTGTTGAGTTTTCGTGTGTAAAGTTTTAATTTGTTAAGAAATGTGACTCGCTACTTGATTCGGAAGTTCATCTAAAGTTGCTCTTGGCAAATAAATCTGTTTCATTCTGGTTTTAAGAATTGTTATACTGTTACCTATTTATTCCCTTAAGTTCATTAATTAAGTGTTCTGTGAGATTTGGGCATAATCTCTCATTTTTAATTTCAAAATTTCTCTCTTAAACTCAGAAAGTTTTCTATTTCCCTATGAGATTTGTCGTTTGACTTCAGCCGCTACTACATATTTTTTGCTCAACATACTAGAAAGCTGTTGAATATAAAACCTTGCAAATTCTCGCGTTTTCTTAAATTCATCTTGAACTTCCTGCATTTTCACCTCCATCTTTTTTTAGTATAGTTACATAAATAATTTATGATATTCATTTAATTAGAACTCGAGATTATTGGCTACAAATTGTATATTATTGAATGATTAAAATATTCCTTTGTGTCCTCTCATCTTTTCGACCCAGTACTTTTTTTTCAGAACCTGCATAACTCTTTTCAAGAAAGACAAAGATTCTGATACGTCATACCAAATGGCAGATACGCTAGGCTGCGTTTAGCTTACTCTTTCATCTAAATCCTAAAGCTTTTATTCATAGTAGTAGAAGGCTGAGCGTAGAGAGCTTATTACTTCTTCTCGGACTTCAACGTAAGGCTTTTGAACTGTTACATCGAAAACTTTAGGCCAAAATGTCCTCAATTTAATAGCATTTTTCTAGAGTTATTCTCCAGACTTCTGCAGCGAAAGGGGAACTGAACTTGAATAAATTTTGGAAATCAACACAATCACAATCAATGCTGTCCTCATGGAACCCTAAATCTTAATGTCTGTAATCGAAAGCGTCATTTTCAAAATTATTTTGATTTTCAATACATTTTAGTTTTTGTATCAACAATGTAAAATATTGATAAATAATTTTAAAAAATTTAAATTTCAGCCGATATACTGGAAGTATTTTGCACTTAAACACGCAAGGCAGTGAGATTTTAAAAGTAAATTCTTAATTCTTCAGAGGTTTCGAATGTGAAGCACAAAAATTTTGGAGACTGCGATCGTTTGATACTTTAATGACTTGGTGAGCCGATCATAAGTCTAGTCTTGTATCTTTTCTTCATCCGTCTCAATTCCTTCAGTTGAACGAAGAATGCAAAACGGAACAACCAACCAACTCATTTTTTTAATTCACTGAAACCCGTATAGCTCAGACAGATGTAACAAACCAATCAAATATAAGGTAGTGCTAAACAGTTTACCTAGAGTAAGCATACTAATCTTTTGAGCAAAATCTTTTTTATGTCCCCACCGAAGTAGTTCTCTTCTTGTTAACAATCCAGTCATGGACAGTTTAAGAAATGGGGAGGGGACTTATTTTTCCAGGTTGGTGGAGTTACCGCCTGTCTCAGTCCCCTCAGTTGGACGAATGATGTTAAACGGGACAACCAACCAACCATATTAACACTTATGGCTCGGATTTCTGTCGGAAGCTCCTCCGGAAGACAGCCTTTCTTGGCTGCTTCCCAGAGTTATGTGAAAGACTCCAACTCCCCTTATGGTGTCTTATTGTGGTGTGAAAAGGGGAAGCTAAGGTAAGGTCCTGTATTAGAACAAAAACAAAGGCTAATACCAGATTCAAGTATGTATTAAGGTAGGATTCCCAATCTTTTGCGGTCACGGACCCCTTTCTAACCGTCGTAACTTCCGCGAATCTCCCTCCTTCTGCTGAATTTTCTAATGTAGAAGAAAAAATACAAATTGCAAAAATTGGTGGTGGTGTTATTTATCGTCATAAGAATGAACTTTTACAGTAAAAACTAAAAAGCATGTAAATATAACACAAATGTCAAACAAAATTACACAAATTATTATTTTTGTTAGTGTAGTAATATATGGGATTCTGTTTGGAGATACCACCACGGATTCCCGGAGGTCCGCGAACTGCAGTTTGTAAAATTAAGGTATATAAAAAATCCATGGGGATAAGTTAAGGAGGGATGCTCTGTCTAAAAAGCTTGCCAGTAAGAATTCAGGGGATTTTTGGGAAGAATTAAAAGCAACAAATAATAGTGCAACATTTCTCCCTGCTAACCATGAAAATTTAACAGGGGCTGGGGATATAGTCAAATTATGAAAAGAATACTAATCTATCGGTTATACTGAACACTTGTGAAATAGGCTACAAAGATTGTTAATCATCGGATTTATGCAGATGATTTAGTTCTTATTTCTCCATCTGTAAAAGGGATCAGCACACTTTTGAAAGTTTGTGGGAAGGCAAAAAAACTGTTTTGTGGAAATAAACTATGTCTATTAGAGTGGGTTTTTATTATCATATTTGTGGGAAAGATAATGACAAAATATAATCCTACTAAAAGTCATATTATGATTATGAAGACCAAGGACTACAAGTATACAAAATTTCCTGAATTTCAGTTTAATGATATGGTGCTGCCAGAAGTGACCTACACTAAGTATCTGGGCCACATACTAACTGATGAGCTTTCAGATGACTATGACATTATGAGACGAGGTAGACAATTATCCATTCATCCATCGTGTTCTGCCTATCAGGCAGGTCCAACTCGTGTGTCCCGCCAAAGTGTTCTATCCTGAGCTATCCTTTTCATCTCATGGTAGCTCCTGCCTGCTTCAAATCATCCAGCAATGCTTTCCTTTTCCTTCCCCCTCGGCCTTCTACCTTCATATCTACCCTCTATCACCTCCTTCAACAATCCTTCTCTTCTCAATACATGTCCGATCCATTTCTTCTGTCTTTCTCTTATCACCTTAATGAGTCTTCTTTCCTCCCTTACCTGTTGCAGTACTTCCTCATTACTTTGGTGTTCCCTCCAGCTTATCTTTAGCATTCTTCTCCAAATCCACATTTCAAAACTTTCCAGGAGTTTCTTTTCAGTTGTTTTCAGTGTCCATATTCCTCCATATCAAGCTTTTTACTAACCTTTTCTTCAGTTTCAAGTTGAGTTTACCTGTAAGTAGTCTTTTCTCTCTCTCAAAAGCTACCTTATCCATACCAATTCTAGATCTTACTTCCTTATTGCAATCTCCATTGTTGGTTAATAAACTTCCCAGATATTTAATCTGCTCAGCTTCTTCTAAGGTCCGATTTCCTATCGTTAGGTTCATTTGTGCTCCTTTCCTTCTTGTAATTTTCATTACCTTTGTCTTGGTCTCATTAATTCTCATACCGAATTCTTCCTCCGTTGTTGTCAAGCTATTGACCATTCTTTGCAATTCTTCCTCAGTACTACAAACAAATGCCTTGTCATCTGCAAACCTTACAGATTTAACCAATTTACCTCCCACTCTGATTCCCTCTTCCAGATCTGAGAGTGCTTTTTTTATCATTGCTTCCGCATGGATGTTAAATAACACGGGGGACAGAGAGCATCCTTGCCTGACCCCTCTCCCAACCAATCCAGGCTCCGATTCTCCTCCTGCAACTCCAACATTCACAGTCTGCCCAAGATATAGATTTTTTATCAGCCTTCGGTCCCTCCAGTCAACATAAATATTCTTCAATATTTCCATTAGTTTCCTCCATTGGACTCTGTCAAAAGCTTTTTCAAAGTCAATAAAACAAACAAACATTTGTTTTATAGACATTTATATGCTCAGGGAAATACTTTCATTAGAAAATTTCATATATGCATAATAGATGTTAAGGTGACTTTGTTCAAAACTTTTTGTACCCCAATAAATACAGCTCATTTGTGCTGGAACTACAGGGTATATGATACGAGGAAATTATATGTAGCTCATAACAATGTATTTAGGTTTTTAAGAACACTTACATTTATCAATGGTGTTCCTTCCAGTGCCAGTATGCTGTTTGTAGTCAGTAAAGTACCGAGCTTTGCCACTATGAAACGCAATTTTGTGTATAGATTTATCACTGGGCTTGGTAAGTCAGTCAGTAAGATGAGAGATGCCATGGTTAGTAGACTGTTAACCAATTTATTATATAGATCTCGAATCTGGAAGCAGTGGCGTAGGCAACTACAAATTCATTATTTATGTGTTTCATTGGTCTACGTTGTCACCACTCCAGACAATCATCACTTAACCTTTTAAGCCATAGGGTTGCCAATTTAACTAATTTCTAGCTAGATCTAGCGGATTTTAATATAATCTAGCTAGCAAAAATAGTCACCTAGCGGATAGCTATAAATCTAGCTGGTTTTGAAAATAACTTAGTGGATTCTAGCTAATTTTAATTTTTTTTTTGTCCAGCTTAGAATTCTTGAAAATCTGATAATAGGAAATGACGTGCCTGTAATGAAATGAGTAAGTTTGTTCGTTTTTTATTACGTTTTCCCTGAAGCGATGCTGAAGGAACGATTGAAAACGAATATAAACGTTTAGGGTTTACAGAATATAGATGCCGCGAAACTGATGCCGCAGTACATTGTGCAGTGAAAGTGTGAACTGTTCAGTGAAGTGAAGTTTTTTCTTTAAATCTTTTAAACCACGAATGTTTTAAATCTTTTAAACCACGAATGTTTTCAACCCCTCAAAATGCCAAAACAAAAACAGTATAAACAAAAATTTCGAAAAGAGTGGCTTAAAAATGAATCTTTTGAGAAATGGTTAGTTGCAATGGAAGGAAATCCCAGTATGGTTCATTGCAAATTTTGTAAATGTGATATCAATGCAAAGTACTCAGATTTGATTTTGCATATGAAAGCAAAGAAACATATTAGTGCCAATCCTATCAAAACTATTCATTGATTCAATATTGTAAGCTTAAGTGCAACGAAACTGCTAGGCTTGAAGGAAGCATTGCCATATTTATGAGCTGCCATTGTGCAATAATGAATTGCGACCATTTAGTTGGTTTATGTAAAAATAATATTAATGATAGTAAAATTACCTCAAAATTAAGAATACACCATACAAAGTGTTCAGAAGTTATCAAAAATGTTCTTAGCGTTCATTTTGAGGATGACTTGATTAGTGACATAGGAGATGGAAAGTTCAGTTTATTACTGGATGAGTCAAATGATATAACTGTTGTGAAAATGCTTGGGATTGCTATAATATATTATAGTAAAAAATATAATAGAGTTGTTTCTACATATCTTGGTCATGTAGAATTGGATAAATGTGATGCTGAGAGTATTGTGGATGCCTTAAAAAATGAATTAATGAGGAAAAAACTAAATAAAAGAAACTTGTAGCTATTGGTACTGATAATGCAAGTGTCATGGTTGGAGTTAACAATGGTGTATATCAAAAGCTTAAAGCAGAAATTCCCTCTTATTTTAATTAGATGTGTATGTCACTCGCTTCAATTAGCAGTGTCTCATGCTTCCTCTGAATGTTTACCAAGAAATTTAGAATTTCTAATATCAGAAACACACAAATGGTTCTCCCTCTCATCATTAAGGCAGTTAGCTTACAAAAACTTATACCAGGCAATTAATGATGGAGAAAACCCATTGAAAATTTTTAGTGACTGCAAAACTAGGTGGTTATCTATTGAACCTGCTGTGGGAAGAATAATAGCACAATGGCTTGAATTAAAAACCCATTTTGAAATTATGAGAAACACTGAAAAGTGTTATACCGCTGAAATCCTTTATGAAATGTACTCAGATAAAAAAACTTGGCATATTTGTTGTTCATGCATCCCATTCTTGATGAAGTACAGCATGTAAATAAAATATTTGAGTCAAAGACTGTTGATAAAGCCAAATTATTAGATGATCTAACACTACTGGTAAAATCATTTGGGAATAAGCTGAAACTGCCAACTTCTAAAGTTGATGTATTGACTTGTAATACTGAAGAATTTTTGGATCCTAAGCCGTATTTAGGTTATAGGTTTGAAAATAAAATTGAAGAATTAAAGATTAAAGGTGAGATTACAAAGGATGAAGAAATGTGCATGAGAAAGCGATGTCAACAATTTCTTTTATGCTTATTCAAACAGTTGAAACAGAGACTACCAGAAAATATTGAAACTCTAAAAAATGTATCACTTTTCTCTGTTAGAAATGTTCTTCAACCAGTCAAAGAATATAATTCAGTTTCCAAAATAATGGAACATATGGGGGCATCTAAAGAATCCATATCTGCTGCTCAATATCAATTTCAAAAAATTCATTTGGTTGACTGGACCAACAAAACTGATACAGAACTTTTTTGGAGAGAAGTATATCAATATAAAGATGCTTATGGTTGTAATTCCTTTAAAGAACTTTCAGAATGTGCTATTTCAACTTTGATACTCCCTCACTCCAATGCAGAAGTTGAAAGAATATTTAGCAGCATGAATGATGCTAAATCAAAGTTGAGAAATAGAATGGAATTGAAGCTCCTCAATGCTATTTTGTCTATAAAGTTTGGTCTAATAAGGCACAATAAATGCTGCTGCAATTATGAACTCCCTAATAAAACTTTAGAAGCTATAGGAACAATGTCAGCTTATAGTAATAAAAAACAGAAATAGAAACCCAAAATATTTGTGAGCCAGGCCCATCTACTTCCATCTTTGATGTAGAATAATTTGATAAGGCAAGATAAATTAGTTTTGGCTCTCTTTTGATTAAAATAAATAGTTATTTTACATTGAAATGAATTTATATTTTAATTTATTATTATAATAATTCTCAGAAAATGCATTTTTTCTAGCTATATTTCTAGTTATTTGGGTAAGAAAATCTAGCTAATTTTGGCTATAAGTTAGAGCATTTCTAGCTATAAAATTTAATTTTAACTTGGCAACCCATCATTGTTGACACATCTCCTGCTGTATCACATCAAGAACACGTTAGTATTTGTGTTCGTGTTGCTATGGATGGTGGTGTTTGTGAGCATCTGCTGTGCCTACAACATGCTTCAAATACTACATCAGAAATGCTTCTGAGTTTGGTAAAGTCTGCTTTTTCTGACCGTAATGTTGACTGTTATGAGACTCATGTTGTCCAGTCATATGATGGTGCTGCGAACATGAGTGGGTGTTATGGCGGATTATAGGCGCTAATCAGACGCGATATCGGTGAGCAAGTTATATATGTTCACTGCAATGCACACATCCTCAATTTGATACGTTTAGATGTTTCGTCAGCGTCTGTTGATGCTGTTACTCTTTTTGGAACACTGGAGACATTATGTTATGTTTACACAATCTAATCGCATACATTCACTTTTTGAAGATACACAAAAGGAATCAGGTTTGGAAGTTAAAACACTGAAGAGACTGAACACAGCACACTGGACGGCTCGTGAATTTTCTCTAGATGTATTCATATCTAGATACACATCGATATGTGAAACCTTGAATGAGATCACATCTCAAGAGTTTAGTCAGAAACAGCGTTCGGAAGCAGCTGGTCTACTTCACATTGTTCAGAGTCGAGCATATCTGGCAACAGCTTGCCTGTTTCATAAAATATTCACGATAACAGGCCCACTCAGTCGTTATCTACAGACAGTCAATGTGGATGTTGTCAGAGCACTTGATATGGTCTCAGCTTCGATGCAGCAGCTACAGAAGATTCGCGATGACCCAGCTACTGTTATTGCTGCTGTCGAAGAAATCGACGATAAAGCACAGTGGCCAGTCATACGTGCACGTAAAAAGAAGAGACAGATCAATAAGAATGATACTGAAATCACTGAAAATAGTCAGGCAAAATGGACACGTGAAACATTTTATACTGTTCTAGACAAAATTAACTCGTCAATGAACGATCGATTTTCTGCAAATCGAAGTGTACTAAAATCAACACAAAAATTTTGTCCAGCAAATTTCTCTAATATTGGTGCTCAAATTTCTACACTGGAGAATGAGATCGATGAATTTTGCAGTACTTACAGCATCAATAGTCACAAATGTGCCTTGGAGCTCTATAGCTTCAGTTCCGAATTCCCTTTATTATCGAACACAAAAACGATTTACAGCGCCTACACTGTACTCAATCATGATACGGGTCTTACTGAAGCCTATCCAACTCTTTCAAAAGCATATGGCATATTAGTGGCAATTCCCGCTACATCAGCAACGGCTGAGAGATCCTTTTCAGCATTGAAGCGAATCAAAACGCGCATAAGGAATTCCATGTCGCAGGAGATGCTGCTGGGTACAATGCTGATGTCAGTCGAATGAAATATAGCAAAGAAACTAGACACAGACCGGCTAATTGTTGGATTTGGTCAATCATCTAAATTTCTCTCGAAAGCCCTAATTATGTAATAGAGACGTTAAGTATTTATTTTCACATACATACATGACACACATGTGCTGTGCTTTCTATTGTTTTAAAACGTTTTGTGCTTTCTATTGTTGTAAGAAGTTTGTAATAATAATATCTGCATACAAACAACCTATATTTCTATAAATTTATTAACCGAAAAAAATCTAACAGTTTGGTCCTGTTTATAACGTTCAAAACGAAAAATGTAAACAAATACTTTCTCAGTCTCAAAACGGTCAAAAAATGCTAAAATTAAAATTTTTAAATCATTTAGAGAGGGCGCCAAAATGCTCTCTGGCCCTACCAGCGATGAGAGTCTCACCACGCCACTGCGCATGCCTGCAATTTGAAGGTGGGGATATGCGTATGGCCGCGTATCCTCCCCATTACAACACTTTTCACATCTTCACAGTGAAGATGTGAAATTAATTCACATGATAACCTGTTCACTTCGTGGTGCGGAAATTATTTTAATTATCAGACTCTGATAATTAAAATACTCTAATATTTATGTTAGAGTAAAACAATATAATTTGTTTAAAATAAAAGAAAAACATTTAAAAATGAATCAGGTAGTCATATTAGTTTTTGGTATGAATTTGACTAAATAGCAAGAAACAGAAATTACATTATTTTAAAATGCGTTACACGCAACATTATAGCAAAACCTACCTACATCTAATATGTTCACGTTCGCATTAACATAAACACAATTTCATACAAACGATTTTTAACCAAATTTTAGGCAAGTGACCGCTTCACATTTTATTTCAATCTCACATACCACTGGACCTGTAGGCCTAATAATTAAATCACTATTCCAGTGCTAATTACACGCTTTATACTTTCGTGAGGAAATAATGCGTGAATGAATAATTTTTTATGTATAAAATAAATATACGTATTTCAATTTTACAATTTTTGTTACAATAATTTTAACATAAAATAAATAATTGTGAAATTGGACTATCTATTTTATTTTATTTGACCGTTAAGCTTTAGGCTTTAATGGGCTTCAAGTTTCCTTATTATGGTTACTTAAGCCATAAAATACAAACAGATCTCCGCCAACCTCTTACCCCTCTCTACCTTCAAACTAATTTATGTCTCGTTTTTACAAATCACCATAGCTTGGAAACTTACTTCAGTCACAAAAAGAAACGACCCACCACCCTCATGTTGTCGTTCGACTGTACTCGCTGTAACGCGAGCTACATTGGTATCACTTGCCGCCAATTCAAACTCAAAACGGACGAACACAGAGGCATGTTCAGTCGTACATCCCTGTCCTTTAACAAAACATCCAAATCAATCGTACGCGAACTATAACCAACCAACCACTACTCTTTTCACACTTTAAGATCATAAGATACACTCCACAACTCCCAATCAACCAACTTGCGCATATTGGAATCACTTCACATCCTGCAACATAACCCCAATTCCAGCGACTATTGATCCTCCTTTGCATTGGCCCAAGCTCTTTGAACATCATATATAAATTCCCCGATACATCTTAGCTTCATCTCCGTTCCTCAATTTAATTTCATCAGCATTATCACCAATTGTAAGTACCATAACATCAACAAAACAAACAAACAAACAAAACATCTTTATTGCGGATCATTCACAATCCACAGCCACTTAATTAACCTAACATACAAGTACAATCTTACGTATTATACACTGAACTTAATACAAAAATAAGGCCAACATAGCCACTTAACCTAACATATAAGTACAAAAATAAGGCCAGCATAGCCATTTAACCCAACATAAAAATACAATCTTATTATAATCAGGGGTGCAGTGCCAATTTAATAGGTGCCGGAGCTCTGGTGGGCCTGACAAAAGCCTGCCATTTCCTTTCCTGTTTCTATATATGCCACACGATGACTAAGTATTTCGTGTTTGCACTCACTCACTAAACTGTTGATATATAATTAATGGAGACAATTTTTTTGTTGCTTGTTATGGTAATTCCTCCAAACTTCCTCTTGCAGAGGTGCCGGAGCGGCGCTCCGGTGAGCTCCGGCAGCACTGCACCCCTGATTATAATACAATATGCATATATAATCTTTGCTACATTACAAAAATAAGGTATTGTAAACCAGCAGTTGTCTGATTGCCTGAACCTAGACTGCCATATAGGTGAGAGGTACACAGTATCTGAAGACAGGACATTGCACAATAACACACTAGTGCTGTTTTTAACCCCAGTAATGAAAATATATATTCTTCCGGATTAACATTCGGCTGGTAGGTAGGTTACACGTAGTAAACATAAAACTGGCACTGCACCATTTTGGTTCCCTACATAACATACGGAAAATATTATTATAAGCAACAGAGTTTATTCATAGCAGTTTTTGTATAGTTCCACCACAGATGCAGTAAAGTAAGTTCTAAAAAGATAAGTTTTAACTGATTTTGAACACATATGAACACACCAAATTTCCTTACTAGCATGTTACCCTGTACATTAGGCCGGGTCAAAAATGGGAAATTTTTTATTTCTTAAAAAGTACACTATGTGAGAAGTTTCATTTTATCATCTTAACAAAATATTAAAAAATCAAGTATGTGCTACCCTACTACCCCTATCACCAGGGCCGTTTCCTGGCATAAGCAGACTAAGCTCCCAGATCATAGCTCAGTGGGCAAGAATAGGAATATAGCTGAAGTTATTATTATTATTATTATTATTATTATTATTATTATTGTCGTATTAATTAAAATTTTTGTATGAGACAAATGTGAGAAAACGGAGACAAACGAAACGTTTTGGTCGTTTTGTGTAAATAACTATTGTGAGATCTTATTTCTATATTATTTAACTTTATTGTTACTATATACTTATACTTTCTTAAATGCTTAATTTTTCTCGTATTGTAAAACATTATTTCACTAATTTACTAATTATTAAGAGATTTTGTAACACTTTGAAAGCTAGGATTATTTTAGTTATGTTTTCAAGTTTATTAATTCTTTTCTCATCATTTTCAGATAATGTGAATTTTGTTGGTTAAAACCTAAATGGTCTTATTATTTGAATGTATTTGATTAACGTTACAATTATAACAATTATTATTTTTATTATTATTATTATTATTATTATTATTATCATGATTATTATTACTTAGCAGATTAGTTGTGGTTAACTAGATGTGACTTCGTGCATCTTGGAAAATGAAACGACATTATTCATCAGGAGCTGAAAAACGGAAAAAGAAGAAAATAGAGGAGGAGAAGTTTTCCAGTAGCACAGGTGAGATGTGCCACTTGTATATTCTTATGATTACAGTTCAGGCAACTAGGTTAGGTAGACCATCAAGCTAGGCAAGTGCTCAGGAATCGTGTAGAGTAAGCTAGTCTCTGTAATATTTATAATATTTCGAAATGTGAAATTTAATGGGTCACATCACCTCAAATTCTGTTCACACAGATCAATTATCAAACAAGATTTTTTTTCGTGTTTGCACTCACTCACTAAACTGTTGATATATAATTAATGGAGGCAATTTTTTTGTTGCTTGTTATGGTAATTCCTCCAAACTTCCTCTTGCAGAGGTGCCGGAGCGGCGCTCCGGTGAGCTCCGGCAGCACTGCACCCCTGATTATAATACAATATGCATATATAATCTTTGCTACATTACAAAAATAAGGTATTGTAAACCAGCAGTTGTCTGATTGCCTGAACCTAGACTGCCATATAGGTGAGAGGTACACAGTATCTGAAGACAGGACATTGCACAATAACACACTAGTGCTGTTTTTAACCCCAGTAATGAAATTATATATATTCTTCCGGATTAACATTCGGCTGGTAGGTAGGTTACACGTAGTAAACATAAAACTGGCACTGCACCATTTTGGTTCCCTACATAACATACGGAAAATATTATTATAAGCAACAGAGTTTATTCATAGCAGTTTTTGTATAGTTCCACCACAGATGCAGTAAAGTAAGTTCTAAAAAGATAAGTTTTAACTGATTTTGAACACATATGAACACACCAAATTTCCTTACTAGCATGTTACCCTGTACATTAGGCCGGGTCAAAAATGGGAAATTTTTTATTTCTTAAAAAGTACACTATGTGAGAAGTTTCATTTTATCATCTTAACAAAATATTAAAAAATCAAGTATGTGCTACCCTACTACCCCTATCACCAGGGCCGTTTCCTGGCATAAGCAGACTAAGCTCCCAGATCATAGCTCAGTGGGCAAGAATAGGAATATAGCTGAAGTTATTATTATTATTATTATTATTATTATTATTATTATTATTGTCGTATTAATTAAAATTTTTGTATGAGACAAATGTGAGAAAACGGAGACAAACGAAACGTTTTGGTCGTTTTGTGTAAATAACTATTGTGAGATCTTATTTCTATATTATTTAACTTTATTGTTACTATATACTTATACTTTCTTAAATGCTTAATTTTTCTCGTATTGTAAAACATTATTTCACTAATTTACTAATTATTAAGAGATTTTGTAACACTTTGAAAGCTAGGATTATTTTAGTTATGTTTTCAAGTTTATTAATTCTTTTCTCATCATTTTCAGATAATGTGAATTTTGTTGGTTAAAACCTAAATGGTCTTATTATTTGAATGTATTTGATTAACGTTACAATTATAACAATTATTATTTTTATTATTATTATTATTATTATTATCATGATTATTATTACTTAGCAGATTAGTTGTGGTTAACTAGATGTGACTTCGTGCATCTTGGAAAATGAAACGACATTATTCATCAGGAGCTGAAAAACGGAAAAAGAAGAAAATAGAGGAGGAGAAGTTTTCCAGTAGCACAGGTGAGATGTGCCACTTGTATATTCTTATGATTACAGTTCAGGCAACTAGGTTAGGTAGACCATCAAGCTAGGCAAGTGCTCAGGAATCGTGTAGAGTAAGCTAGTCTCTGTAATATTTATAATATTTCGAAATGTGAAATTTAATGGGTCACATCACCTCAAATTCTGTTCACACAGATCAATTATCAAAGAAGATAAGAAAGAGTATTTTAGCAAAAATCAACAGAATATGTAATGTTATGTTCTTCTCAGGAGCACTACTGAAATATTTGGAAAAGCCATCCTCAGCAAAGCCCGATGAGCATCATGAGCCAACAGCAGGACCATCCTCTATGCAACCTCAAACACTAGTAGAAGTAGAGCCTGATGAACCAACAAGTGGCCCATCTTCTGTTCAGCTTCAAACACCACACACAGGCATTTCTACTGAGCAACAAGAACCAAGATCTGCTCTACCGCTTGATCCGTATGACTGGCAAGTTGTCCTGTTAGATGCCTTGAAGACAGATCTGGTGTCTCGAGGACCATTTCAAATCAGTCCAGATTTCACATTCCCTAAAAGAGAGGACAGTAAAAGCGTTCATCACCATTAGATGTACGGAACATTAATTAATGGGGAAAAAATAAAGCGAAGCTGGCTGATGTACTCTAGAAGGAATGATGCTCTTTATTGCTTCTGCTGCAAGTTGTTTTCAAGGAAGTCGTACAAACTAATTACGGATGGACTTTCAGACTGGATAAACATTGGTTCGCTTCTGAAAGGCCATGAAAATAGTTCAGAACATGCAGATAACATGGCAACATGGAAGGATCTGGAACTGCGGCTAAAAACTGGGAGGACCATTGACCAAACTGAAATGTCATTAATGGAGGTAGAGCGAAGACGCTGGCGAGATGTTCTCACACGTCTTGTAAGTATAATCCAATCACTGGCAAAAAGAAACCTTGCTTTCAGGGGGTCTTCCTCTACATTGTACAATCGAGACAATGGCAACTTCTTGAAGGAGGTTGAGCTGCTTGCCAAATTTGATCCAGTGATGAAACAACACATCAGCAGAGTCGAAAGTGGCCAATATAGTCATTCAAGTTGCCTAGGAAACATCATTCAAAATGAGCTCATTGAGTCCATTAGTGGGAAGATCTTGGATGCCATTGTAGCAGAAATAAAACAAGCTAAATATTACTCACTCATTTTAGACTGCAATCTAGACATAAACCACCAAGAACAGATGTCGATTATTATCACAACTGTTAAAATGGGTGAAGTACCAGAAATAAAAGAATACTTCTTGGGCTTTCTTGAGGCTTCAGAAAGTACAGGCCTGGGTTTATCAGTTCTGATTCTGAAGAGACTAGATGAACTGAATATTTACTTTAATGACTGCAGAGGACAGTCATATGACAACGGAGCGAACATGAAGGGCAAGAACAAAGGAGTTCAGGCAAAGTTATTAGAGAAGAACTGTCGTGCACTCTACAGTATGTTCCATGTAGGGCTCACACTCTGAATCTTGTAGTGGCTGATGCAGCTAAAGCTTCCACAGATGCCATCAGCTTCTTTGGCAACGTACAAAAATTGTACAACCTTTTTGCAGCAGCTACACAGAGATCGACAATCCTAAAGGAGCACGTGAACATAACACTCAAGTCTTGGAGTGAAACCAGGTGGGAGAGCCGGCTTAAGAGCATTGAGGCTGTGCGATACCAGAGCCACAACATCAGAGAGGCCCTGTTAGAAGTCAGAAACAATGCCACAGATGCCATAGCCAGGACTGAAGCACAAGCACTTGCAGAGGAGATAGGGTCTTATCGTTTTGAGATTTGCACAGTAGTATGGTATGACATTCTTCATGCAGTTAACTATGTGAGCAAACTTCTGCAGTCTCCTACAATGCAGTTTGATGTGGCAGTCAACCTCCTCACAAAAACAAACGACTCACTCACCAGCTACAGAAACACAGGTTTTGTTGCAGCACAAGTCGTAGCTAGGGCCTCAGTGGCCTTGCCATCATAAGCATCAACCTGGACGTTGTTAGGGAGATTTCATATGATGACGTTATTGATGATTTCACTCAGAAAAAATCTAGGAAGCAAAAATTTTGAAGATATAAACTGTTCTGTATAACTGTTAGCTATTACACGATTGTATCGTAGAGTTAGTAATTGTTTGGTAGTTGATAATTGCATTATTTTTTTTATACATAGTTCTGTGTCATTTATTCTAAATAATGTATAAGCTAATTTTCAGGAATTTCATGAAGAGTATTTTTTCTGTGTATCTTCTGAAAGTACATATTTGTTGTTTTGGACATAAATGTTTCATTAAAATTGTTTCATAATTGTTTTTTATTAACACAGCCATTTTTTGTTTGTGTGTGCTGAGGTGATGTAGTAAGGCGTGAGTTGGTGGATGGAGGGGTGGGGCCTCAAATGGGTATACCGCTTAGGGCCCCCTAATGGCTAGAAACGGCCCTGCCTATCACATGCCCCTCCTCCGTTTTTTACCCTCATATTTGCATGTATTTAAATGGGAAAAAAAATGTTATTTCTTAAAAAGTACACTATCTAAGAAGGTTTTTAATCACTTTAACAAAATATTAAAAAATCAAGCATGTGCTACCCTACAACTTATATGATAAGTTGTTTGTTTAATGCTTGAAATTTTTATGTTTCAGATAAATAGAAATAATTTGCATTTGCTTTAATTATAATTTGAATTATCATAAATTACAAATTACATATAATTTGATTTTACTTCTGAATATAAACTATGACTGCTAGAAGCAAGTCCTCAAATGCAGCCTTTGGATATCCTACGGAATTCCCAGCAGATGTTGTGAGACACTTCCTTTTTGTGCGCCGTCGTGAAGAAGCTAAATCAAAAGGATCAGCAACTGCTAATGATTGTTACAGGGTTGTTGTAGAAGATATTGAAGACATTTGGATGAAATTTTCTTTTCCTACGATTAACACCAATGGTATCTATCCTAAAGTCAGTCGACTAATAGAAGAAGCCTCAAAATTGAACAAGGTGCCGCTACATCGAAGAATGAAAGTTTTGCCTTAAAAGTAGCTCAGTAGGATGAAATGTTTGATATATCTTCTTGTGAATGCTATGATAAGGGAATTGATAGGAAATCTTGCAGGTGTAATGATAAAATACCAATGGCAGAATGGGAGTCTTTTTTGGGTCAAAAACAAAGAAAAAATCAGTTTGGACCAATTGATCGCATAGCTAGTTCAACAAAGAAGAGATCTTTAGCAAGAGCCCAAGAAACACAAAACCGTCAACTAAAAGCACAAGAAGAAATGACTGAAGCCACTAATGTTTTACCATCGGAATTTATAGAAAATACCGAAGAAGACATGGATGTAGATTCAGAGAGTCAGGATGTAGATTATGAGGCTAATTTAGAATTGACTGAGAATATTCAGAACAGGCACTCCTATAAAAACCTAGCATTAACAGCAGATCGTTATTGTGTAAGTTGTAGAGCTGCAGCTGCAAGAGTCAATGCAGTTTTAAAAGATATGGAGATCCTTAACTACACCAACATGCTTGACAGAAAGAAATTAGAAAGAGAAAGAAATCGTATGGGTGAAACAAATACTTTTAGGTCTAAATCGGAAAATCTGAAGATGGAGTGCCTTGGATTTGATGGAAGGAAAGATAACACATTAACTAAAAGGGGAAAGATAAAAGAAGAACATTATGTTATCGTAAAAGAACCTGGAAGCATCTATGTAGACCATGTCACACCAGATAATAGAACTGCTTGCTGCATAGCAGAAGAGTTGGTAACTATTATTACAGACTGGAACAGCACAGGTACTATCAAAGCTTTACTGTGTGATGATACTCCTGTAAATACAGGAAAAATTGGTGGAGCCATGAAACTGGTTGAAATTCATCTTAACAGACCAGTGCAGTGGTTGGTGTGCCTCTTGCATTTGAATGAACTGCCTTTTATGCACGTCTACAAAGCCATTGATGGTAAAACAACAGGTCCAAATACTTTTGTGGGTTCATTTGGGAATAAACTGAAAAGAGATTTAACAAAATTGGAGGTAGTCAAATATTCTCGCGTAAAGGGAAACATAAAAGAAATTCCAGCAAATGTTGTGAAGGAGCTAAGCAGTGATCAAAGATATCTCTATGATATGTGTCTGGCAGTGCAAACTGGAGACACTTCTCAAGATCTGTCCACTCGATTTCCCAGGGTACCCTTCACCATGCTCGCTGGCTAACTCTAGCCAACAGGGTCCTTCGATTATATATCTCAACGCCAAATCCCGATAAAAATCTTCAAGATATAGTCAAGATTATTATACAGTTCTATGCTCCAGGGTGGTTTTCGATAAAATCTCATCCTAATGGAACTGATGGTGCATATAACTTTTGGCATTTAATGTGCTTGCTTCGAAATTTAGATGAACACCATAGATCAATCATAGAACCAGTATTAAAGAATAACGCCTACTTTGCCCACCCAGAAAATATACTCGTACCAATGGTAACTGACAAGAGACTAGAAATTAGGGAGCAAGCTATTCAGAAAATCATCCTTTCAAGAACAGGATTTTCAGGTACCAGAAACTTTGAGTTGCCTCGAACCCTCAATTTCCAATCTACTGACTACACCGAGATGATCGATTGGCAAAGAGATCATTACTCCTCCACCGCTGCTAAACAATTTTAGCGACGATGAGCTACTACAGACTCGATGTAAGCCACTGGAGATAGCTTCTTTTCCATGCCACAAAGTGTGGAAAGGGCAGTGAACCTAGTAACAAAGGCATGTCAAGAAAGAATAGGATATGACAACCGTCAAAAGTTTATCTTCAACTCACTAGAATCAAGGCAAAAACTGCCCAAGTTTGAATGGAAGGCCCAATTGAATGAGTAAGAAACATATGAAATAAAATTTCCTAATGATATTGAAAATTTCTCCCCTTTTGATGTGATAAGGAACAATGAAAAAGTGAATTGAATTTCAGCACATTTATTATGCTTCTAATTTTTTCTTTTGAATATATTGTTGTACTTAATTAATTTTCCTAATACTATACATTATTAAATAAAATATACGTTAATAAAGATTTATGTTATCAAAAAACCTGAATGTAGAGTAAGTCTCGTATAAATGGAATATTCTTCAATATATAGGTCAAAAAGTGAAAAATTGTGGCAGGGGTAGGAGGATTTAAACAGCAAAAATAATTTATGAGGGGGTTCCTGTGTTCCATTCAAACCCCTCACAATATGCACCTTTTCAATATAAAATTTCGACCCGGCCTACTGTACATACAGCTTTTTACGTTGCCTCTCAATATCAAGTTCATCTCGCAGCTTGTAAGTAATTACATGACCTAAGTATTTACATGTCTTTGACAGGTATTGTCTGACTATTTATTTCAAAAGACCCACTTGATACATGTTTCAGTAGATTACACCTAAAAATCAAAATACAACTCTTTGCTCCATTATAGGTGATGTCATTTTCTATACTATATTGTTCACATATCCCTAATAGTACCCTTAGCCCATGGGGAGAGGGTGACAGAAGAACAAGGTCATCAGCATACATTAAATGATTAATTTTTTCCTTTCCAATGACACAGCCAGTACGTGCAGTTTTTAGTTCATTGGTAAGGTCATCCATGTATATACAGAAAAGATAGGGTGATAATATACCTCCTTAACTAACACATTAGTTACCTTAAAACTTGGTGATACAGTGCTTTTCCATCTTACAAACATGGTCTGCTCTGTATACCAGAATACAAGTATCCTAAGTAGGCTATATATTTAGGTACCCCTCGACACAAGAGTTTCTTGAAAAGTTTGTGATGGTTAACTCTATCAAATGCTTTTGATGCATCCAAAAAAAAAGGAATATACATTGCTACTTGACATCTTGTCACATAGCCAAAATGATTGTCATAAGTCTGCGAGTAAGTATTTATCCTATTATAAATGACATATTCTAATACCTTAGAAAGTATACTGGTAACAATACAACTGACAAAATGGACTGTGGAAAGTACCCATGTATCATACAGCTTGTGAAAGACATTGCAAGCATAGATATTATATGAGGGCTACATTTTAAATGTTTTGCTTGTATGCCATCTAGGCCACAACTTTTGTTATCATCTAGCTTATGAATAGCCTTCCAGATTTCTTAGTCATTAATTTGTAGTTCCTCAGAGCATTCTACATTTAGACATATGTTTAGTCTATCCCCCCACCGAGACAATTAAATAGGGTTTCATAATGATTTTTCCACAGTTCTGCAATGTTTTTTGCACCATGTACACTAGGGTGTATCATGCTCATTGAAGCACGAATTTCAAGATTGGCAGTCTGTATTCCTATGTAAAATTAAATTTTAGGAGGGGTTTGTTTTCTTGAACTTTTGCTAAAAATCACGTTTAAGTATTCAAATTTCCACTTTTTCGTTTTCTGGTTATGTACAGAACAGCTGTGCAGGACATACACTGTAGTACAAATGTAACAGACCAGTTTCTTACCAAACAAAACCATTGTAACAGCTGTTATAGGCTACTAGAGTTTCACTGTGATAATTTTCTATGTTTCAGATACAAAGCTTGGTGAAGATTGTGTAGCCACATGGCTAAGCAAGGACTAAAGACCAGAAAAGTTCTGGTTCAAAGCTGAGTGATCTGGTGGGTCCAGGCAAGCAGTTATTTCCCACAGAAGTTCCAACCTGGAGAGTTGTGTTTCAGAGAGGAATCCTCCTCCAGGAAGAGAAGCTGCTTCTGGATGATATGAAGAGAGCTCAGTACTCTCTGCAAGATTTGGCTAAGGACCTGGCATCACTGGTATTGGCACAGTGGCGCAAAAGCAATGGCAAGTTCACTCCTCCTGTGATCATTCAAGAGAGATCCATTGCCAGGAAGATTCTTGTCAGGTGGAATGAAATGATTGACCTAGTGAATGGCAGAGTGAAGGCTGCAAAGAGAGAGAAGAGAATATCTGAACTTGATACATTGTTTGACATAACAACCTGCAGACATGATATCACTCTCTGTGGAACTGAAGCATCTGGCTGCTTTGGCTGTGCTGTTAGAGTTCATGTGAACTGTGACTGTCCTCTGCCTTAGAAGATTCCAAAGCTAGAGCTAGAGTGGCTCCATTGCCAGAGGATCAAAACCTCAGAAGTTTCTGGCTTCTGGATGGCATCTGTTGATGTGAAGGAAACAGTGAAGCAGGTGAAGGCTGCTAAGAGGAAGGGGGAAGAACAGAAGGCAGCTGAGAAGAGAAACAGAAAAGAGGAAGAAGAAAAAGAGCTACTGCTTAGAGCTGATGATGGTGATGATGATGATGACGATGAGGTGACTTCTTTGCAAGAGTCTCCAGGCAGAGCAGCTCCTACTGCTGACACAGATTTTTTCCAGTACTGCACCAGGCACAAGCTCCAGTATCAACACTAGCAAAGTCTCCACCTCTGCCAGGAGGAACTACATGGATATCTCAAGCATTGCTGAGGCTGCAGTCAGGTTCAAGGTGGCAAACACTCCTGCAGCAGCCATTGCAACTTGTTTCTTGCAAGATCTCATCAAAGCTGGCCATCTATCTGCTGATAAGGCATATCTACCTGTTGACAGGATGAAGATGTGGAAGGGCAAGGAGTCTGTAATAGGTGCCTCGGTGGAGGCCCTGGAGGAAAGGACAGAGGGAGAGGAGATCAAGGGAATTTTCTTTGATGGAAAACAAGATAAGAAGTCAAAGATCATGAGGTACAATGAAGAAACTGGCCGCTTCCATCCTGATATTACAACTGAAGAGCACTATAGTGTTACCTGGGAACCTGAAGGGAAGTATCTCTTCCATTGTACACCAGACGAACCTGACGGAAATGAGAAATCTGCACTGAAGATAGATCAGGCTCTGTTTGAGTGGATTAGTGCTCATGGTGCTAAAGATACTATTGTGGTCCTTGGTGGTGACTCCACCAACACAAACACAGGACCTGATGGAGGAGCCATCACTCACTTGGAGAGACTGCTAGGTCACAAGTGTCACTGGCTGATATGCCAGTTGCATATTGTGGTGCCGCGTTTGTTAGCGGGCTAAAGATAAAGTAAAGGCCAATTTGAGGCTTTATTCAACATAAACATAGCATAGATCTGAAACACAGAAAACAATAATTAGTAAAGACTTGTTACACAGAAAACAATAATTAGTAAAGACTCATTACATTCCTCTCTTCTTTTATAATACGTGATCACAGAAAACAATAATTAGTAAAGCCTTGTTACACAGAAAACAATAATTAGTAAAGACTCATTACATTCCTCTCTTCTTTTATAATACGTGATACATTGCACGGTAAGAAACAAAACGACAAGTTCAAGATATTTTGGAAGAAAGAAGAGTCTACAAGTTTAGGCGTTGAGCTGGGTATCTGATTCGAGTGCTTCTTCTCAGAGGGGGACTCGTCTCGGAGGTTACTGACACAGGTGGGCCTCTCTCGACTTCGACTGGAGTCGCTTCGACGGGAGCTGTTGGGACCGTGTGTCGGCGGATCTCAGCGGGTTCTGAGTCGTCCGTTAGCGGGGTGGAATTGATTGGCGGACTGGGTACGGGGGGTTCATAGTGATTCGTGTCATCCGTATTGCTACGTCCCGCCGGTGCCAGGTCCCTGATGGATACGGTATCTTCTCTCCCATTCGGATGCCGTATAAACGCGTAGTTGGGGTTTGCCTCAATTAACTCAACTTCCTCGACGAGGGGGTCGTTCTTGGATCGGCGAATGAATTGGCGAAGGAGTACAGTTCCCGGAGAAGACAGCCACGTCGGTAGTGCAGAACCGGTAGAAGTACGCCGCGGGTGCGTGAATAGACGCTCGTGAGGAGTTTCGTTCGTGGCCGTACACAGCAGCGATCTAATCGAGTGCAGCGCGTCTGGTAGGACGGACTCCCATTGCGACATCGGCAACCCGCGATCTTCTATGGCTAGTTTGATGGTGTTCATGATGATTCCATTGTAACGTTCGCATTGCCCGTTTCCTTGGGGGTGATACGGCGTTGTGCGACTAGTCGCGATACCATGTTTAGTTAGGAACAGTTTTAGTTCCGAAGACATAAACGATGTCCCTCGATCTGTGTGGATGTAAGAGGGAGTTCCGAAGGTAGAAAATAACTCGGTGAGACGGGCGATAACGGTTGACGTGTTCGTATCACGGCACGGGAAGGCAAAAGGAAAGCGTGAATACTCGTCGATTACTGTTAGGATGTAAGGTCGCGAAGTTGCGCTCGGAAGCGGGCCTTTAAAGTCGATGTTAAGTCGGTCAAACGGGGACATGGCCCGTATTAAGTGACTAACTTCTGGTTTATAGTACTGTGGCTTACATTTAGCGCATGTTTGGCATTCCGACGTAACTCGTTTGATGTCATCCACTGAGAATGGTAGGTTCCTAGCTCTCACAAAATGAGTCATTCGGCGGACTCCTGGGTGTATCAGATTAACATGCAGCTGGGCGAGGGATATTCTTGGAGTAGCAGCGCAAAAGGATCGCGACAATGCGTCTGCGGCTCGGTTCTCGGGGCCCGGTCTGTATTTTATTGTGAATGAGTAGCCGGCTAGTTCTACACGCCAACGGAGAATCTTATCGTTCTTAATACGACCAGTAGCTTTTCCATCGAACATGAAAGATACGCTCCGCTGGTCGGTGACGACAGTAAAGTGTCGATAAGCTAAGAAGTGCTTCCACTTGCGAATGGATTCGATTACAGCGTATGCCTCCTTTTCAACGATGTGATGGCGACGTTCTGTGTTATTCAGAGCGCGAGAAAAGAACGCCACCGGGCGGCCGTTCTGGGTGAGGGTGGCTCCGATTGCTGAAGAGGAAGCGTCCGTCTCCACAGTGAACGGCAGTTCTTCATCGATTGAACCGACGACAGCTTTCGAGATATCATCTTTGAGTGTTTGGATCGTTGATACTTCCTCGCGAGTTAATGGGAATGATGAAACGTTGAGCAGAGGTTTGATCTTGAGGGAATAGTTCTGAATCCATTTAGCATAGTATGCGAATAGTCCGATTACGCGTTGTAGAGACGACTTGTTGCGAGGAGTTTGAAGTTCTTGTAGTGGCCGGAGGCGTTCGGGATCGGGCCGCAATACGCCATGAGAGATAGAATATCCGAGCAGGTGCACTGATGTCATCGAAAGCTTGCATTTTTCCTTGTTTAGACTCAGATTTACTCGTTTAGCGGCTTCCCAGAAATGTCGAAGGTTCTCATCGTGCTCTTCCCAAGTGGTTCCGCAGATGGTGAGATCGTCGAGGTAGGCGTATGTTGATGATAAGTTGTTCGAGGATATGAATTCGTTCATGACGCGCTGGAAGGCCGCGGCTCCGTTAGTTACTCCCATAGGGATCCTTCTGAATTGGTATAGATTTCCGTCAGCCTCGAATGCTGTGAAAGGTCGTTCAGACGGATCGATTTCTACCTGGTAGTATGCGCTTGACAGATCAATTACGCTGTAGTATTTGTGTTGTGAGACTTTGTTGGCTATATCATCGATTCGCGGAAGAGGATATGCATCTAGCATGGTAAATCGGTTGACGGTTTGAGAGAAATCGATTACCATGCGTTTTTTTTTTGTTTCGGTAGATGTGATGACTACTTGAGCACGCCAGGGTGAGTTACTGGGTTCAATTATCTCATCCCTGAGTAGCTTTTCGATTTCTTTCCCAATGAAAATTTTGTCCTCAGAGCAAAATCGTCTGGACTTCGTGGCGATGGGACGACAATCGGCAGTTAAGTTGCCGAATAGTGGTGGGGCTGAAATTCTTGATCGAGTAAGGCCGCATATATGGAGTGCTGGCTCCGGACCTCCGAAATTGATGTTCAATTCCTTGTGTCTGATTAAGAATGGGGTACCGAGTATTATGTCAGCGCACAGATCCGACAAGACGGATAGTTCGAGCTTTTCGTAGTCGCGGTCTCCCATCGTAACCTTCACTGTACATCGACCTGAGATGGCTGCGGATAGATTAGGCGAAGCCATTGATACGACGCCCGAGTGCGGAAGAATGGGCAGCTCTAAGTGTTTGGCTAGATCCTCACGAATGAAGTTGTCCGAGCTGCCAGTATCCAACAAGGCGAGACACGAACGGCCGTTGACGAGGATATCGACTGTTGAGTTGGTAGGCATGGAGGAGCTACACGATAGAGTGGTACTAATGGTCGCTAATGCTGCGGCTGAATGAGACGCTGTGGTTTTATCCTGTTTTTGACGTGCCGAGGAAGTACTTGAGCGGCAGACTTTGGCCCAGTGGCCGGTCTTTTCACATTTCGCACAGATAGAATCCTTTGCCGGACACCTGCTTCGTGGGTGGCGTCGAGACCCGCAGAAGAAGCACAGAGCGGCTTTGTTGTCGAAATTCGTAGCGGCTGAAGAGTTTGGGAGATCGTCTCCTTGGACGCAGGCAGGCCGGGCAGAGTCAGTAGTCGGCGACGGTTCGTGGCGAGAGCCAGTGGCTGCAACAGCACCGTAATGAGTGAGGTACGATTCTGAGTTTTTCTGGGCCTGATCTAATGTTCGAGCCTGGACGATAGCCTTTTCCAGTGAGAGTGTGTCATTTTCGAGTAAGCGGGTGCGGATGGCGCTATCTCTAATTCCTCGGATGAAAGCGTCTCTCACAGATGAACTCCTGTTTTCGTCGGCGGAAACCGATTTGAAGTTGCAGTCATTGGCTAGTTGTTGAAGAATTTGCAAGTACTCATCGAGGGTTTCCTCGGGCTTTTGGTGACGGGTGGACAACAGGTGGCGAGCGCATACCTCGTTTGGCTTCTTGACGTAGGTGGCCTCTAAGGCTGCCATGGCATTCTCATAAGTAGAGCAGTCTTGAATGATATCAGCGACATCGGGGCCGATATGTATGAATAGAACCTCCAATTTATTGGGGTTGTGTTCGGCGATAGTACTCAAGAAATATTTGAATCCGCGCGACCATAATTTCCATAGTTTCCCAGCTTGGGGAGAATTCGGAGAAGTAATAAATTTATCCGGGCGAATCACCTTCTCCATGATATAGTAAGATTACTGGATGAATATTTGCTTGCTGTATCTGAAAGGCCGACTGAATGGCCGATTGAAATGTTGAATAAATTGTGGTGCTGCGTTTGTTAGCGGGCTAAAGATAAAGTAAAGGCCAATTTGAGGCTTTATTCAACATAAACATAACATAGATCTGAAACACAGAAAACAATAATTAGTAAAGACTTGTTACACAGAAAAAAATAATTAGTAAAGACTCATTACACATATTAATGAACTCAGCCTCAGGCACATGATCATCAAGCTTGATGGTCCCTACACTCACAAGTCTGGGTTCAGTGGCCCAATAGAAAAACTTTTGGAGAAGATCAATGACATACCTGTCAACTTTAGCTTCAAGGCTCTGCCAGGAGAAGAAGATATAATTGAACTGCCAGAAGACATTGTATAGAACCTTAGCACTGACCAGAAGAACTGCTACCTACTGATGAAAGCTCTCAAGACAGGAGATTTGAGCAAGGAAGTTGCTGGTCTGAAGTGTGGCCCACTGAATCAGTCACGCTGGCTGACTACAGGTGAGGCTCTGTTGATGCTGTGGATGAGGCAGCATAGTCTGAAGGGGGAGGTGTTGAAGAAGCTGGAGGTCCTGCTGAAGTTCTACCTGGATTTCTACTTCAAGATGTATTTTGAGATCAAGGTGAAGCGCCACATGAGGTATGGACCTCACCATATTGTGACCGCTCTGAGACTGCTGAGAAGCCAAACCTCTGAAATCAGGAACATAATCACTCATGTGATAGTTCGTGGAGCATATCATGCTCACAGTGAGAACCTCATTGCCTCTCTCCTGTGTAGTGAGGATGAGGAGGAACGAGCATGGGGGTGTTGAGATGATCAAGAAGATCAGAGGTAAGTCTGAGTATGGAGACATGAGTCTGAGAACTCATAGAAACCCTAAACTGAATTTTGATGCCACTTCTCCAATTGGGATAAGGAGAAACTGTATGAGCCACTCTTCACTTGTAAGATGTCAAGAGGAGAAGTTGAGGAGCTTCTCAGGTCTTCACCTGAAGTTGAGAACTTCTCAGTTCACACTCAAAGCTGTGAAAGAGTGGTCCAGGAAGTTTCAGCTGCAGCTCATGCAGTGTATGGACAAGAGAGAAGAGATGGTTTGGTTCGTGCTAGGATCGATCAGAGAAAATTGTTGCCAGTTTTCAAGTCAAAGCAAGACATTATGAACATGTTTTAGATCTTTACAAGACCTGCTAGACAAATCAAGATGCTTTCAGAAGAAAAAATCTCAAAACATTCAGTTGACCAGCATATTATTACAAGCTGGGGGTGGAGGAGGGACTTCTACAAATATTAAAGAAGAATTGCAATTGCAAAAAAAAGGTTGAACGTCACAGCAGCTTGCGGAAAGGTTGGGCAGCTGTCATCACACTCAGTGATGCCAAAAAGAAAATAAATAAAAATTGGTGGAGGCGTTTCTAAAAAAACGAAAATGTAAGACCAAGAAAGAAGAACGAAAAGATTCTGCCTGATGAAGAGAACAGCCGCGAAATGTGGTGTATAGGAGACTAAAAATCATACAATTCCTTAGTTTTGGGCCATTTTGGGTGATTTTGGTTATTTTAGGGGTTATGAACCACTTTGGCTGATCTTAAATGGGTCCAAGCCTGCCCCTAGAAATGCTTAAGGGTATGTGAACAATATGGAACATATGGAGGTCATTTGAGGCTACCAAGTCTTTGAAATTGGCCAAAAATCCCATTTTTCGACAAAAAAGTGCGATTTTGAACACTTAAATGCGATTTTTCGCAAAAGTTGCAGAAGACGATTTATTTATTTATTAATATTAATTAATAACAACTAGCTGCTTATTTTTAATAAGAGCCCAGTAAAGCTTAAAATTTAAGGGCCAAATTAAATAAAATAAATAGTCGAGCTTCACAATTATTCATGTCATTGTAAATTGAAAAAAATGTATTTATGTTATTATTATTAATATTAATAAAGGTTATTCTATACTGCCAATCTTGAAATTCAAAGTTTTTCAATATTCGACCCTCTATTACATTTGGCAAGGTAAGATTACTATTATTAATTTTATTAACCTCCTTCCAGAATTCCCTACTGGAAGTATTGCTATTGCCTAATTTTCTGGCTAGAGATTCCCTGCGAAGATTCTCTTCATTTTTTTCTTATAAATCTAAGAGCACCCTTGAATGTAGCACGAGTTCTATTTTTCAGTTGGAAGAGTTCCCACTGCCTAGACTTCCCCATAGCAACCCATTCCACGAATACATTTTTAGCTACATCATACATATCAGCACAGTATTCTGACCACCCTGGATTGACATTTACTTTCCCCCATTTTTTATTCTTAAAGCTACTTCCACTCGCAGCCTTAATGGCATGTACAAGCTCACCGTAATACTTATTTAAGAGATCTACGAGTATATGTTTTACATCATCACAGGAAGGATTCTTACAAGCCAAAGCTTCCGCAGGAATCCTCACAAGCCTTAGCAGTGCATCAGTCTGCATTGTATAGTAATCTACCTCAGAGTGGCTAAGATTTGACCAATTAACCTTAGAGTAATCAGCATTATCACAGTCAATATCTAAGTCAGGTGCTACTATACAATGAAGCCCTACTACAAATGGGATAAGATCAGATTCAAATACATCATAAAGTATGGACATGCATACCCGTAGCCACGTTGAGGCAGACGAGGCGGCCGCCTCGTCTGGCTTAACGGACATTTTGGATCAATGGGGAAATTGAATTTCAAAGGAAATCTGAGGAAATTGACAGAAATAGGATTTGACCTGTCTCGTACAAATTATATTATTAATTATTATTAATTTAATAATAAATAATTATAATTATAATTAATAAAATTATATATAAAATAATTAATAATAATTTATTATTATTATTAATTATTAAGTACAAAAATTCGATTTTACCTAGAGTCGTACAAATCCAGCGCTCTTTAGCGCTTTTTAGGCAAAAGTCTAGCGCTCCTGAAAGTTTCAGTTGGCAACTCTGTAATGCAGGCACAGGCATGTCCTCCTGCTTGTCATTGTTTTGTTGCCTGAGTATTTGTTTTATTGGTGAAAAATGAAAAGAACGTCATCAGCAGATAATCGTGACTTTTTTTTCCAGGTAAGCAAGTTTAAAACCAAGCTTCAAATTTAAAACCATATAATGAGACAAATTTTGTGACGCATTCTGCCTAAAAGCATTATCTTTGAGGATTTTAAGAACATTAATTTTATATACTTTCTATATTTTTATACAGGGTGTCCCATAAGTCCGGCATCATAGGAGAAATTCATATTTTTCTATTTCTACAAACCATAATTCATATGTTCGGGATGCCAATTTCCCGTCCACCACCATTCTGTTCAGTGACGAGGCCGTTTTTTATGAAAATGGTGAGGTAAATCGACAGAACACCCGCTACTGGTTTCAAAACAACCCTCACTGGTATGCCTCTTCAAAGGAACAAGGTCCATCTCGGGTGATAGTATGGTGTGGCATTTGGAAGGATCGCATCATAGGCCCCCTCTTTTTCGATGAACATGTCACTGAAGGCACCTACCTACGTATGCTCAAGGAAGAAGCATTTCCCAGTGTCTTGAACGAAGAAGGAAATTTCCCAACATGGTTCCAGCAAGACAGCGCTCCTGCACATTACAGCACCCAAGTAAGGGAATACCTGTACCAACAATTCCCTGGTCATTGGATAGGACGTCGAGGGCCTGTAGAATGGCCAGCTAGAAGCCCGGATCTCACGCCACTAGATTTTTATCTCTGGGCCACTTGAAAGCGCTGGTATACGCAGAGAAAATTAGGAGTGTTGAACATTTGCGGCAGCGCATTATTGGGGCATGTAACACCATTACTCCCGACATCATTCACCGTGTGCTTGCTGACTGGGTATCACGTCTGAATTTGTGTATTGAAAACAATGGTGGACATATTGAGCATGTTCTGTAAATAAAAGCTTTTGTTTTGCCTTTTTTATTATTTTTCCTATGATGCCGGACTTATGGGACACCCTGTATATCAAAATATAATAATAATGTTTGTCATATGTTTGTAATATCTACAGTCAGAAAATTATATCTTAGTAAACTAATCAGAGAGAGAGAGAGAGAGAGCATGGCCCCGGACCCCCTAGTAGGGCTATTTTCGCCTCGTCTGTTTTTAAGCTCTGGCTACGGCCTTGACATGCTATTGATTATATTATAACCATCGTGGGAGGCTATACAGTGGTCTAGCCACGAGTGAGTCCCCCATGCATTACTAACATATGTAAATGAGTCATTACGGAGTAGCAATTTACTGGCAAGTTTGTAGTCGCATGCCTCACAGTAACTGATAAGAAGGTTAGCAAAATCTGAACTAGGTTTACTGATATTGCTGTTAAAATCACCAACCACTATAACACATGAACAGTCCAGCTCCTCTACCAGTATATTTAGTTTACAGAGTCTATCTAAAAATACCTCCTCGTTTTCAGCACACTCATAAGGCACAGAAACATTGAATATATGCCTTATTTTGTAATCAATAGTTAGTTTTATGGCTACAACCCATTCATATTCATAAGTAATGGGCTCTATAAACCTAGCCAGCTGTGAGTGCTAGGGCCGCCGAGAGAGCGGGGAAGTCGGGATAAATCGTCGGGGCCTGGACTTCTAGGGGGCCCGGAAAGAGGGGGGATAAAATCTAAAAATATTAATAAAGCAAATGATTAAATAACAGAGAGGAAATATAATTAATGAACATACATTTTATGGAGATTATCATAGTCAAACTGAAACACACAAAATATTATCTGCGGTCCACTAATGCCGAAGAACGACTGACAGATCTGGGAACCATTGTAATTAAAAGCCAGTTAGCCCGTACTTTAAATTTCATCAGAATCATTTACCACTTTGCTAGAGAAAAGGCAAAGAAAGTACACTTCTAATTATGAAAATCTTGCAGTAAACAATTGTCTTGCCTGTATGGACTGGTACTGCATTTGTAAATTGTATGGTGAGAGAATTAATATAATTGATTCAAAAAATAAAATGGTCATTTTCCTCCGAGTTGTTTATTCATACTGTATGTTTTGAATAGTGACTTGGACATATAATCAGTTTGCTTGTTATGTACACAAAAAACATTCATTCATAATAAAATACTGAGTAAACAGGGAGGCCCATATGCCAATCCTTCCCCTGGGCCCGGGCAGCTCTCGCGGCCCTGGTGAGTGCCACATTATGGCCAGGGCCGGCGAGAGCTGCCACGGACCCCGGGGAAGGATTGGTATATGGGCACCCCTGTTTACTCAGTATTTTATTATGAATGTTTTTTGTGTACATAACAAGCAAACTAATTAGGCCCTATATGTCCAAGTCACTATTCAAAACATACAGTATGATAATCGCTATAAAATGTATGTTCATTAATTATATTTCCTCTCTGTTATTTACTCATTTGTTTTATTAATATTTTTAAATTTTAGTCCCCCCCTCTTTCCGGGCCCCCTAGAGGTCCGGCCCCCGGGGATTTAACCCTGCTTCCCCGCCCTCTCGGCAGCCCTGATTATAGCTACACCTTCCTTCTTATTCTGTCTGCCCACAGTGATAACTTCACTATCACTATCATATTGTTTAAATTTTTGCACTCTTGTTTAGAGAGCCAAGTTTCTTGAAAGCAAGAAACGTCATGTGCAAATAAAAGTTTATTGATCTCACTATCAGCATTGACTTTGAGGCCTCTACAGTTATGCTACTAACACCGAGTCTGTGAAACTGAGCCATTATTTTTATACACACTATCACTGTTCTCACTCGGTGTCTCCCTGGGATTGCATGGTAGAGTCTGCTTACCCGTATTTTTGTGGACTGAGTTTTTCTTGAAGTTCATGTTATACCAATTATAGTAGATTCCTTCAGGCCACACTTTTAGCCCCATAAATATAGAGGTCACATTCTGCCTTAATATAGAAAGAGCTGTAGGTATCTGGTCGTTTACTGGTTAATTTGGAGCAGGTAGTCCCAATTTTTGTCATTTCACGCAGGTATTCTTCTAATTCTGAGGCAGATAGGTCAGGTGAAAAACGGGAGGCAAATACATGGGCCTGCCGAGATATTTTCACTGCCTTAATTGCTGTATTTGTTGCTAGCCCTAGTCGTGGTTCTCGTCTGGATGGAAGGGGGGGGGGTCCTAGAGTCCTGTTTCTTTTTTCGACGCAAACTCCTTCTACCAACTGTTGTCCACCGATACCCCACATTCTGCTCACCAGGGTGACTAGCTGCCAAGCAGATTTGAATAGTCCCTTGAGGCATGGTCATATTACTAATGGTTTCAGCAGCATTGCTTTCTGTTGCAGTTAATTTGTTGCTAGTCTGTGTTGGAGATTCATCATACAGGGTGACCCAAAAGGTACCTACCAAGTTTTAGCCTTTATTTCACCAAAACTATTGAGAGTACAAAGATAGTTCAAACGCAATTCAAATCAGCATCTCAAGCCATTTATATGACAATGTGTTCGATGTGCTGTCCCTTCACTTCGACGATTTTTCGCAACCTCATCCCAAAATTCGATACCACGCTGTGGAGAACCTCTGTCGGAATGTCGACGATTTGACATTCAATCAATGATTTCAGCTCCTCCAAAGTCTTTGGGTTGCTCTGGTAAACTCTATCTTTGAGGTATCTCCAAAGAAGTCACACGGGTTGAGATCAGGCGAATAGGCAGGCCAATCAATACCGCTTCCATAGTGCTTCCGCTAGTCCAAACCAATGACATTCTCTCCAAAATGTTCATCTAACAAATGGCGTGAGTATTATAGTGTGTCAGCAAATTTTCATCAAATTCTATTCATTCGTTTCGGAGAAAATGTAAGTTAATTATTGGTAGGTACCTTTTGGGCCACCCTGTATGTCAGACTATGCAGTTCAGGGTAGATACGTACTACCTGCTGCCAACTGTTAGGATGGTTGTTCGTGTTCATACAAGCTTTTATGTCATGGGACTTTTCTTTCAGAACTTGAGAGTAAAGTACTTTACCGTTTTCCCCCTCCTGTAGTTTGGATATACAGTTCTGCTGAGCTGTGAGAGAAGATGGTGTGAGAATAGGAGCATCAGGCTTATCCTGAGACTCACTATGCTGTATCGTGGTGATGGTGGTATCCCTGTCTGGCTGGGCAGTTTGCCTGCTGCTTATCTCAGCTTTCAAGTCTGAGATCCTACTGTAGAGGTCAGTTTTCTGTGTTCCGAGGTTATGCTGCTACTCGCCTTTTCATATATACTGTATACCATATGTCCCACAAAAAAGTACACCCAACTTTAGATTGTACTAACTCCTCCAAAAATTGAGATATTTTGGATCTGTTTGTTTGATTTAATATAGCAAATTATTCTTTGTTAACGTTCAAAATTTATTCATGTTTAAACGATTTAGTGTTTAAGCATCTGCTTTTAACTGAAGGGTACAGCAAAATGGGTTGCGCCGAATGATCATTTCTCCCAGCCAGATAGCTCCTCTTGCTTTAACCAATGTGCTACTTTTTACGTCGAAGGATATTGCAAATATTTTTTTTAAATAATTCTAACTTTTGTATCTAAGATACGAGTCATACATATAAATGAAGAATCTGAATTACTAAATTTATAAATAACTTTGAAACCCTTATCAAGCAGTTTACACGAAGGCAGCGCGTTCTCATGGTCACAACTTATCTGCAAACTAAAAGCTTAAAACAAGTTCAGAATACCTTCGAACTGCAATTTCCCGATAGAGCTTCTCCAACTAAACACAATTTTGAAGAATGTTCGGAAATACAAAGAAGAAGGAACGGTCCTCAATTTGAACAAAGGACGTTCAGGCCATCCAAAGACGGCAAGAACAGACGAGAACATTCAGCATTCAGCCCTGACTTGACCCCGTGTGATTACTTTTTATGGGGTCATTTGAAAAATAGAGTATTTGCATCACAACCTATCAATTTAGATGATTTGAGGACTCGCATCACAGCTGAAATCAACTTGTTAAAAGACAATCCAGATCTTATCAAAAGAGTGATGGGGAAGATGAGAGCTCGACTCCAGATTTGTATCGATAGGAATGGCGGTCATGTTGAAAGAAAACGAAACTAAGCATAACTTTTGCAATAAGGAATAAAGAAAAATCTGCTTTGTATCTTATTAAAATTATGTTAAAGTATCTATTATTATGTATTTGTCTTTTCATTACATCGATAGCACACACATTATTTTTTCATTCACCAATTTTGCGCAATCCATTTTGTTGTACCCTTCAGTTAAAAGCAGATGCTTAAACACTAAATCGTTTAAACATGAATAAATTTTGAACGTTAACAAAGAATAATTTGCTATATTAAATCAAACAAACAGATCCAAAATATCTCAATTTTTGGAGGTGTTAGTACATATGGTATATAGATATATCCCCCAACATTGTTCTTATTTTTTCTTCTTGTTTCCGATCAACAAGAATCATACTTAATACAGTATGTACAATTTTATTTTTAAAACTTTGTAAAATTTGTAATTAAGCTGAAAGTTAAATTCTTTTTTAATTAATTATAATTAATTTATAATTAATTCGATATTTTGTAATTTCAATCTTATTTTATATTCAATTTAAGTAACTGCTGACGACAGAAAAATAATTCCGAAACGCTTGATATTCATTAAAGAATGTTTAAAGTCTTGTTTCATCTTTTTATCCTTATATATATATATATATATATATATATATATATATATATATATATATATATATAAAAACATAAAGAACGACGCTTGTATAGGAGATATTCCGCGCAAGATGAGAGAGAGAGAACGAAACAAATGAAAAAATGAGGTAACCACCCGGGAATCGAACCCGGGATCTTCCGATTGCCGGTCAGATATGATAACCATTACACCATGGGCCTCACTCATTCAAATGTCGTAATTCTTCTACATACGCGCAGAAACCAATGCCCCAAGGGGGCACCTCCCGCATGCCGTAACATTATATACATTTAACTGCAAACACGCAGTATAATTAACGTAAAGAACGACGTATGTAGAAGAATTACGACATTTGAATGAGTGAGGCCCATGGTGTAATGGTTATCATATCTGACCGGCAATCGGAAGATCCCGAGTTCGATTCCCGGGTGGTTACCTCATTTTTTCATTTGTTTCGTTCTCTCTCTTTCGTTCTCCTCTATACTTACTTCGTTTCTATACATTAATATACTGCGTGGTCATTGCAGTTATATATATATATATATATATATATATCAGGCATGGGGACGAGGCCTGGCTTCAGGCCTCGAGACCGAGGCCAAGGACATACATTTTCAAAGGCCTCGAGGCTGAGGCCGAGTCCTTTTTAGGGGAGGCCTCACGAGGCCTTAAGATTGTTAGGCTGAGGTGTGATATTCGGATGCAAATAACGAATGCGGTATTTGCACCTTTGGGTGCAGATACTCACTAAGAAATCTTTTACAAATAAGCTACTCCATGCTTTGGGAAGGCTCAACAATCTAGCCTCGACTAGGCCTGAAGCCTAAATAAGTGACTATCTCATTAAATTTAATTAATTTTAATATATTTGACTTTTGCCGCGGTTTCGTGTTTCAAAAGTAGCCAATTTTAGACACATAGCGGTAAGAATATTTTATGCCGCGGCAGTTTGGCAACATTGTTGCCGGGTCATACAGTCAGACACAGTTGCCAGAACAAGATTTCTTTGGCACCATACATTAACCCAATAACTTTTTATTTCTCATTTCATGCAGTTCTTATTTCTCATTTTAATATACCCGCAGTATTTCAAGTATTTTTGATCTCATTGAAAGTTATGATGTGAAGATGATCTAGCAAAATGTTTCAAGATTGTACTAACTCACTTGTGTTGATCTTATAATTTCTGAATGGCTACAATTACTAGTGATTCTAGCGAGCATTGCAAACAGCTACATTTGGAGATGCCTTATTTTTTTTAAGTTTTGCATTTTTATGTATCTTGACGATAAGAAATTGTGGTCTTAAAATCTACCAAAGATCATTAATGTAATTGTAGCTTGTACTGTATGTGGAAGATGTTTCTGACGTACGGTAGGCATATAGGTATGAAGTTTATACCATGCCATTACTATATAATTATATATACACGATAATAATATAATAACGATAATATTAAGAATATATTTGCACCTGAAATTTCAACATGTTATACATGTAATTTGATTCAAGAGCATATTTAAATGCACCTGATATTATCCATTATCAGACATTTTTAAAGTTATATGCATAATACTTTATATTATTAAAGTAAATGATAAAGACCGAAAAAAATATTTGCAAACAATATAACAATTTACATCTCAAGTTATAATGCCGATATTAACAAAATTATTGTTTGCATCCGATATTATATATTCATTTCAAATCATATTATTTAGAAGTTTATATATTAGAATTTACGACGGGCGAAAAATAAAATTATCGACGCTAGTCGCTAGTTATCAGTATACCAGGTGGTATTCTTCTCTAGTTTGGCCTATTTTTTGTTATAGAAATAGATACAGTACAATAGTTTATACACATAAATAACACAAACACATTATATGAGCTCAGTTCAACTGATGATAGATTGCTTTCCCACACTAGTTTTGCTACATTAAGTCAATAGGTCTGCTGCTGACTGACTGAATAATATTTATATACCGCGACATATATAATATTTATGTACTTAACGTCATAGTGACCTGTCACTAATTCGTTGGTCACCTACAGAGCTGGGCATTTGCGGCATATTTTGCGGTACTGCGGTACTTGCGGTACCACCGCACTACCACCCCGGGCCCCCATAACGCAGTACCGCAAAGGATCGCTGAAAGTACCGCAGTACCGCTACCGCATTCAAATTTCCGCGTACCGGTTTGGTACCGGTTTGGTAGTGCAGCAGTACCGCAGTACCGCAATATGCCGCAAGTGCCCATCTCTGGGACTCACCTAACTGAATAGTATTTATCAAAGACTGCCGCCTGACTAGTCACCTGTCTGAATAATATTGAGCAAAGTATGCCGCCACATACGGTCACCTGTCACCAGAGCTGGGCACTTGCGGCATATTTTGCGGTACTGCGGTACTGCGGTACTACCAAACTACCAAACCGGGACCGCATAACGCAGTACCGCAAAGGATCGCTGAAAGTACCGCAGTACCGCTACCGCATTCAAATTTCCGCGTACCGGTTTGGTACCGGTTTGGTAGTTTGGTAGTACCGCAGTACCGCAGTACCGCAAAATATGCCGCAAGTGCCCAGCTCTGCCTGTCACGTCATGGTCCTCACCTGAAGAATACCCACCCCGAGCGCGCCCACCTGAAGAATCTCCACCCTAACGCTACCGGGGGTTGAAAATTACAGCACAAAACAAATCAGGATTCCCTAAGGACTCACGAAAGTCACGAGGCCTTTCTATTTTTCAGCTGACCTCCAGGCCGAGGCCGAGGCCACTTTTGAGGTCCGAGGCTAGGCCTCAGCCCCATGTCTGATATATATATATATATATATATATATATTCTTCGTTTTGCTTCCGCCCGAATTGCTCATTCTGACGAAGGTCAAGCTTGTCACTCCACCTTAGACCTACAGTTTAACGTGGAATCCGAATAACGCCCTACCAGCAGTCTAGCGTCTTAACCACTAGGCTATCCAAGGTCAGGGGCGGCTCCAGCCTTCTGGGCTGACCGTCTTCCAAAATTTGAAATTTTCGCTAGCACCTTTTCGGCAGAAGTACATTTTCAAGTTGCTATAACATATTTTTAAATGAAATGAAAGATATAAAAATAAAACAATGGAAAATTACATCATATTTATCAAAATATTATATAATTAAATATTATATATATTATTAAAATATCATATAATAAAAAAATTCACTGAAAATTCTGACCGTCTTCCGGAAGACGGTCTAAATCCGCCCCTTGAAGCTACCCATTTATCGGCTCACCTGAAGATCCGTCACCCCAGCCTTTTTTAGTCAGGTTTATAAGGCTAACTAACGAAAATATCACGACCTTACCTAACCAGTCGTTAGGTCAACTGTACGCCCTTGACGATTGGTTAGGTTAGGTCGTGATATTTTCGTTAGTTAGCCTTATAAAGCTAACTAAAAAAGGCTGGGGTGACCGATCTTCAGATGATTCCGTTTATCTACCAGCCAATTTTTTTTTATTGTGTGGAAGGATGAACAGATGGGTTTTGCTGCACGCCGCCTGTCTTCACCGGGTCTAGATCCCAGGTCCGATGGATTCGTAGTCAGCGACGCTAACCACGATACCAACGAGGCACACACACACACACACATATATATATATATATATATATACCCCTCATAAGTTAACGAGAATGCGTTCGAAAAGACCTCGGTAACTTTCGAAATCGTTAACTGACGAGTTTAACTTCTTATTGGAAAAATTGAGTTACGTCCGGCGTCGGCCAAAATCGACCCTAATTTTCGGCCAAAACCCATTTTTTTTTTACATTTTTCCTTACACATGTACTTTGATTCATGCACTTATTAAAAAATTATTAAAAAAAGTAACAATACTATGTGCAAAACAGAAAATTACTCATAAAACATGACGTCATCTGGCTGCGCGGTGGAGGTAGCGTCTTTGAGGCTCAGACGCTCAGATCGCTTACCGTGTTCTGGGCGCTTGCGGGTGATGGTGTGGAGGCTAGGAAAGATAGGTTTTCAAGTTTTCAGACGATGAATCAAGTTCTGCCCGAACACAAGCAAAATTGGAAGAAGGCTGGGGTTCGTCATCGACTTGTTTGGGTGGAGACTGTGGCTGGTTGGAGGAAAGCGTGTGAGCGACGAGCGGGCCCCGCCATCTATCGGCGCGCGGAAAATTCGAATGAGCGTTCGCTAACTTATGAGGCTTCTTCGTTAAGTTGAAACCTCGCTAACTAACGGGAAATGCCTGTATACACTGTGTATATATATATATCTATATATAGTGGCCTACGGATCACCAATCTGATGTGGCCAAGAAAGTAGGCTTACTATAATTTACTAATTAAATTGAAATGAATAAGTAGGGGTCACCAGCTTGGGCCTACAGCCCAGACAAATAATATTTAATAAGGAGAGAGAAATTACTTTGTTGTTTTGTGTTTAATTAGGAAAATAAATAAATTATTTGTTCACACTGATTAACAATTCTATAACGGTATTTATGCTATGTTAAAGATGACTGATTAATAGCAATAAGAAATGGTTATACAGTCTAATTGTTAAGTAAATACACTAATTCAGGTAGGCTAATGAGATATGCAGAGGTGAACACAGAATACGTAATTAAGCCAATAATAACTGAAATAATAAAAGTACAGTATGGCACCGTAAATGGATTAGATCGGTAAAAATAAAATGCATAAAAGAGCACATAAACAATCGGATGCCAAATAAGTAAGTTATGTGAATGAACACAATAACAAGGTGATACAAAACTACGGTATTGGTACAACACTTGAATAGGCCTTCTGCGGTCTTAACGGGAGAGTTAGTTTGAACGGTACTGAAGACACTTTTTAGGGCCTACGTGATTATGCTGAGTGTGTGGACTTTCAGCTTGAATCCTGAAGAGTCTAGCACGACGTAACAAAACACTGTAGGCCGAGTGAGGGCCGGCAAGAGGCTTACCGCGACGCTGGATAACTCTGAAGACGTGTTGACGTACTTCTTGAACGGGCACCGATCGAATTGTGGTGAAGGATGAGTGAAGCCAGGGCCCGAAGGATACGCCGGTATAGTGCTGAAATTGTAGGTCGCCTCAAGTGTTGATTCGCTTCGTGTATCGTTAAGGTGTTGCTTGAGGGACTGAGGCCGGCTGAGGTCTAACGGCGCTACGTGAAAGAGGAGATTCACGAGGAGTAACGAACAAAGTGAGGTTTGTGGCTTGTAGCCTACTAGAAGGTTTACGGACCTGGGCTTCGAAGGATTGCTTCTGCAGGCGGACTGGCCTTACCGGCGAGAGGATGAGTGTTGAAGGCCGGTAGAAACTCCTGCATCAGTGATGTTGCTTTTGCAGGATAAAATTGTAGGGGGCCTTACTTGATGATAGACTTCGTGTATACTCGACCGGAGTCTTGAAAGAACAGTGGGCCGCTCTCCGGAAGGCTGGAAAGCGTGACGAGTGGCAGGGCCGGCGAGAGCTGCCACGGGCCCCGGGGAAGGATTGGTATATTGGGCACTCCCTGTTTACTCAGCATTTTATTATGAATGTTTTTTGTGTGCATAACAAGCAAACTGATTATATGTCCAAGTCACTATTCAAAACATTGTTTTATTAATATTTTTAGAGTTTATCCCCCTCTTTCCGGGCCCCCTAGAGGTCCGGGCCCCGGGGATTTAACCCGGCTTCCCCGCCCTCTCGGCGGCCCTGACGAGTGGTGCTACTGACGAAGGTGCTAAGAATGAGACGTAACAGCAAAAACGAGAAGATGGCAAGTGAGAATGATTTGAGAAAGAACCTGCATTTTAAAGCCTTGGTGACGTCCTCTAGTGGTCATTTCTGGAAATACCACAAAATCTGTTTCCTCCGTGGGCCTGTTTCCTGCCCACGTGTATAGCCTTTGTTTTGAAACCATGATGTTTGAGAACGGCGAGGAAAGGATTTCTGGTCTCTCTCTCTCTCTCTCTCTCTCTCTATATATATATATATATATATATATATATATATATATATATATATGAAAATGAAAATGAAAGGGTTTATTGGCAGACTATAGTCCATATGACAATATTATTAATACAATGACAGTTCACATACTAAGGATAGAAATATATACAGTTGATTAGAAATAATACAGTAATGTCGAAGTTAAGTGGAGCTACAGACAGACGTTTTCGTACCAAGAATTCCATAGCTTAGAGCAGTGGTCTCCAAACTTTTTTGATCACGCACCCTTTAATCAGCAAAAATAAATAACACGCACCCCTAATGAACATTATATATATATATCCTTTCATTATTTACTAGTAAGTTAATAGTATACAACAGAAATACGATAGGGTGAAGATATACTTACCAATATAATTTAATGAGAACAATGTGGCTGACTGTGCTTCATAATTTCTGAAAATCTTGGTTTGACACTTTGTGATACAGCGATTCGAAGGTCCGGTTCCAAGTTCAGTTTATTTCGATTCTTGGTTTTAATACCTATCATAGCAGAAAAAGACACCTCACACAGATATGTAGATCCAAATGGAAGGAGCGCATCGTTCGCTGCGCTTACTAAATCTGGGTACTCATTTTTTAATCCAATCCACCAATTGTGCACAGTTTTCTGTTGAAATTCAGTTCGTAAACTTGTATCTTCCCTGATGTCAATCAATTGTTATTTTACAAAATAATGCGGCGATCTCGAATTGTGATATTTAGTTTGCTAAATTTTAATCGCAAGTAAGCGATATCGCGGATACTATTCAAAAACTTTCTACGAAAAAACAATGATAAATCAGAATCAACAAATTTTCTTCGCGCATCCCCTAGATCGGCAGGCGCACCCCACTTTGGAGACCACTGGCTTAGTTGGCAGTAGCATAGCCGCAAAAAGGTAGAGTGCAGGAATGTTGCAATGGTGCAAGAGATAATTGCCAATGTTGCAAAGGGGGTAGGGGGTGCAAAGGGGGGGTAGGGTATGCAACAACTTAATGTTGCAAAGGGGGGTGGGGGATGCTGCAGGTGCAACAAGGGGTCATGAAACTTGGAGGCGGCGTTATCCCTCAAGAGAAAGACAGGAGAAGGAGTGAAAGGAAGAGAGGTGTTCACCTGGCAGGAGCCAAGTGCACACTAAGACTTCAGCCGAGTGGCCGTTGTCTTATAGACTCCTACTCAGCCAGTTGGCTTTGAAGGCGTAAATGGCTTGTTCAGGTTGAGTTGTCAGATACCACTTTTTATTTTAATTGTTCAGGTATACATTATTGTGGAGAGTTGCGAGATACCATTTTAATTGTTCAGGTATACATTATTAGGTTGCCAGATTGTACCATTTATATAATTAATTCTTAAAAGTTGGCTTAGAATTCCGTTAGTAGGTTTAGAAGGCGTAACCAGCCATTTGGTATAATTGTTTACAACCAAAATAATTAAATAAAACAACATTACATCATTCTGTTTATTATAAATATATAGAAAATAAATATACATTTGAATGATCAATTAAAAATAATAAAAGTTTAAGAAATATGAACGAGGAATATGCATATAATCAAAAAATATATCCGTCAGTATAACAGTACAGGAGAAATATATATATATATATATATATATATATACACACACACAATTATATTATGGATATATATAGAAAATACACATTGGAATGATCAAAAAACAAAAATAAGAAATAAGAAATAATATAACCATCAACATAGCAGAAATATATACACACAACTAAATAAATAAATACATACACTTTATCTTCTACCGCGCAAAATAAGAAATCGTATAGCCATCAATATAGCAGAAATATATATATACACACACACAAATATGTTAAATATATAAATACATTTCACTTTGTTTTCAAAATACTAAACTCGCACTTAATCGAGTCTACAATTACATCATTATTCTGCATTACGCAGTATACGCGGTTTAATAATATTTCACCGCTTAAAGTATAGGGAAACCTGTACTCGATATGACGAGCCTTCATATCGTTCAGTACTATTTTTGTTCCCACTTTACAACCGGTTGGTAAGTTATCTTTAAATACGTCTAGAATACAATCAAAAGCACGCACAAAGAGTTCATCGTCAGCCACATTATTAAACACAAGTTTATAAACACGCCTTTCCAATCGAGGGTTTATTTCTACCGACGCGAGCTTTTCAATCGTGAACTCATCTTCACTCAACATAGCGGCAATTGAAATACTCTTCTAAGTCGTTACGACAACTGATCGTTATATAAAGAAATAGTTCTTCAGGGTGAACGATGTAGGTGAGCTCAGCCTTGTACCGATCAATTGCTTTGTACCAAAGTTCATGGTATTTCAAAGTCTAAACTTTTTAAATAAACGTCCAGCTCTAGACCATTCTCACCTTGTTCAGCCCTACACTCGGTAAACCCATCGAGCAGAACGGTATATGCTATTCAAGTACTGTATCAAAATAAAGCATATCCGTAACACGCGCGTCTAATATAGGTTTCAGCTTGCGGAATCCGACGATTTCAAACATTCTGTCGAGGATGAAACGGTTTCGCGTAGGAACAAGAGCGTTATTATCAGTAGCATTCTTCCACATCAGCCGTATATCAATGCATGGCCGATCGTTATTTATACACAACGTACATACAACGGCGTATGAGGGGGTGTCACTAATCTGCTCTCTTCTTGTACCTACGTTAGCAGGTATTTTATAACGATCTTCACTCCACTTCTCAACTATCACGAAGATTCTATTCATCTCCTCGACACTTAAATAACAACATTCCATTTGTTTGTTTGTCTACATTCCGTTTCCAGTACATAGCTAACGGCACCGGATTTACGGTTGAACACGCGCAACGATTTCGTCACGGACACATCGTACGAGGCGTTGAGAATGCTGCTCAAAGGAAGTTCCATCGTGTTCGAGGAGCGCACGTCCACTCGGTTCAAGCTCTGAGATAACTATGAGCCGCGTGAGGCACGCAGGTAGGCAGGAACGGTTCGATGGGCGGTTGACTCACCCTGATGATACGTGAATGGGTTTGTTCGAACTCGTATGATCCGTGAGGTGCGAGTCGCACCATAATCTAATGAAACCTGTGCGGCGCTGACCCAACATGAATTGTTGTACCCAGAGCTGGGCAATAAATACATTGAATGTATTTAAATACTAAATACTAAATACATGGGAGAAGTGTATTTAAATACTAAATACTAAATACATTTTACGAATGTATTTAGATACTAAATACAAAATACATCAATTGTATTTAAATACATTTGTAAATACATTTTAAATACATACAACTTTTAACATATGCATTCACTAATTCACTAAGCCATGACACGCACACGATAAAGAAATCAACCGCTTTCGACTAAGAGTGGCACACAACTGATTGAACTGACACGTTGAAACATGAACCATGCTGTACTACACTGTCGACGCGTCGTACTGTGCTAGTACAGAACGTGTATTAAACCAGTAAAAGTATTTACATTTTTATATTTTGAGTATTTAAATACATTGTATTTAAATACTCATTAAAGTATTTAAATACTGTATTTAAATACATGAAAAACAATGTATTTATAAATACAGTTCTAAATACACAAATGTATTTAAATACGTATTTAAATACAAATGTATTTAAATACTGCCCAGCTCTGGTTGTACCCCATTATATTGGGTAGGTGTTTTGAGAAATTTTCCGGTACAAGAATTAATTTCGGTTTTAACGTTTTATCACTACCAGAATACGCACCAGACAGTTTCCCTCAGGGTAAATTTCACGAACTAGGCACATTTTATAATGTTTTATCTCTCCTAAACATCTTCACACTCCGGCGCACTATTTGAGAGGAACATATGCTCATATTTTTCCTTTTTGCCTAGCAAACGATACTCGTCTCTAAAGTCTGCTAAAAACTCACGCAGGGCACTAGCCACAACCTCACTACGAACCTCATCATGATATACATTAATATAGTGATAAAAATACTTAAGATTCTCCATGATGACGAGATTCACATTTTCAGTCGTAGGGTATGAGTAATCGACATGGTGTAACATGACATAATACCGCTTGTCACCACTCATCCACAAGACTCATTATCCATATCTGCTGCTTCTCTTCTGCACGCGTTGTTTCTTTTACTTCACGGTATATGTGAGACTTTATAAAGTTTAGGTCTACAGCATACTTCAATACATCGTCTGTGCAACGAAAGCCTACAACGGTCTCACCAGAATAACCATAGAGTATTTGTACATCTTGCTCCTTCGCACGATCCAATGTGGTTTTAAAAGAGGCAAAGGGGGGGAATAGGAAGTTTTTCGGTATCCACCACATCTTGACACTTTGCTGAATACCATTTCATAAACGTTGAACAAGCAATATTAAAGGTAGCCATTTTCTTCTACGGGCGAATACACGTCTGAGCTCAAGGGCTTACTGCAGTCAACTGACCACGCAGGGAATCCCAGATAGTAGCATGACTCACGTTGCTGGTCTTACAGTGGGCGGAGCTTAGAACTTTCACCTGTGCACACACACACACACACAAAGGAGAAAGTGAAACGCTAATTGAAACATGATTTATTTAATAAACGAGATATTCAAGTTATATATATTTACAAATACGTGTAATAAATAAGTTAACAATAGATACATCAAAGATTATATACAAGACATATATTTACAAATACGTGTGATAAGTAAGTTAACAATAGACGCATCAAAGGTTATGGTATCCAAAGGGTACGGTATCATAGGTACCAGGTAACTGGTAACGTTTCCTATAGGTGTTACGGCACACCTTCGTTCCCCTAAGTTCCTTCACGCCCCCCAGCTTCTGCGCCCGAAAATTGTGGGTGCCTACAGTTAGTTGGGGAGGCCGTTCCTCATCATCGTCCAAACACACTAGATCCTTCAACGATTCAAAGTTAACAACCCGCCGATTCGCATGGTTGAGCGTAATACCCTTTGCCTTCACGATATATTTCATATCCTCCCCACCCTCACCCGTACCCCATAAGTTTTAGGTCCTGTTGAGACAAAAGAGTCGGCGTATGCGTTGTCCCCATACTCATCCTTGATCTCATCAGTGAGCTCGCCGAGGAACTCCCCAATAGCAGGCATGTATTCACCCTCCCTCTCTGTGAATATCACGCTATCTGTATCGGCATACAATACTCTCCGCCCAAGAGAATGCAATAGACCCCAAAGTTTTATGCGGGCGTAGGCTGTTGTGAAGCTGGCCACAGGTATGTTTGTAACCCTTGAGGTATCTGTGGCCAATTCAGTGTTGTTGTACTTTATTATGTAAGTATTACCTACATTCACGATCTCCATGACCTCTTTATCGGGAGCATTGGCATAATCCCAGACTTCACTATAACTTTGTGCCAAATGAATGTTCCCTTTGCCGGTATTCTGTGCAAATTTTCCCCATAGACTGTTTAGACACAACTTTGCACTAAAGCGCTTGCCAGGATTCTTTGCAATTTGGGCACGATCAAGTTGTATACCTTCGCGGTCGCGGTAACGTTGAATATAGGCAGACTTTTCATCTTCGGTATCAACTCCTCGCGGATACCCTGATGCCTCAACCTTATCCTTCAAAAATGCGTTTATATATGGTGTGAAAAGGTTGGGTAGCTTCTGAAACCTCCACACCTCATGTATCTTCAGTATTCTATACCCATGGCGTACGGCTAGGGCCAGCTCAGGACTTGTATATACGCCTCTGATCTTGCTGGTGGGGTATATGGTTACAATTCGCCGTTATTCTCTTCCGCGCACTTCACGCACAGGGAAACATGAGCTTGTGGTCGATAACGAGGTAAGATTGGCATCCATAAATTGCGTGGGGGGAGTACGTCTACGAAAGAGAGCCCAAAGTAACGATCATTCAAATTTCTTGAAAATTCATTGATGGAGGGCAGGTTAGGTCCCACCAGTTTCTCAGGAGCGCCCACGGGGTACGGATTGTTCTTCATCACGTATGGGTATAAAGAACAGAAATCGTAGTAATGGAGCTTCACACCCTCCGTAGGTGGAAAGTATAGCCTGAATGGATTTGTACGTCCTCCAAACAAGCTATCACCACATTTGAGAGGATCCAGCACCATTGAACGCTTGATCGTGTTTATTTCCTCACGGTACACCTCGTCTGTCTCCATCCGTGCATCATATTCATGCTCCCACAAGACTTTGTGAGTGAACTGGGATCCTATAAGTTGATCGCGGGTGCGGGTCCATGCAAGACAGTCGGCAGGAGATCTACCGTGGATATCTCCGGCGATTCCGCACTCAGGACGGGGCATCCATGCCACCAGCATCCGTTAAAGGAGTACACAGTCTTCACACCAGTGACACGGTTTTCACTTAACCCATCAACCCAAAAAACCACCGTTAATCTTAATGGGTACTTCACCCGTGTTGCGGGCGTGCTTTATGTATACACCTGTCTGTTGCTGTAGGTGTATGAGCCAGTAAATAGCCTTGTGGCCGTAACTGCGGGGTTGTTTCGGTGAATAATGGCTAAGGTGGCTTTAGGCATGAAGTTATTCTTGAACACCGTAAAACATAATGACGCGATGGTGGTTGCGACTTGCAGCGGATCGCATTTGAAACGGCCTATGTACATCCTTCTAAAGGCCTGGAAACATACTCTAAGCACTCGCACATCATTCACGCAATAACGCTCACATTCATCAGCTATATTATAAGGATTACGTTCATTAAAACTGTTGTAGTATCGATCAAAGTCTTCACGTTCATCTACACTCATACAGTCATAGTTAAAATAATGTTTGGGTGGTGGTGGGCCTACGTAGTTTAAAGTCTCGCTAGTGAGGAAAGTGTAAGGGAAATATCCTTTTGAAACTTCAGCTGCTACGCCCATCACCTTGGGTAGCTTTGCTAATTTACAAGGTGTGAATAATAAAGTGTCTTTAAATTGTACATTACCTCTTATTTGCATCTGTATTAATTTGTTGCCTCTTTTCAATGGATCACCTGTAAATATCTCAGAGGATTCGTGCTCAAGCAACTCCTTATAAAGGAACTGCGTGTCAAACTTTGCACCGTTATGGGCGAGAATATACACAGTCATTTTCTTGAACTTGGCTAACTTGACAATATAGGACACACATAGTTTCACAGGACTATCGTGGACATTCGTTTTAAAAACGTTTGTCCGTTTACCGCATTTGGGGCACTCGCCACATTCGATCTCCATACATTCATCGCAGATAGTCTGGCTCACAAGTAAATGTGGAATTACCTCTTTGGTTTCAGCATTCGTATATGTTTCTATATCGTAGTATACAGTTATACAGGTTTTTTTTTAGGCTTGGCGTCTTTCATATAACATACATGTTTTACTCCATCCGCCTTATATTCCTCCTGGCATGTAGGACAGTGAATTTCGTCACATTTGTGCTTAAATTTTCCCCAATTATCCATTGTGTGAAACATACCACATTCACAGATTCTCATTGCGAAACAGCTATTATTGAAAAATGTTCGTCTACACACATTACAATCCCTCTTCTCAGCTTCAACTACACGGCTTTCACATTTGGAGCTTTTACACTGTTCACATACCATGTGACATTCTTTACAATGTTTCACTATATCATCCGCAAACTCGAGGCATCCCTTACACAAATCATGATGCCGTCCATATTTTCGACTTTTATCGTAACTCGCGTAAAGGCACCTTATATTACGGATGGGGAGATACGTTGCCCCTGACAGACCTAAGATAAGTAGGGGCCTTGTACGATCTCTCACACAGCTTTTAAAAACATACACAGTCCTACGATGATCATCCAGTCCAAACACAACTATACGAACATTCATTTCCTGTTCTACCATTCTCAGCTCTTCAGGGCCCATATTACAGTCAAATTCAAGTTCACAGTCTACAGCTAGTTTACGGGCACGTTCCACGACCGTAGGCAGCCAAATTTTTTGAGCCCGTGTATTTTGTACAGTAAACATGCGAGCCAAGACTACTGCTATAAAGCCGCAACCACGATCGACGTTTATATGCCGTCTATAAATAGCTTGAGAATTGAGGTTAAGAGTATACGGTATGGCACTATGACCCGCAACACGGAATACACGATCAATATTTACCGTGAAGTTGTCCATATTGAAGGCTATACTACTTTGGGCGGCTGCATTATACGTCCTAATATATATTCTACATCTTCAGCCGCCAAACGTCTAAATGGCACTACTACCCAATAATCATCTACATCACCGTCATCTGACCCGAATCCGAAGGACAGACTCGTCCTGACTTCACGCTCGTCGCGGTTCTGAAGAGCAAACTCTACAATACGCTGTACAACCCGGCGTAGCCCGCGCTCAATTCCATTGCTATACATGGCTCTAGGGTCGACCCTGACTCTATACCGATTTCTAGTCAAGGCTGGTGGGGGCTGCGGAGCGCACCAACTCAAACGTTATATCATCCTCAACAGAACGGGGGGCAACTGTGGCGGATGAATAAGGGGATATATTAGCGGAAGGTGCTGCTGGGGGCTTGTTGCGTAAGAGGTTGAGGGTTGGGGATCTATTACTGGTGGTGGTTGGCTAACAACAGGACGCGTATTTCGGTCGCTTTATACCTGACGTGGGGTTCTCTTCATCGTACCTCCGCTTTGAACGTGCTACCGGTATCGCTGGTGAGGGTTCGTCGGCAGGGGAGGATTCTGTGATCACAACTACACTGTCGTCGGGGTCATCCGTAATGTCGATGAGGGTGCTGTACCTCATCGTCATTCACGGTTCTATGGGAGAAGAAAACAAAATATAAGGAACAGCACTCAAAATTTGTAATATTTTGTAAATGATCCACTTAGGAGTGTGACGTGTTAGAAATGGACTCTGTAGAAAAATTCAGATTCACGAGCCCATCCACATGTATTATATCTGGACCTACAGGATGTGGTAAAACTGTGTTTATGCTTAAAATCATTAAAGAAAAGGGAGAGATGTTCTCGAAATTTGTGCATGAAGTTATATGGTGCTATTCGACGTATCAATCAGTGTTCAACGAGTACCAAGATGATATTTTGTTCCACAAAGGCGTATATGACGTTAATTCGTTAAAGAGAAATGAACATACATCATTGTAATTGACGATCTCATGTTGGAGATGGATAAAACGTTTGCCGAGACATTTACAGTATTCTCCCACCATCTTAACATAAGCGTGTTCTTCATCAGTCAGAATCTATTTTTCAAAAATAGATACATGCGCGATGTGTCGTTAAATACACAATATCTAGTCTTATTCGCACAACGTAGAGATGTATCACAAATTGGGGTATTAGCCAATCAAATGTTCCCGAATCAGCGTAAGGAGTTTTTGGAAGTTTATAAAGAAGCTACAAGCACGCGTTACGGATATTTGCTTTACGACCTTCATCCGCGAAACACGGAGCCTGAAACGGTGTATATTCCAGTATGACAAAGAGACTAAAGAAATACCGTGAATTAATAAAAATCTATCATCGACTGCCCCGGGCAATGCAACAGATGTTTATTAAAAATATCGACTCCGACTTTTTAAAATGCATCTGTGAAATTTGCCTTAACGTTATAAATTGCAATGTATCAATGAACCCCCTCAGAAGGCTCGCCTACGCCGTTACAAGAACATAATACGTGCACTCGCTCGTAAAAGTCAAACTGTAGCGAAGAAAAAACGAATTATTGTACAAACAGGAGGGTCATTTCTCCCCATCTTATTTTCAGTTTTGGGTCCTTTACTGACTAGATTAATATAATGAAGAAAGTGGTAGTGATTCCACACGAGGTGTACGCTTCACTGCAAAGGAATCCAGACACGGATCTAGATCCCCGTAAAAGCAGACTTAAAAGAATGGAAAGCGAATTCCTCGCCCTATTAAACAGTGAAAAAACACCTGATGAGAAAAGAATCTTATACCAAGAAGCTCTGCAGAAATTTCTTCACGAGTATGAAAATTATAAGAACCCGACAGAGATTCCTGTGGTTATTAGGCACAGCACGGGGGACGATGGACATGGCGACATTGGATCTGTACCTGACGATACAGCTGACCAACCAAAAATTAAGGGATCAGCCACACAACATATCGAGCATGTATTTAAAAGCACCCTCCCACTTACATTGAGGAATAAAGGTTTAAGTCTTTATAATCTATTGAATGAGGACCCAGCCATACAATGGACCGATACAGGTGAGATCATTGTGGAAGGATCAAAGGTACAGGGGTCGAATATCGTAGACATTGTCCATGATCTGGTGAGAAAGTGGGATAGGCCATCACCATCAGGATGGAAGCATATTAAAGCAAGACTATAACAAATAAATGTCCCTAAAACGTTCATAGGAAATCTGAACAGGTTAAAAGACTTGGAACATGCAACACATGTGGCACAATTGAAGACGCCGTCACCCCCGGCGGTAACACCTTTGAAGAGGAGAAAGAAGAGGATAAACAACGGTCAACCCTACCCACGTGCCTCTAAAATACGCAAATGGCTAACGTATTAAGTAAACGCTATTATGACATTTCTAACCCAGCCTCCTACGGCGGCGTAGATAGACTGTACAGAAGTGTTTACGGAGTAGGAAAAAAAGATGATGAAAGATTTTTGCGGGAGCAGGACGCTTATACGCTTCATAAGCTTGTGAGAAAAAGGTTTAAAACAGCCAAGACAACGGCTTCCTCGATTGATTCTATTTGGCAAGCAGATTTAACAGACATGCAAAGATATTCTGTGTATAACGATGGTTACCGTTACATTCTATTCATAATAGATGTATTCTCTAGATATCTGTGGCTAGTTCCTCTGAAAAATAAATCACCTGAAACAGTTGCTAAAGCCACCAAAACGCTAATGTTAAAAGAAAACAGGGTTCCTGGCTATTTTTGTACGGATATGGGGAAGGAATTTATAGGCCGTGCTTTTCAGAACATGTTGACAGAGTTTAATATCAGCTATTACACAACCAATTCTATACATAAGGCTTCTTTAGCTGAAAGAGTTCAACGTACCATAAAGGAACGCATGCACCGCTATTTTACACATAAAAACACATACAGATTTCTAGACATTCTGGAATCATTGGCATCATCCTACAACCGCTCACACCATCGCACGATTGGGACAACACCTAACGAAGTTTCAGAAAGAGGTACGCTCCCGAGAAGAGATGGATCACCAACACAACCACACTCGGCGCGCTTCAAAATCAATGATTATGTAAGGCTGTCGCGTTCGGGAAATAAATTCGCAAAGGGTTTTGAGCAAGGATGGACACGTGAGATTTTTAAAGTTAGGGCTATGAGACCTAAAGGTGAGATAATGATGTATTACATTGAAGATTTGAATGGGGAAGAAATCTCAGGAGGCTTTTACCGCGAGGAATTGCAGAAAGTGGCATTTAATTTAGGAAAAAATGTGTTTAAAATTGAGAAAATTTTAGGAAGCAAAGAAAGGTTCAGGAAAGAGAAAAATGTACCTGGTGAAATGGCTAGGGTACCCAGAAAGCTTCAACACCTATATAAAAGCTGATGCAATAATGAAGCTTAAATAGTATGCAACATGGCTCCTAACCATTTTTACGTCACACTCCCGTCCTCCTCGTCCCTGTCTGTACACCCTAACAACACACTAGCCAACTTTTTAACAGAACTCCACGGGCCCATTGAATGGGGTCGTGATTCGTATGAGGTGGGGATATGCGAAATTCAGCTGGACACCCTCTTTTTAAATATTGAATATAAAGAATCCGTTTTTACGATTCTTAGAGACATTGACGAGTGTGAAAAAGCTGGGGTAGCTATGGATGAAACTATACGTATCGCTCGGACATAGGTTGCACGGTATTACAGTACAGAAGACTAGGACCGGGTCATTATGGTTTGGTCGAGGATGTTGTGAGACTTAAACGTAAGTTCCTAAAATCAAAGACTAACAGACGTATTAAAGATCGAAGTGTTCAAAATTGTAACCAATGGACGATATAGCGCAGCCATCCAAAGAGACACATTTCACGAGGCACAGCATGACTTGTCCAGATTAATGTATCAATTAAAGATGGAGAAATTGGCTGAAAGCTCTCAGTCCCCAGACTGTGCTATATTTACAGTAATATAGTGGAGCACCAGTTTGTTGGGGATACCCAGGCACGCCTGCTGCGCATTGCCCACATCCCCAACCATAGAGGAAGGAGTTTGAGTATTACATATGACAGACCCCATTATGTGAATGTCGCAACTAATTAAATAACCAATATCTCAATATATATAAGAACGATTCAGGGTGAAAACTTCCCGTGAAGCTACACTTTCGACGTACTGAGTTATAATGGATAGAAAGCCTTTCACCGTCTATCGAGGGGTGAGATACCAGCGCGGTAGTGGACTTGGGTCCATTTTTTCTTCCATACTACGTACGGCTGTTCCTTTGCTGAAGAGGGGTGCCAGATACCTCGGAAGGAAAGCGCTACAATCAGGTCTTAACACTGCAGAAGACATATTGGCTGGGGCTAAACCTAAAGAAGCTCTAAAAAACATTTAAAGCGTACACGGGACGAAATCATCAAAGATGCAAAGAGAAAAATGCGTGGTGGCGGGAAGAAGAAGAGGGCTGTCCGGAAGAAGGGGGCACGTGGTATTAAACGTAAAAGGATATCAAAAAAGAAGTGCTGTTAGCGAATGAAACCTATGGTTCACCACTTTTTTGATTGATATAAGCTAAGGACATTGATCTCATGAATCATAGTTTGTTTACTACTTGTCGAGAGAGGAGGCACTATTTCTAACTCGTCATGGCACGCTTCTTCCACCCATGTAGTTCACAATGCTGTAAATCGGAGCTGTCCCTTTTTGAGATGCCTCCAACTCAAGTTTCTATTGAGCACAGTGATTTTATTACACTTAACCCTTTAAACACAATTAGTTCCCCGAGTGCACCTATAGAATTCGTGATACCCAGCTCAGGCCCTTACTTTTTTGATCCAAGCTGTGTGCACATGTACGCTAAGCTACGTATAGCCCATTCTGATGGAACGGACTGCGATGACAAATATGCTGTATACCCTGAAACAAACTTTCTGCACTCCATATTCAGCCAGTATGACGTATATTTAAATCAGACCAACATATCTTCAGGCACGGGATACTATCATCTACGAGCCTATCTGGAAAATGTCCTCAACTTTTCCAAAGAAGCGAAGGCTACCTTTTAAGTGCCGAGGGATATTATCAAACTAAAGACGAAAGTAGTATAAAGGACAAATTTAAAAATTCTACAAAGAAGATATACGAGTGTTTTGGACGTCTGCACACAGATTTCACTTTCCAGGAGAAGTTGCTTGTCAACGGGGTGGATATGAAAATATAGCTCACCGGCACGAGTCCTGAGATCTGCTTAAATCTGGATGCTGATCAAGAAGAGGGAGCAAAGCCCGTTGTGGTTCACATTATGGACACATACCTCCGCGTACGGCGAGTGAAATTAAGTTCACCAAAACAACTAGAAATTGAAAAAAATTTACTAAACGCCACAGTGAAATACCCTATTAACAGAGTACAAATCAAACTATATACGGTGCCTGCAGGGTTGGTGTCGAAGCAGATAGAAAACATCGCCCTGGGAAATCTCCCTAAAAGGATATTAATCGGAATGCAGGACCATGTTTCGGTGAATGGAAAATATAAAAAGAGTGCCTTTAAATTCGAGAATTTCGGACTTAAAAATATAACTCTATACGTTAATGGCATTGCTTTGGGTAGAACATTGGATACGGACTATTCATCAGACGCTGTTACCTCTTTGCGCGAGAGCCTATAGTAATCTGACCCATATTGCAGGTGATTGTGATGAGCTTGGTAATGGGGTAACGTAGAAAGAATTCATTGATCAATTTAACCTTTATCCGTATGACACTACACCTGACTTATCTGCTAGCGTAAATACCATTTAAGCCCACAACAGAGCGGAAACATCTCAGTGAGGTTGGAATTCACCAAGCCTATAGACGCGCCTATTAGTGTACTAGTATATCTCGAATCGCAAGCCCTAATAGAAGTAGATAGATTTAGGAGCGTTATCACTGACTTTTAAAATGGATGCTAATACACTTCAGAGAGTAATGAATAGTGAACGAGTCACACGTTCCAAATTTATCGGCGTGTTTGCGAAGAATGAAACATTGAGTTTGCCAAGTACGCGAGAATGCGGTAGTCTTATTGTGAACACAGATGTCATCGGTAATGAAGGGATTCATTGGATTGCAGTCTATTTTAAAAATAGACACCGCCTCTACTATTTTGATTCACTCGGTACTCAACCCTGGAGTGACCCTGTTATTGTAAAATTTCTCGCAGTTACATATTCCCGAAGTTGTATGGAACCCGTTTCGTATACAAGGATATTTTAGTAATACTTGTGGAATGTACTGCATCTCATTTCTCATGCATATGTCACGTGATAAAGAATTTATAAATTTTTAAAATTTATTCGACCCGTCATACTCGACGAAACGATGAAATGGTATGCAGACAGATAAAAATCCGTTTTCCAATTGTGCGTACTCGTTGTACAGTATAATGTTTTTGTTCGTGTGTATTTGTAACGTTAGTTTGTATATTCTGTAGTTTAAGATGGTTACTGTACTGATTTCTTTCATTTAATAAATTGATGAAAATATATTGTGTCTTCTTCCCCCAAATAAGATCGAAAAACACTTACATTATTTCGATGTGACATTCATCATGCTGAATGTTCGGTATATCCTCCGTATTCATGACACGAGATTCTTCAAAAGATTGTATAACACGTGTCAATTCCTCATCGGAACTTAAAGGATAAAGAATAATGTTCATATTGAATCTTTTTTAATAAAAACATATACAGAGTATACATATTGTAAGACAGACCCCATTATGTGAAGATATCTTTGGTTCGCTCAGAGAAGATCATTTAAGGGGTAATTCCGAATAACATTTATAAAAAACATGCAAAAGATTGCCGTAAAAAATTTCGATTATAGCATAATGGTGAGTATGTAAATGAAGTATTTGACGAGATACTACATCCCTCCATATATATAAAATCATCTTCCTGAAAGTTTGTGAATAAAAAATAAAAATAAAATTATAGACACTTACATTTCTATGGTAGTCCCTTGCGTCGGATTGTAAGGAGCGTCATTGCAAATATCATCAACGGTTTGCGTTGGAAATAATCCATCACGGTCAATCGCGTTAAAAAGATTAATTGCAGTCAATGCTGCAGTGTCACCTTCTTGATACAAATCCGGAAAAATGTAAAGTTCGTGATCCATGGTGGAGAGAATGTTTATGCACTGGCAGAGGGAATGTATATTCACTGGCGCGAAAATAGCTACAGTTACCCCCAACTGAAAAATATTTCCTTTTATATGCACAATCACCAAGCTCCGCCCCAAAAGATCAAGAGCAGATGTTCGTAATGATTGGTTGGCAGTGTAGCTGGGTGGAGCTATGATAAGTTTGTGTACCAATCGTAACACCGATATAACGGGTCCATGCTTTGGACTACTAATGACATCTTTATATTTCCTCCAATAGATTTAATGCTCGTATTACCCCTTGCATTCTCCGTCACGACAATATTTGTATCTATACTTGGTTTTCCCCCACTATTCCCGGATCAATAATCACTAATGTAACCGAGAGGATTTTATAATAAAGAAATTATAAATATATCCATTCCTTTAATTATATTTTTTAAAAAAGAAAAGAGTATTCGGTTTCCACGTTAAACTGTGGGTCTAAGGCGGAGTGAAAAGCTTAACCATTGTTACAATTCGGCGAAGAGTTAGTTATTATTATTATTACTAAAGAGAAAAATCTACATTGTTTTTGTGCATATCACATTTTGCGGTCATACTATTCCCGGATCAATAATCACTAATGTAATCGAGAGGATTTTATAATAAAGAAATTATAAATATATCCGTTCTTTTAATTATATTTTTAAAAAAGAAAAGAGTATTCGGTTTCCACGTTAAACTGTGGGTCTAAGGCGGAGTGAAAAGCTTAACCATTGTTACAATTCAGCGAAGAGTTAGTTATTATTATTATTACTAAAGAGAAAAATCTACATTGATTTTGTGCATATCACATTTTACAGTCATACTATTCCCGGATCAATAATCACTAATGTAATCGACTAGTCAGTAAAGGACCCAAAACTGAAAATAAGGTGGGAAGAAATGATCTTGTTATTTTAAATGTTGAAATTATGATGTGAAAGAGTGAGCAATGATTCCCTGACGAGATGTATTTCTGATTCGGTTTCCACGTTAAACTGTAGGTCTAAGGCCGGAGTGAAAAGCTTAACCATTGTCAAAATGAACAAATCAGCGAGATGATGTGAAAGAGTGAGCAATGATTCCCTGACGAGATGTATTTCTTATTCGGTTTCCACATTAAACTGTAGGTCTAATGCGGGGTGAAAAGCTTAACCATTGTCAAAATGAACAAATCAGCGAGATGATGTGAAAGAGTGAGCAATCATTCCCTGACGAGATGTATTTCTGATTCGGTTTCCACATTAAACTGTAGGTCTAATGCGGGGTGAAAAGCTTAATCTTTGCAATTCGGCGAGGAGTTATTATTATTATTATTACTACATAGAAAATGTGTGTGTGTGTGTGTGTGTGTGTGTTAATTTTGAAAAATGTATAATAATAATAATATACCTTTCCATTTTTTATTCATACATTTCAATAAACTAAGAAGATGATGCCATAAATATTTGCAAGTAAAGAGAAATAATCAACGCATTTAATAAAAACATTTTTTTTATTTACAAGACAAACGCACGGAATGCTAGAAGAGGTGTAATTGAGTCTTTGAGAGAGAGAAAGTTCGAACCAAATTCCTTCGCGTCCGATCGTACCTTTCAAAAAGGCCTCGGGGTAAACAGGTGTGATTCTTTGGCGTTTCTGCTCCACTCACTCCTCGTGAAAGAAAGTAAATAAAACGGCGTTTAATAATTAATTTCTTATATTGTTAATATTGGTTTTAATAATTGATTCCCTTAAAAGGAGAAAATTCATTTGCTTTAAATTAATATACCTTTGGCATTTTTTCTGATTTTCATTCACATAATATATACAGAGGTGTGTGTGTGTGTGTGTGTGTAGATTTGAGAATATGTTAATGGAACGAATTCTTTTGCTAAGCCAATTGTTTAGTGATTTTTTTTATGTTAATATTGTTTTAATTCACTTTAAGGTGAAAATCCGTTTATATATATATATATATATATATATATAATATATATATATATATATATATATATATATATATATATATATATATAATATATATATATATATATATATATATATATATATAAGGAATGACAAAATTAAATAGACACGGTTATTATGATTCTTTCTATAAGGAATAACAAAATTAAATAGACAGTTAATATGATTCTTTCTATATATATATATAAGGTAAGGAGAAAGTTGTTCAATTGTGTGTGTGTGTGTATTTCGTCTGAACTATTATTTTGACGATTGTACGTATTATATTATTTTTGTCCGTATTATATTATTTTTGTGCAGTAGAAGGCAAATTCTATTTATTTAATTAATAAACATTTTCCTTTTGTCAATTTCGAAATTTAAGTCTGTATGCTTTGGTAACGAATTAAAATGGTATCTAGCAACTCACCCTAATAATGTATACCTGTACAATTAAAATAAAAAAATGGTATCTGGCAACTCAACCATCATCTATATAAGACCCGCTTGGCTTCGGAGCTGGTAGTTTGATGCGAACTTCGGCCGAATAAAGAACTCTCTCCTTCCCTTCTTAGGTTAAGACTTAGCTTAGTTTCCCTTTGGGGGGTTAGGACATCCTACCTTGTCCCCCCAAAGTCCTCCTCCGTCTATCCTTTCACTCTTAGGCTAAGGCAACCCCTTTGGGGGGAGGTCATCTTTCCTTCTCCCCCCGAAGATCCCTCCCCTCTCCCCCCTTCAGGTGTACCCCTCCCCCCTTGGCTCCTTCTAAGCCAACTGGCTGATTAGGAGTCTATAAGAGGACGGCGGGTCAGCTGAAGCGTTATTATGCACTTGGCAGGAGCCAGGTGAACACCTCTCCTCCTTTCTCTCCTCCTGTCTTTCTCTTGGGGGATAACGCCGCCTCCAAGTTTCATGACCCCTTGTTGCACCTGCAGCATCCCCCACCCCATTTGCAACATTGAGTTGTTTCATAACCCTCTTCCTCCCTTGCAACCCCTACCCCCTTTGCAACATTGTGTTGTTGCATACCCCTACCCCCTTTGCAACATTGTGTTGTTGCATACCCCTACCCCCTTTGCAACATTGATCATTATCTCTTGCAACATTCCTGCACTCTACCTTTTTGCGGCTATACTACTGCTGACAAACGGCAGGACTCATGGATAGCTTGGGTAATCGAGTTGACTGATTTTTTAATTCTTTGCATTAGACCAGGGGTCACCAACCTGGGCGGTAGCGCCCACTAGTGGGCTGACATTAAAGGTAATTAAACATTTATTCCATTATTTATTTTATCGATTATGTTGATTTATTCTTTTTGATCTAAGGTGGGCGATAAGCTTTTTAATTTTCAAAAAATCGTAAAAGTGGGCGGTGAACAAAAAAAAAAACGTTGGTGACCCCTGCATTAGACTATAGTGAGCACGTCTTGTTACCTCCGGGAAGCTCGGGACATTGCGGGTAGCAAACGTTTGCGAAGCTGAACATCTCGGGGGTAATTTATGTAAGACTCTAAAAGACCTGTTGTACAACAAATTTAGGGTTCTACCAGAACCTTTTTTATAATTCACCCACAGTTGCTGTCCGTATATATTACTGCAGAAAGTACGAAAGAGGGTGTCTTTAGCTTCACTTGTACAGAACCGGAAGTTCCTTATAGTCATATTCGCTTCAGCACAAAGGCTTCGAGATTGTTTTCTTATATCTGAGTCATCACTCAAGGAGATGGTGATAGTTTGAACCAAATACAGTACTTAAACTCTTGTACTTCTTCAATTTCTTCACCTCTCATTTTAAGCCTAATATCAGCTGGCTGATTACAGTTTTTAGGATGAAACTGCATAACCTTAGTTTCTGTAACATTAAAAAGAATGTCATGTTTCTGCGAATACACTTCGCAGATTTTTAGTAGCCGATCCAGACCTTTAACGGAGGAACTTATTAACACTATATCATCGGCATAAGCTAAGTTATTTATCCTTGTGCTATCTATACAACATCTCACTGTTGCCTCATTAAGTGAAGCAATTAATCCGTCAATATACACATTAAACAGCATAGGGGAGAGCAAGGAGCCTTGTCTCACCCCGCAAGAGGAACCAAAACATTCGGATAGAAAGTACATTGCCCCACCTAACGGTAAAAGATTGGTGGGAATACCAAAATTTAAATAAATTTAATATGTACTTGGGAACCTTCCTGTCTTCTAGTTTTTTAAATAAAATATTGTGTGTCACTCTATCATATGCCTTACTTATATCTAGGAAACGGCTATAAATAGTTGAATTACTGTCAGTTATTTAGATGTTATTTCTTTAAGTACATAGATACACAGGTCAGTTGAGTGGGACCTTTTAAAACCAAACTGATATGGAGATGTCCATAGGTAATCATTTAATCGGAGTAACAAGAGTTTTTCTAATAGTTTCGAGTATATATGTATATATACAAGGTGTTTATAAAGTCCCTATCTATTTCAGTGAAAACGCAGCAAAAAGGGTAAAATTTAATAATAATATAATAGAAGGCATACATTTAATGAATACTTAAGCATGTGATTCTACACATTTTGGAGCATGACAGGGGTTATTTTTGTAACTGCTGTTACGATACGAGCACGTAAATGTTCCAGCTTCATTCAGATGGCATTTTAAACACCGTCGTCTTTCAACAAGATGAAGCACCTTGTCATTACGCAAACATTGTTCGGGAGTACCTAACTGAACGATTTCCAAATCGGTGGATCGGACGTGGAGGCAACAGGCCCTGGGCGGCTCGATCTCCTGACCTAACGCCCTTGGATTTCTTTGCATAAGGCTTTATCAAATCAAACGTCTATCAAACGAGGGTTACAGATCTGCAAGCTTTACGTGCTCGTATCGTAAAAGCAATTAAAAAAATAACCCCTGTCATGCTCCAAAATTTGTTCTACAATGCTGCTGACAGATTCGAACTCTGTAGAGATACTGATAGTGCTCATGTAGAATCATATGCTTAAGTATTCATTAAATGTATGCTTTCTATTATATTGTTATTGAATTTTATCCTTTTTGCTACGTTTTCACTGAAATAGATAGGGACTTTATAAACACCCTGTAACCTTTGGTAACCTTTGGTTAGCTTCCGCCCGAATTGTTCATTCTGACGAAGGTCAAGCTTTTCATTCCACCTTAGACCTACAGTTTAACTTGGAATCCGAACCACGCCCCACCAGAAGCCCAGCGTCTTAACCACTAGGCCACCCAGAGTACCCATTTACCTACCAACCACTTTCTTTATTGTGTGGAAGGATGAACAGCTGGGTTTTGCTGCGCACCAGCTGCCGTCAGCGGGTCTCGATCCTGGGGCCGATGGATTCGTAGTCAGCGACGCTAACACTACACCACCGAGGCGCATACCAATATGCGCATATATATATATATATATATATATATATATATATATATATATATTAGGGGCACTCAATATATTTTTCCCCACCCTTTCTTCTTAGCTAAATAATAGGCCATGTGGCTGAATGTCTTTTTGGCCGTAAGTTTGAACTTTCTGCGCTTCACATAACCGGATTTTTCCAGTTTGAACCTCCCCTCCTTGTATAAAACCGCTTTTAAACGCCCTTGTATAAAACCGATGGTTAACGCAGTTTCGAAAATGGCGTCTGACAGTGATGTGCATCGTAAACAGAGAGCTGTTATCGAGTTCTTAACCGCAGAGAAGGAAACATTTGGAAATATTCACAAACGTCTACAAAACGTTTACGTAGATGCTGTTGTTGATCGAAGCACAGTTGGACGCTGGTCTAAACGTGTGAGATCATCGGAGAGAGGGAGAGCCAGCCTCGATGATGAGCCACACAGCGGTCGCCCGGCATCGGCTGTGACATCTCACACTGTGCAACGTGCTAACAGCATCATTCGATCAAATCGGCGCGTCACAGACAAGGAGCTATCACTGGAGCTAGAAATTAGTGAAGGAAGTGTGAATACTGTGGTGGATTGGTGTGACTAAAAGTCTGCAGATCGACACACCAAAAAAACACCTTAACAATAAAAATTAATATTGATCTGGCAGCACTGGTTTTGACGGATTAGGGCGGATATGCAGCGATGATGTTTTGGGATGATCATTAGCATTGCGATTATGGATGTAGTGTTGATTGTCGTTGTACTATTGTGAACTACTAGCCTATCTAGATATACTGATATAGCTATTGACTAACTAATAGACTGACAACTGCTAGACTAACGACTATTACTGACTATCTAGAATATTGTCTGGAAGTGTTGTTCTATACTTGAGGTGGGTCTATAATTATTTTGTTGTGTAACTTAATTCTGGTTATTGTACTGTATCTGTATAAAATGTGTGAACCATAGCCTTATCTACCGGTCACTACATTGGCGACGAGGGTTTTCTTTTTTTGTTTTTTGGTTGCATTTTTGTCTTTTTTCCGCTTGGGGGAAGGGGCTAGTGAAGTGCAAATTGCTAACCTACAGTTCAAAGGTTCTTGTATTGAGCCTAGTTTGTGTTTAGGGTAATTTGATTATGCCTGTTATTGGTCAAATAGGCCCCTATTCGGAGGGCGAGGAAGATTTTGACATGTACACAGATAGAGTGGAGTTGTTTTTTGCAGCGCATTCTATACCAGATGATAAAAGGGTACCATCTTTTTTAACTCTAATAGTTAAAGGTCTGGTAGCTCCTAAGAGTACAGCAGAGTGTAGCTATACAGATTTAGTTACAGTTCTAAAAGATCACTATAAGCCTCAAGTGGTAGTGATTTTTGAGAGATTTCAGTTCTATTCTCGAAATCAGGCTGTAGGTGAATCAATTGCTGACTTTGTAGCTAGCCTAAGGAAACTGGCTAGTACTTGTGAGTTTGATCCTAACCTAACAGAAATGCTACGGGATAGATTTGTCATGGGTTTGAGAGAAGGCTACTCAGCGAAAACTATTGACAATTAAAAACCTAACTTTTGATGCTGTAGTAGTACTAGCTACAACTAGGGAAGCTGCTGCTAAGGATGCAAAGGCATTTGGTGATGTGAATTTGATCAGGCCTAAATCTAATATTAACCTAAATAGTAGGTCTACAGGAACTAAGGCTAAGGATAATCCAAAGGTTAGCCAAAGAAACTTTCTAAAAGCAGATAGTTAAAAAAATTGGCCTAAGCAAAGTGCTAAACCTAAAAAACCTTGTCCTGGCTGTGGCAAACAGCATTGGAAGGTAGACTGCCCTTTCAAGGAGGCAGTATGTTATAAATGTAACAAGGTTGGACATTAGGGTGGCCCACTTTTCAATTTTTTTTGAAAAGTATAGGTGATCGTGGTTTTTCCCATTATTTGGCACTATACTAGCACATTGGTACCATTTTTACAAAAATTGATCAATATTTAGGGGTCTCGCATCGACCTTGAAATTACTAGTTTTTTTTTAAAAATGCGTACTTTTTAACTTTTTACTGAATCAAGATAAATCATTAAGTAGGGATGTTTTCTGAATCCTCTTAATGAGAGAAGTCGTTTGGTGTGCCTGCCAATGTCATACGACTAACGGTTTAAAAGTTGTGCCTGTATACAGGTAATACCAATGTGCTAGTATAGTGCCAAATAATGGGAAAAACCACGATCACCTATACTTTTAAAAAAAATGAGTCACCATACCCGGGCGGAATGTATAATGTATATAGGTAATTAGAAAATGCACTATGCCTGTGCCAGGTACCTAACCTATTTCTTTTTTTGCAGATCATAACATTTTGAAATTCTGTCTGAGTTCCTCATCCTTTGTCATGGACAAATCGATGGCAAACATTACTGGAAGAACTCTTGAAGCTACAAATAGAGAGTCATCAAAAGGAAAGGCGAAAATAACATCGCTACCTTCTCTAAGATCGGCCTCGGAAATTTTTTTAGTTGGCCAACCGTCGTCCTCCATCAGTGGTAGCAAATTGCCAACAACACGGCAGGTTTTGCAATACTTCTTCAGTGTTATCCAGTACACTGCTAACAGGAAAGACGCAGAAACAACGTCTTAAAGTTTTGGAACATGGCCCGCATTAAAACAGTCACAAAGCTCAACTGCGAACGGAAGCTAGAGGCATTGTGGAAAGAGTGGCACTTACTCCAAAAGAGCAGAAAACGAGAAACTGACGCCGGAGGAAAACGGCAGAAGTTTTCGGACAGTGTGGACAAGCTGTGGGATATCGGAGCATCTGACGCTGTCGAAGATATAAAGAAGAATCGACTGCTGTCCGACAAGGACAAGAAAAAAGACATTGACTTCTACCTCGATCAACGTGGTCCTCGGGTGGCAACGATGAGCGGGAACGATAAAGTTTTCGCTGTAAAAAGAAAGCTACAGGAAGGAAGAAAACGTCCTCGCCAGGAGCCGCAAACCTCAAAGTGTGCATACGAAACCGGAGATGAGGCCATGGAGAATGATGATACTGGCATGTCAAGAGAGTCGGAGACAGAACTAGCGTTCCCCCTGCCGAAAGAGCCAAGTGTGTCTGTCAATCTTCCTCGCCGCATCCTTAATGCACCTGCTGTCATGGAAGTGGCTGATCGTTTCCGCATGTCCAATAATCAGGTGCGTATTGTGTATAGTATTCATCGATAGCGTCAGTTTTAAAGTGTTCCGTAACCCACATGTATTCTTGACAGTTTCCTTTCCACTTTTATTCTCTACATAGGTAGTAAGCATTGTGGCTGCTATCACACGTTCGGCGGATCCACCAGCAGACCTCAATCAGTTCAGCATCTCGAAAGAAACGGCTCGCCGGGGAAGAGTGTCACATCGCCGTGAAGTGGCGACGGCTGTGAAGGACTCCTTCACGCCACCGAGGCACACTGTTGTCCACTGGGATGGCAAAATGGTCAAGGTCAGTTGATTAAGTTTTCATAGCTATCAATTTAGTAATGAGATTCATGAAGCATAATGTCAATTAAAAAGAGAACTGAATGTGAACAAAAATAGGTTACTTTACAACCATGAAATTGAAATATATGGCATGTGTTTCAGAACTTCCTTGGAACGGCGGAGCACCGCCAAGCAATTCTCATCTCCGGGGCTCCTCATTGCACAGAAGGAAAGTTGCTGTCAGTCCCAGCTGTTGCTGACGGCACCGGACTGTCGCAGGCGCGGGCAACCATACATGCTCTCGAAGATTGGGGATGTGAGGAGAGCGTCATCGGAGCTGACGGCACCGGACTGTCGCAGGCGCGGGCAACCATACATGCTCTCGAAGATTGGGGATGTGAGGAGAGCGTCATCGACTCTGCTTCGACACCACTTCCACCAACACGGGGAGGTGCAGGGTGCAGTTGTCCGGCTGGAAAACATGCTCGGGCGACCGCTACTCCAGCTGGGATGCCGTCATCACGTCCTAGAGCTTATCGTGGGGGCAGTAGCCGTCACCCCTTTGTTTCAGCAGTTGAAGAGAAGGTTAGTTCATTTTTTGTGCAAGGTAAACTTAGGACACACATGATATTCCACTAGTTTATAAAACAGCAAGCCAAACCGGAACTTCAGAGTTTTCTCACACAATTTTCTTGTTTATTATTTTTGAAGATGGGACGAGCTCGATCTCTCGACCTACTGCAAGCTGCAGGTCGAGAATCTGGCGGAGAGTACGTGGCTAATAGAACTCCGGGACGCGGCGGTCAGCTTCCTGAGCACAGCTTCTGGTTTCGTCAGAGACGATTACCGGGAAGTGGCAGAGATCACGCTCCTGGTACTCGAGACACAACCACGCCGTGGCATTCACCTCATGCGCCCAGGAGCCTACCACCACGCAAGATGGATGGCTAAAGTTAGTATTTTCAAACAAAAATAAAACAGCTCAACAAAAAAAATTTTTTTTTCGTTGCCAAGGAAATTCGTACGAATTTAGGGTATTTTGGGGTTGCTGAATTCCAAAATGAAAGTAGTTTTTCCGATTTGACTCTAGTTCTTGAGATAATGAATACCCTCAATTAATAGGAAACGTAACCATAACGCGTGCATATGGGAAACTACCGGAACATTCTAGATGGTGAGACCGAATAAAATGCCATTATGTATTTCATGTGTTTACTTTTGTATGATTTGAGACAATTTCAATGCGATTTGTAAGTAGGCTCCGCCTGAACATTAAATTTTTTGCATTTTTACGTGTTTCAATGGGGTACCAATTATCTCATAAATTAGAGCCAATCTAGCAAAACCGATGTCATATTCGGAATCAGCACCACAAAGTTACCCCAAAATCACTCTAATATGATTGGCAATAAAATGAGTGTTGACCAGTGTAATCTAGAGATAAGTTTAAATGTTATTCAAAGATAAACATTTCATTATAACGCAAACAAAGTAATTGGTAACAATAAACCTGTCTTACTTACAATGGTGCCTATTCTGTTTCAGGTCATCTACTACACAAAACTGCTGATGTTCAGTAGGCAGCTGGAGCTCGACGCCGAGCTGGTCGACAAACTGCACAGGATCATGGTGTTCATCGCTCTTCTGTACGTACCAGCTTGGTTGGCGGCCCCTGTAGCAGCTGATGCGCCGTTGAATGACCTGGTACTATACCAGCGTTTTCTGAGGTATAGGACAGTGGACCGCGAGGTGGCAGAAGCGTCACTGGCAGTGATGAGGCGGCCCTTCTGGTATCTGAGGCCTCAGACCGTCATCTTCGCTCTATGCAGCAACAAGGTGGATGGCACTGTGAAGCAACAGATGGCAGAGAAGCTGTCCCACCTCTCTGTACCCAAAGACTTCACATACGAGAACGTCTCAGTCGACGAGATGACGCTACTCCCCGACCTGATCGACGAGTCCTCCTGGTTCTTATTTGCAGGTCTGAAGATGTATGGGTCTTCGTCAGTGCTGGGCAAGTTCCGCACACGTTCCGCACCTCCGCACATTCGCACTGCGCGGAAGTGCGAAATGGTGTGCGGAGGTGCGGTGTGCAGTCACCTCGGTAAAATGGTGCGGAGGTGCGGGTGCGGAAGGTGTGCGGATTGGTCCGCACACCTAGTATAGTAATATAGTATTAGTATAAAATAAAATTAAATGATATTGTATTCTAGTAATTTTCTGACCTCTCATAACAAAAAAATGACTTTATTGTATTAAAACTTTATTTTCACAATTAAATATTAAATAAAAGTTTATAAAAGTATTAATATATTAATGGAAACCTATATTTCCTTGCGATAAAACTTTATATATGTAAATAGGGTGCGGTTGCGGTTGTGCGGAAGTGCGAAAACTTAGAGGTGTGCGGAAGTGCGGATGCGGAAGTTCGGGTGCGAACCTCCCATTTGGTGTGCGGTTGCCCAGCATTGGTCTTCGTGGCTCACCCTGCCAACTGATAAGTGGGACGAGAACGAGGACTTTTGTCGTATGAAGGATGTGATCTCTAATCTCCAGGTCACCAATGACGTCGCTGAAAGAGGAGTCCAACTGATACAAGACTATGCGAACACGGTCACAAAGGACGAGGCACAGCTGCAGGATCTTCTGCAAGTGGTGGAAAAGAACCGGAAAGAGCTCGGCGACCTCAAGAAGTCATCACTCGCCACGATGACATAGCACAGAGGGACAACGTTGCAGCCAGTGACGTGTGATAGTGGTCAATACAATGCAAAAGTGATTGTTTAAGTTATTGTTTCTTTCTTCCTTATTTGTCTGCTATTTGCTGATTTTTTTGAAAAGTATAGGTGATCGTGGTTTTTCCCATTATTTGGCACTATACTAGCACATTGGTATTACCTGTATACAGGCACAACTTTTAAACCGTTAGTCGTATGACATTGGAAGGCACACCAAACGACTTCTCTCATCAAGAGGATTCAGAAAACATCCATACTTAATGATTTATCTTGATTCAGTAAAAAGTTAAAAAGTACACATTTAAAAAAAAAAAACTCGTAATTTCAAGGTCGATGCGAGACCCCTAAATATTGATCAATTTTTGTAAAAATGGTACCAATGTGCTAGTATAGTGCCAAATAATGGGAAAAACTACGATAACCTATACTTTTAAAAAAAAATTGAAAAGTGGGCCACCCTACTGGACATATACCAAAGGTTTATTTTTCTAAAATGGATAAACCTCCTTTATCAGCTAACAGTCTAAAGCAGTCACAGATAGGCTCTGAATATATTTTCAGTCAGGATGGCACTACAAATGCTTGTCCTTATATTATAGATGCTACTATAAATAAAGTCAAACTTCCAATGGAACTGGATACAGGTGCAGCTAGAACTATAATTTCTAAGGATTATTTTGTAGAAAAATTCCAAAACTCCATACCACTATATCATTCTAAGGCTACTCTGAGAAAATATGGAAATGTTGAGATGCCAATAGTAGGAGAGGCTAAAGTTCAAGTTACAATATCTACCGGTCATTACAAATACGATAATTCAGCAACTGGGATACTCAAAAGTGTGTTCACGGTTTGTGCCTCGCGAAATGACTCAAGATCACAAAGCCCAAAGGCCATCACAAAAAATGCGCTTGACTATGTTACCCCACCCTCCATACAGCCCGGATCTGGCACCTTCAGACTTTCATTTGTTTGGGCCAATGAAGGATGCTATTCTTGGAAGAAAGTTTCAGAGTGACGATGAGGTTGTTGAGGAGGTTAAGAGGTGGCTCCAGCGGAACCCAGCAGACATTTACCAGCAAGGAATAAAGGCCCTTGTTTCGAGGTGGAGGAAAACCATAGAAAAAGATGGAGACTATGTGGAAAAATAAAAAAGCGAAATTAAATTGAAAGAAAATCAATATAAAATGAAAAAGAAGACGTCACACTGTTTGCTTGGTACGGAACCAGCCTTCCAGAAAGAAACCAAATTGTGAAGACAATCCACTAATCTTTCACTCGATACCATTTGTGACCATGCTGGGGTATAATACCTTCTAAATTGTACAAAATTGTAGATAGGCATAGGCATTAGGACTTTAATTAGTTAAGGCGAGGACACCTTAATATAACTAGGTCTAATTGTAAGTGACGTCACTTTGGGTGATTCGGAGGTCCTTGACCTTTATCAAGTTCCCCGAGTTGTCTCACGGTGGCACAGCCTGGCTCTTTAGTCTGGGGGACTATCAGTGGCGTACATTACCGGGGGGGCATAGGGGCATAGGTCACCATTGTAAAAAATATTACTACTCATTAAAGATATTTGAAAAAGAAATTGTAAAAAATCGAAAACTTTGCAACATTCACCACAAAGAAAATCTTGATGTCATATGAATTTCAGTTAGTTCATGGTTACCAGGACATATTATTAACTCAAAACTCAAAAACAATTTTGGCTGGCTTAGGATCGTTTATATATGTCTTTATAAGTACGATTAATTTGTGCAAATTTAATTCTTTGCCCATAAATTGGAAATAAAATACAACTGAAGCCTTCCAAGATGCAATTCATTTTGATTCCAAATCAATCATCATCAATTTTGAGCTGACACAAACACACACACACACACACACACACACACACATACATACTATATATATATATATATATATATATATATATATTGTGTGTGTGTGTGTGTGTGTGTCTGCCTGCCCCCTTTAAGAAATGCTGTGAGTAGTATAGCCGCGTTTGGTTAGAGGAAGTTGGGGTGCTTTGATTCCTGCCCCTGGAGGGGCCCCTGAAGGCCTTAGCCTCCGTTATGAGGGGCCCCCTTCCTTAAGTTCCTCACCCCATATATGGGGTCTCTCCGTTCTTAATGAAGGGCATTTGCCCCTTGAGGGACCCTTGCGGGACCCATCCTCCTTGTGTTAAAAAAAATTAAAAAAGGATTCGTGTTCACCTTCCAAAAAAAAAAAAATTAAAAAGGATTCATCCTCGCCTTCCTTCCCGAGAAAAAAGCCTCCTGTGGGGATCTTTCATGAGACAAACAAAAACGAGCAAACAAACGCTGGAAGCGTTCGTGCAGAAGATCCATTTCTGGAACAACAACCTTCTGCTGATATATATATGTATGTATGCATATATATATATATATATATATATATATATATACACACACACACCAGTAAATGTAACCAACGTGTATATATATTTTGTATATAAGAAATGTAGTGTAAGGCAAAATAGCAAAGATTTCTTTAAAGCCGTCCATAATCTCATCTTTTTGCCTTAATATATTAATAACGATACCACACAAAATAAAATTAGAATAAATACAATCAACTCATAAACAAATTTTGCCTTGTTCTAATATTTTGTATTATGAAATAGAGCCAGAAACTTAAATAAATTAATTTTAGTTTCAGATGAATTGGCTAAATAACATTTAGATAACCAATGAATTCGCACAATATAACGTTCAGTGATGGCACAAATGCAATGATATAACTTTAATATCATACAGGAAATCTAATCGCCTGAACATTTACCGGTGGCCGATGTCGACTTACTGTGGTCAGGAAATTAGTGCCGGTGCATTTCCACTACGTGTAAGAGGAACTGCTTTTGAGTCTCGGCTTTGGTAATGGTTGCATTGAAATTCTTTTTCATGGACACGCCCCTTTCAGCACTGTCGTTGATAACATTGCATCTTTACATGGATAGGAGGGATCGTCTATCGTCTTGGTGATTTTTCCACTCATCAGACGTCCTAAGAACCCTCGGCTGATCTTGAAAGTATCAAATAACTTGAATGACGCTGAATCGACAAAGTCTGAGAGATCCATCCTCTCTACTGAAACGTTTCCTTTGTATTTTCTCCGATCCTTCTTTAGTCCTCTCTGTAATAAATTTGCTGCCTCAACCATTTTCATCTTTGTTTTCCGACAAGGAAAATCAGTGTCAAATCCAGCATTTCATGGTAGTCGTCCCTTGGCATTGAGCTGGCATCTTTACATGACCGTAAATTTCCCTTAATCGGCGCGCTCGGAAACTTTAAATACCAGAAGCCCCATACGACAAATCAGCAATCTAGGAGTACTCGAACATGAGCTTGAGCAGCCACTGAAAGTTTTGCTACGAAGTAGAAATTTGCCATGAAGATTTTTGTAAACAAGTAAAATTAAAAAATCCACATGCTCAGTGACTTGCCTACAATAAAAATGTTCACCTCTATTACATGAACCGCCCTTATATACACACACACACACACACACACACACACACACACACAACACACACACACACATATATATATATATCAGCCCTTTTCAAAAGGCTAGGATGAACGCGAATACATACAATTTATATTTCGTAAATTCAAATATCGATATCTTCCTTCATAGATGTATATTTCACCCATGTAGTTTTCTGTTATTTACATCGCCTCACGTTTCTCGAAAATAGTAGAGAAGTTCTTATAACTACGCCACTTAAATGATAACTTATGAACTAATTGAGTTTGGTATTAAAAGGTCCCACTCAACTGATCTGTGTGTCTACATACAGTCTCATGCAACGAATTGAAAAATCAATCAACCACCCCGATTATCCAAGCTATTAGCAATCCTATTGTACGTCTTCTAAGCTATGGAATTTATGATATGAAAACGGCTGGTTGTAGCTTCACACAACTGCGAAAGTACTGTATTTTTTCTCATTATTTTATATATTTCTATCCTTAGTATGTAATTTGTCGCTGTATTATTAATATTAGGCATTTGGATAAAGGTTTACCAATAAAACTTATTCATCTTCATTTTTCATACAAAAACATTGCATTTAAATAAATAATCCTTAAATTACAAACTGACACCAAACAGTTAAAGAGAACGACTAGCGAAATTTTTCGGTGGTAACTGTTATTTGTGTGTTTCTTTCCAAATTACACTGGTCAACAACAATTTTGTCACAAGGGTTTTGATGGGTGTTCTAAGTGTACTTTTTCATGCTGAATCTAAATATGAAATCAGATTTTTTCTATCAGGCTTAGTTTACTTGTGACGCTATGTTCATTTTTTCCTCATTTAGCATGATCACCGGATAAAAAAATAATAACATTATATATAATTAAGTATATAACAATATTATAATATAAAACATTATAAAAATAATAAATATAATAATATATTAATTAATATAACTATAATAAAATATATTAATATATATGTTGTATTAATTTTTCTGTAAAATTAGTATAATTTATTCCTTTGGGGAGAAAGTTCTGATAATGCTGGCAGGATAAATTTGGTCGGAGCAGCAGACTGTGCAGGTTGAAACATGTTTGTACCTGTTCAGACATGAGCCTAGTTTCTGTGTGTAGAGCAGCTCCAAGTCAGTCTGCTTGTAAATGTCACAGTGTTAACAGCTAGTGTCTGTTGCTTCTTGTTAATTTTATACCAGTGTTGTATTCATATAGATGTTTTGTAATGCCGCGGAACTGTCTGAATCATCCTAATTCCTTTTGTTATGTATGTGGTGATCTAACTTTAAAATCCCAGAAACGTAACTTTACACCATTAGTAAAAAAATGCTTTGAACTTTATTTCGGATGTAAAGTAGGCGATCAGGACAAGAGTTGGGCCCCTCACATTTGTTGTGTGACATGTGTAAGACTACTTACAGGATGGCTAAACGGTTCACGTCACATGCCATTTGCTATTCCAATGATTTGGAGGGAACCCAAAGATCACACAACAGACTGCTATTTCTGCCTGGTAAATACAAAGGGGATCACTTCAAAAACAAAGAGCCTTATGAAATACCCTAATCTACCATCTGCAATGAGACCAGTTCCCGACAGTGCTCAACTTCCAGTACCAAATCCTCCTGAACATGTAAGTTTAAGTGATGAGGAATCAAACGTAGCTGTAGCATATCACGAGGAAAAAGATGAAGACATTTCTGATCCAACATTCCAGGCTACCTGTTCCTCCAATGAACAACATTTACTGTCACAAGGAGATCTAAATGACCTAGTTCGTGATTTGAAATTATCTAAGAAGCAGGCTGAACTTTTAGGTTCAAGATTAAAGGGTTGGAATCTACTGCAACGTGACACTAAAGTTTGTTTTTTCCGCAGCCGCCATGATGAATTCAAAGAATGGTTCTCCCATGAAGATGGACTTGTGTTTTGTAAAGATGTTAATTCAGTCATGGGGGCTCTTGGTCATGAACATAACGTGGATGAGTGGCGATTGTTCATTGACTCCTCAAAAGTCCGCTTGAAAGCAGTCCTTCTTCACAATGGAAATAAATTTCCTTCTGTACCTATTGCACAATGCACATGCTGCAAACATGAAAGAGTCATACGACAACATGAAGTTGCTTTTAGAAAAGTTTCAGTATCAGAAATATAAGTGGAATATCTGTGGAGATCTGAAGGTCATTGCACTTTTGCTAGGGTTGCAGCTAGGTTACACCAAGTACTGTTGTTTTTTATGTGAGTGGGACAGTAGGGACAAGCAAAACCACTACGTTAAGAAGGATTGGCCAAAACGCACCTCACTTGTTCCAGGCAAGAAAAATGTTGTGAATAGTTCACTTGTTGACCCTGAGAAAGTGTACCTTCCTCCTTTGCATATCAAGCTTGGACTTATGAAAAACTTTGTTAAAGCGATGGATAAAGTGCAAACAGGATTCACATACTTGAGAAATAAGTTTCCCCGGATCAGTGATGCCAAGATTAAAGAAGGCATTTTTGTAGGCCCTCAGATCAGAGAATTGTTAAGAGATGAGAGATTTGAAGGAGAGTTGAATGAAGTTGAGAAAGCTGCGTGGCAGAGTTTCAAAAGTGTCTGCACAAATTTTTTGGGAAATCACAAGGCCGAAAACTATCCTGAAATAGTAGATCTTCTTAAGTCTTACCAAGCAATGGGGTGCAATATGTCATTAAAGGTTCGTTTCTTGGACTCTCACTTGGACTTTTTTCCAGAAAACCTGGGTGCGGTAAGCGACGAACATGGTGAGCGTTTTCATCAGGATATTTCTGCCATGGAAAACCGTTACCAAGGCAAATGGAGCCCCAGTATGCTGGCTGACTATTGCTGGACTCTTAAGAGAGACATGCCTGAGGCAAAGCACAGCAGAAAATCAAAACAAGCTACTTTTTAAACTACAGGTGTCTTTTCGATCATATTTTAATAAGTATGTAACTATATGGGTTTTTAAAAATTAAATTGCATGTCACACAAAAACCAGACCTGATAGAGAAATTTTACAAACTTATTTGGATTCAGCACAGAAAATACTATAAGAATACGGTATTTTCATTCTTGGGACACGAAAAAATTTTTTTTGTTGCCCTGTGTTATCAGCCCTATCTGTAAAATACGTGGTCAAGGGACTAACAACTTCAATACAACTACATTTCGCATCGTCGGTAAAGATTAATTTATTTAACCTCGTATTAGCTATGCAATAATCAACTCTTATCTCGAAGCAAAGAAACGTACAAGTTATATATCCAGTCGACCACTGGGACTGTATTTTCAGTTGTCAGCTTCTGTACAAATGGCAATAAAAAGACTTCTTTACAATGACCGTATATATACAAAATAATGGCGTTATATATATATATATATATATTATATATATATATATATATAGGTAATTATTCGTTTTGTGCTTTTTCTCCTTTCTGAACCAAAACACATTTTTCTGGTGTTTTTTGGTGTGATTTGTTCAAATCTGAACTTCGTTTCTTTGGGAAATGAGCCGTTTTTGAGAAATTTTAAAATTGAAAATTTCTCAAAAACGGCTCATTTCCCAAAGAAACGAAGTTCAGATTTGAACAAATCACACCAAAAAACACCAGAAAAATGTGTTTTGGTTCAGACCTAGCCTAACCTAACCTAACCCGCGTTTTTTCGCAATTTCTTACCTTAAATAGCAGCGTTGGGGTGTTTATACAAATCAGCGGCGACCAACATGAATTTGTGGAGACGTTGTTGAGCGGGATATTCACGGTTAAACAAGTACCATGCAGGATACTTTGAATAGGATTGGGTTTTGTTGCCAGACCGTAATATCCAGCTCTTCACGTCTTTCCAACAACGCTCAATATTTTGAATGTGAACGGTGTCTTCCACGAACCGCTGTGAATGGTTGACTGTCCGGTGAATGTAGCCTAGATTTCCGAGTTGAGAATACGCACGCCACTCGTCGGAATGGATTGTAGTCCCAGGCCTAATACGTTGCTGGATCAAGCGAACAAGAGTTGTTGCGTCTCTCTGAGGAACCGCAAACAACAGTAGTTTTTTGGAACTGCGTTCCAAAGTACCAAAAACCCAGATACCGCCAATATTTCTTCCCCGTCCGTATTTAGACCTGCCGAATTTCGACTCGTCGATCTCGACGATTTCGCCAGGCCCACCAATTTGAACTTGTTGGCCTAGCCAATGCTCACAGACTTCGAAGCAAAAACTCCCAATTAACCGCACTCTCGGAAGCTAACGCTAAATACAGCTGTGCATTTAGCTGTGTCGAACGCTTTGTCAAGAATAACCCAACGTACAATAAGTTTTGCCACAGTTTGAGGTGGGATTTTTCAACCCACGTGCCTTTTCGACGGGAAACTGAGAAGGAACACTTTTTTCATGCCGCGCTCGTCCCTAGTCAACCTTGTGCAATAATATTGATCAGCAACTTCTCTATAATTACACTCATGACCATACTGCGGACAAATAACACGAGTAGGTAAAACACCGTGACTCGTAAAGAAAACTTCAGCACCGTCTTCTTTCCTATAAATATCTTGTATTAATTGATAGTAATCCAAATCACAACCTCCGCAAACCATAGTGAAAAGCAAACTGAAAAAACATTTTGGAATGAGTATGCATTATGAGAGATTCAAAATGTACGTCTCTGATTGGTCGGATAAGGTCACGTGAAACAAAAACCAGATTAAATTGGCTGATTTGACCTATGTTTCCTAATTTTGCCACGAGATGTCTCCCCATAAAACTGGAGAAGACGAGGACCGGCAAAATTTTAACCAGCGGAAAGAGCTAAACACTCGGTCAATGGCCTACAATGGCTGCTTTTTACGTCTAAATTTTTTTTTCCATAAAAAATAATTATTACATTTCCTTGATTTTTATCAGTTTCCCTGAGGTTTCAAGGTGTCCTGAATACGAATTTATATGTTAAATTGTCATAGAATGTCTCCTTCTATCGAAAACAAACAAAGCATTAAAACGAATATTAACCATATATATATATATATATATATATATATATATACACAGGGTGTCCCAAAAAAATGTATACACACTTTAAATACTTATAAAGGCAGTGTTTATTAAAATACATTTCATTTTCAAAATGTAATAGAATCTACAGACATTATTTAATTGTTTTGTCAACGCCTGTTTTCAAACTGACGTCCGTTCTGGTCCAGGCACTGCTGATAACGCGAAGCAATGGAATCGCAAACATCACGAAACATTTCGTTTGGTATTTGTGTGCATTCTCGTTCAATGACTGCTCTCAATTCAGCGACTGTTGCAGGTTTTATAGCGTAGACTTTGTCTTTTAAGTATCCCCATAAAAAAAGTCTAGTGGTGTGAGGTCTGGTGAACGCGGAGGGTATTCTACGAAACAGCTTCGTCCAATCCACATCCACATCGTGCCAAGTACCACTCGCAATACTCCACTCTTCGGTCCGGATCATCTTCATTAATAGCATGGACTAATCTTGGAATGCAACTTTTCCATTGACAGCGCTTCAAAATGCGTTGGACAGACGATTCTGAAATTCCTACCTCACGACTCGCTTGCCGCACAGATTTTCTTGGACTTTGGTGATACGTTTCCAGTACTCTTTCTTGCTTTGTGGGGCTTGTCGATGTCCGTGGTCTTCCGGAACGCTTCTTGTGGACATTCTGAACAGTTCCATCGGCTTCAAACTTATCTCTAATTCGAGTGATGGTAAGTCGCGTTGGTGGATCTGTTTGAAACTCCCTCCTAAACTGTCTTTGCACTTCAACTGCGTTTTCACACTTCCAGTAGCATTTTAGAATGAATTTCCTTTGTTCAAAGCTTAGTCTGACTGCCATTATTAATTCTAATGGGTTTAACTTGGAAAGAAAGAAACATCAATTGAGCTATCAGCTGTTAAAGTGTGTATACATTTTTTTGGGACGCCCTGTATATATATATATATATATATATATATATATATATATATTATATATATATATTATTAACGTAAAGAACGACGCTTGTATAGGAGAATATTCCGCGCAAGATGAGAGCGAGAGAACGAAACAAATGAAAAAATGAGGTAACCACCCGGAATCGAACCCGGGATCTTCCGATTGCCGGTCAGATATGATAACCATTACACCACGGGCCTCACTCAATCAAATGCCGTAATTCCTCTACATACGCGCAGAAACCAATGCCCCAAGGGGGCACCTCCCGCATGCCGTACATAATATACATTTAAACTGCAAACACGCAGTATAATTAACGTAAAGAACGACGCTTGTATAGGAGAATATTCCGCGCAAGATGAGAGCGAGAGAACGAAACAAATGACAAAATGAGGTAACCACCCGGGAATCGAACCCGGGATCTTCCGATTGCCGTTCAGATATGATAACCATTACACCACGGGCCTCACTCATTAGACGAAAGCGCTTGAGCACCATTTTGTGTTTCCTTTCCTTCGTGGATTTATTCATCTATATATATATATATATATTAAGCATAACAATATTAAAACCTCATCAATAAATATATTCTCTTTTTAACTCATGCAAAAGAATCTGCAAGTTTTTATAATCTATTTAATGTTTAAAATCAAACTGTTAAAGACACCAATAACTACGCATACAGATTCAGCTAAGACATAGTACAAAATTAAATCAAGAGGGCCTGAAATCGAACCTTCAACCTCTTAACCCTGGTCAAACAATTTTCGGTACTCTTTAAATATGCGCTCTACTTCAAAAATCGTGATCTATGCAGCAAAATTTTGGGGAAAAGATTCTACATTTTTAGTCATGATTTTTTTTATTATATTATATTTGTTTTTGAAATTATGAAATTATAAAATTACATATTACAATAATTAAATGCATAATTGATGCATAATTTCAGCTTATCAATTTAAGAGAAAATGTAACTAGCGATATACAGAACGAATGTCATTTAAAAAATCGGAGACCAAATCTTGCGAGTTTTTTCTCATTAATCTCCAGACCTAACCTAACCTAACTTAACCTAACCTAACCTAACCACCTGTACCTTTTCAATAACCATTTACCTACCTGTTACTCCTTTAATGCACTGTGATACGGTTATTATCATGGGTAGATCGTATACTTAAGTCAAAAAAGTCCGGTTGAGGAGCATCCAATTTTCTAAGAGAATTTGATCAATGTTAGAAAATCTAGAAGAGGAAGAGCCATTGTTGTCCCAAGGCGATATGATGACTAAGCTGAATGATGCAGCATTGCTTGTATATATTAAGTTAAGGTGTATATATATCCATCTCATAATTGTAAGGTGAGTGAAAAATTCACTTAATTTAGAGCTAGCATTTTTGGGCTCTTGTGGCATCATTGTTTGGGCACTCTTGTGGCATCATTTTTTGGGGCACTGCGCGTCCTTCCTACTCGTTTGTTGAATGCGGCAATTACAGGCCGTGGTCTTATAGAGAGCTCTCTTGCAATTCAGTTTGGTTGTTTAGATACAAGATTGTTGCATCGTGCAATGGTGCAGGTTGTTTTGTTGTTGCAAGGCTTAGAAAGAAGACCATAAATATTGTCCCTTTTGTTTTTTATCTTAATTTTATGCAACTGAGGCCTAAGGAAGGCCCACATCGAGTCAACAACCCTGAGGTAGGACCTAATAGGACCTCCAAGTCCATAAATTTTTAGTCTAACTTAACTTGGGCTGTAGGTTAAACTGGCCCTTCAGAGCTTGGCCGTTCACGGCTCAGCTAGGATTCTGAACCCAGTAAAATAAAAAAAAAATAACATGGTCCTTCGAACCGGATTCTAGCCCAAGACTGAGTCAGTGACTATTTTCCGGCAAAGTTCTGAGTGTGTAAATTGTGTAAATTGCGAAACTTGGCCACTCGTCTGTCGTTGTTTTGGGCCTACATTTTTACCGGTTTGGTTAATTTTGATTTATTATTCGTAGGTGAAGGTTGCAGACTTCAGTGCGCCAGTTACTTGGGTGGAAAATTTGATATTCCATACTGGTGGTTGGTCAGTACCCCAACCAAGCAATTCCGTTTATTTGAAAAAAGCAAAATTTGAGTTTGATCAGTTGGTTAAGTATTTTTGCCAATTCAGCTTATTTGGCATTGAGCCCAATTGTTGTTTGCATTGAAGATGAGTGCAGCTGAATTGAACAAGTTTAAAAAAAGGAGAAGCGCCTACAAAGGTCTAATTACAAAGGTCATTGCCACTATAGATTCTACATAGAGCTAAGGATTTAAGCTTAGCTGCGCAGCTTTCCATATTAGAAACTAAAAAGGTTGCTCTAAGCGAAGTAAATGTTAAAATTGAGGCTCTTATAGAAGAGGATGAAATAGAAAATAACATAATTTACTTTGAAGAGATTATTGATGATATAATTAAAGTATGCCACAGAGCAAAAGAGTTTAGCAGCTCAGTACAGTTAGAGACCAGGTCTAATAATGAAACACAACCCTCAACAAATGGTGTTTGTGAAGTTAAGGTTAACAGATCTGCAGTTCAATTACGAGGCTTGTACTCAAAATTTTCTGGGAGTATTCAGGAATGGCAAGGATGGGCAGACAGTTTTCAATCAGCAGTTCATTCTAGTCAAGTGTTAAGTGCGGTGGAGAAGTTTAATTATTTGCAGTCCCTCTTGGAAGGGGAGGCAGCAAAGACAATAGCAGGATTAGCATTAACAGAGGCTAATTATAATGTAGCTTGGGATATATTAAAGAAACGGTTTGGTAAACCAGAGATCTTAATTAAAAGCCACCTCCGCGAACTTTTAGCTATACCTCCTGTTAATAATCCCAATAGTGTCAAGGAGTTACGGCAGTTATATGATGAATTTGAAGTTAGAACTAGGTCCCTGGACAACTTGGGTGTAGGAATGGAAAGGTATGGTATAATGTTGGTCACTATACTGGAGTCTAAATTGCTAGCTCAATTTTGCTTGAATTAAGTAGGACACTCTACAGAACATGTGTACATCCCCCTTCAGCAGATGTTAAGTCTTTTAGGCACAGAATTAGCAAGACGAGAGGGAATTGAGTTTGCACAGTGGGATGTTAAACAAGGGGACAAAGGCAGGCACAGCACCAAAGTTTCTACAAAAAGGAATAGCCCAGGTACAGTGTCAGCTCTACATGCATCCTCTGAGAATAAATTAAAGGGAATCAAGGAATGCATATTTTGCGAAGGCAACCACAAGTCATATAAATGTGAGGTGGCTGAGGCTTTACCTTTTGAGGAGAGAAAGGACAGGGTAACTAAGTCCACAGCATGTTTTAAATGTTTTTTGAAAGGTCACAGAGCAAGGTTTTGTAAGTTTAAAATTTTGTGCAAAAATCATGGGCCGGCATCAGCCATTATTGTGTGAAAACACTCCTAGTAGGCCTACCCCAGAAGTAGAGACATCAGTGGCACATGCCACTGCTATGAAAGGGAGTAAAAGTAAAGGGGGATTATTGCAAACAGCTGCAGCATTATTAATTGGGAATGATGGAGAAGCTACTGTAAGAGTGTTGTTTGATAGTGGTAGCCAGTGTAGCTTTATTAAGACCAGAATTTCCAGAAAATTGAAGTTTAAAGAACTTAAGAGGGAAAATTTAAGAATTTCTGGGTTTGGGGTTCCGTTCAAAACCGAACCAAATTAAGAAGGTAGAAGTTCTGGTTAAGGGGTTGTTACCACAAAGTCCCACTATCAAGGTCCAAGCTGTAGAGATTGAGGAACTTTGTGCTCCAGTCACTACTTGTTTAGATATGGCATGTGTCCAAGAATTGCAAGTTAAAGGAATTAATTTGGGCAATAATAAGTTTGAAGGAACAGAAGATATTAGTCTTTTGATTGGAGCTGACTATTATTGGGACTTCATCACTGGTAATATTGTCCGCACATCTCGAGGCCGGTAGCTATTGAAAGTAAGCTAGGCTGGATGCTACATGGTAGCTATTGCAATGAAATGGAAGTTAAGCTCTTTTTGTTAAGATTGAGGAGAACAGCCATGGTTTGGAAAGGCATTTGAAAGCGTTTTGGAACTTGAATCCATTGGCATAAAGGACAAACAGGCAAGTACAGTGAACAGTGATGTTTTAGAGCAATTTGAAAAAGGGATTGGGTTTAGAGATGGTTGCTATGAAGTTGGCCTCCCTGGAAGGATTCTTGCAAACCCGTTCAAACCTTCAGCTAGCTAATCGGAGGTTGGAGACTTCATTGTACAGGCTAAGAAAAAATGAGGAGTTGTTAATTGAATACAATGAGGCCATCCTAAGCTATGTAAGGGAGGGCTATGCTGAAAGGGTGCAAGGTGAGCTGGTGAGCCAGGAGGCACATTATCTGCCACACCATGCAGTGGTACGGCGAGACAAAACTACCACCAAACTGAGGGTAGTTTTTGATGGCTCAGCCAAGGACAAAGGTGGTGTGTCCTTGAATGACTGTTTGGATGCTGGGCCAAATTTAAATGCAGATTTATTTTCCTTGTTACTGAGATTCAGGTTTGGTAGAGTAGCATTGACTGCAGATGTGAAGCAAGCCTTTTTGCGGATAAAGTTAAAACCAGAGGACAGAGATGCAGTAAGGTATCTGTGGGTGGATACGAAAGACTTGTTGGAAAATGAACCTAAGGTTCAAGCATATAGAATGAAGTCAGTGTTGTTTGGCCTCAGCTCTAGTCCATTTCTGTTGGCAGCTACTATGCAGTACCATTTTAAAAATATTCTGAAGTCTATCCTAACACTATTGAACACATAAGGAAAAATTTTATGTTGATGATTTGCTGTGTTCCGTGGATAATACAGAAATGGCTAAACAGATATTCATGGAGGCTAGAGCTATAATGAGGGAGGCTGGCATGGAGCTTAGAAAATGGCAGACCAATCATTCTCAATTACAAGAGTTTATGAGTCAGTCCTGTGTAGTACCTGATGCAGCAGAAAGTATTGAGGATTCTGGTATTAAGGAGTTGTGGGCAATAGACACAAAGGTGCTAGGCATTGTTTGGCAGCAAGGAAGGATTTGTTTACCTTCAATGGGAAATCTTTAGTAGAGCTGGCTGAGAATGAGACAAGGTGGACAAAACGTACAGCTCTTAGTTTGGCTTCAAAGGTCTTTGATCCTCTTGGATTCCTGGCTGGGACCAAGCGTTACCTGATCACATGGTAGTAAGGTGGAAATATTGGTTCAAAGAATTGGCACATCTTGGAGACATTGAAATCCAAGATGGTACTTTGGAGAGTTGAACAATAGTCCAGACAATTTGGAGCTGCACATCTTTTGTGATGCAAGTGAGGAAGCCTATGCAACTTGTATTTATATAAGAGGCACATTCAAAGAGGAAGTAAGTTGCAGGTTGGTTGCTGCAAAGAGCAGAGTAGCACCTTTGAAAAGGCTTTCTATTCCAAGGTTGGAATTGATGGGTGCAGTTATTGCTAGTCGGCTTGCAATTACAGTGCAAAAGTCTTTGGCCCTCTATGAAATTCCAAGCTATTATTGGACAGACTCCACTATAGTTTGGCACTGGTTAAGAAGCCAGGCAAGGAAATGGACACCATTTGTTGCCAATAGGGTGGAGGAAATTCAAGCACACACAGATCCAAAGCAATGGAAGCATTGTCCAGGCACCCAAAACCTAGCTGATTTACCAACACGAGGTATTTTAGTGTAAGATCTTGCACAGTCAAGTTTGTGGTGGAATGGGCCAGAGTGGCTAAACTTGGAAGTGAAAACTGGCCTTCTAATCAGTCTATTGTAGGAGAATGCCAGGCTCAATAAGAAAGGGTGAATAGTTGTCAAGTTATGCAGCAGGACCCCATATTGAGGCTTGAGGACATTACCAGTCTGGAAAGGTTGTTAAGAGTGACAGCATGGGTATATAGATTTACAATCAATATTAAGGGAGAAACAAGAAGAGAAGGAATTCTGAACAGTAAGGAGATTCAGCAAGCCAGGCAATACTGGGTGATATATGTGCAGAAGAAAAAATTTGGTGAAGAGAGGGAATTGCTCACCAGCAGTCCATTACAGGTTCTACCAACACATTCTGCTCTCAAGGGTTTGGATGTGTTTTTGGATCAGGATTTATTGAGAGAAGGAGGTAGACTACAGTTTTCTGGGCTTCCAGAGGAGAAACGACATCCAATTTGGCTACCTTCTGGGGGGCACTTTGTGGAACTTTTGATCCTGAATACTCATCATAAGTTGTTACATGCTGGAGTTAGAGAAGTGATAATAGAGATCAGACAACAGTTTTGGATTCCCAAAATTAGACAAGTAGTAAAAAAGGTCTTGCATAAATGTGTCGTTTGCAAGCGTTGGAGTGCAAAGCCTTATTATGAAAAGGTGCTCCACTTCCAAGAGAACGGTGTGTCTATACTGCCCCATTTGATGTAGTGGGAGTAGACTTCGCAGGTCCAGTCTATGTGTATGAGCAAGGGGAGTCTAACAAAGGTTATATATGTCTTTTCACATGTGCTACCACCAGAGCAATCCATTTGGAGTTGGTAAGCAACTTAAGTAGTGATGTATTTCTTTTGGCCTTTAAAAGGTTTGTGAACAGAAGGGGTTTCCCAAATAAAATCATATCGGATAATGCAAAAACCTTCAAAAAGGCTGCAAAGGAACTCCAAGAAGTTTGGTCCTTGCTAAAAGAGGAAGGATTCCAATCCTACTTTTCACACCAAGGGGTACAGTGGGAGTTTATTGTTGAGAGAGCACCATGGGGGAGGATTTTGGGAAAGGCTAGTGAGAAGTGTCCATTAAAGAAACTTTTAGCTAATGCTCATTTGAGCAAAGAAGAATTCTGCACTGTTTTGTGTGAAGTAGAAGCAATGGTGAACAGTAGGCCTATCACTTTTGTTTATAACAGTATGCAGGATGCAGAGCCATTGACACCAAATCATTTTCTTTGTGGTAAACGATTAACATCAAGCCCCAGTTTGCCAGAAGACTTGCAGCCTATCCAGAGCACTCAAGGAGAGTTAACCAGAAGGTTCAGTACCTTGAAGAGCTACAAGATCAGTTATGGAAGAGGTGGCAGATGGAATACTTGCCAGAACTCAATTATTACCCATCAGGCAAGTAAAGGGCTCCAATGCAAATTGTATCAAGGTGGGAGAAGTGGTAATGATTGGGGATGAAAGACCAAGGCAATGCTGGAAGCTTGGCATAATTGAAGAGTTGTTTGTTGGCAAAGACAATTTAGTTAGGTCTGCACTGGTAAAGACTTCAGGAGGAAAGTTAAAGAGACCTATACAAAAACTCTATGCTTTAGAAATCAGCAAAAACACGATAGTCAAGATGAAACATTTGAGTTACAGCCTCATGGAGAAGGCTTGGCTAAATTGCAGAAGGTAATGACAACAATGCCTCTTCGGTGGGGAGTGTTAGAAAATCTAGAAGAGGAAGAACCATTGTTGTCCCAAGGCGATATGATGACTAAGCTGATTGATGCAGCATTGCTTGTATATATTAAGTTAAGGTGTATATATATCCATCTCATAATTGTAAGGTTAGTGAAAAATTCACTTAATTTAGAGCTAGCATTGGCTTGTGGCTCAGGCTGTGGCATCATTTTGGGGCGCTGCGCGTCCTTTCTACTCGTTTGTGGAACGGCACTTACAGGGTGTGGTCTTATAGAGAGCTCTCTTGCAATTCAGTTTGGTTGTTTAGATACAAGATTGTTGCATCGTGCAATAGTCCAGGTTGTGTTGTTGTTGCAAGGTTAGAAAGAAGACCATAAATAGTGCCCCTTTTGTTTTTATCTTAATTATACAACTGAGGCCTAAGGTAGGCCCACATCGAGTCAGCAACCCTGAGTAGGACCTAATAGGATCTCAAATCCGTAAGTTTTTAGTCTAGCTAACTTGGGCTGTAGGTTAAACTGGCCCTTCAGACTTGGCCGTTCACGGCTCAGCTGGGATTCTGAACCCAATAAAATAAAAAAGAATAACAATCAACAACGAAAGACGACTTCTCTCTTTGGGCCTATATTTTAAGTTACCAAACTTTAAGATAAATTATTTTAAACACTTTTTATCATTTGAAAAAGTTTTTGATAGTTTAAAATGAATCCTAATAGCTGACGATACCAAATTTTCCCATTAGACCTAGCCTTTCCTACCTACGTCACCCATAAACACTTTTATAAATTTGAAACTCATAAAGTTTTTTTCCCAAATCAATAGTAAGATATCGCTTGCCTAAAAGAATCATTCATGGAATGACTCCATCATAATTCCACGTCATGACAAAAGCAAAGATACCATTCTTCTCAACAAATCAGATGATGATAATAAGTTGAATAAAGCCCTCAACGACTCCGCAAAATTCAAAAAGATTAATGACAAGCCTCTAGCACTTTCCCTAAACTTGAAGGAAAAAATCAACCGTTTCCTCAAAATTTATATAATCATAATAAAATTTCGGAGGATGATTACGACCAAATACACTCTATCGTCACCGCCCCAGACACTCTTTATGGCAACCCTAAAATACACATACCAAATTTACTCATTAGGTCTATCCTTTTTTGCCTACATCACCCATAATTTCCACATAGCAAAATTCCTAATTCTCCAAAATCCACCATAAACCCTAATGCATAATCAATATTCCATCCCCACTTCCTACGAATTCGTCAAATAAATACTGACGTTGAACAATTCAAACAATCTCCATATGCACAGCTTTGACAGAGTACCAACAATTTATTTTCCATAATCAGAACACAGACCTCAGCCCAACGAAACAAGAATTTACCAAACTGCTAACCCTTGCCACTTCAGACACCTACTTCTTTTCAACTTTACCAACAAACCTACTCAATAGCCAGGGGAGCCCCCTAAGAGCCACACTAGCTAACATCACTCTCTTTTTATCACGAAAATAATGGCTACTCCATTACCCAACCCATTACAAACACACTTATATAAAAGATATGTCGATGACACCTTTCTACTCTTTCACACTGCTAACCACGACCCCCTTTTTATTAACTATCTCAATTCCCAGCATCAAATCATCAAATTCACTAAAGAAAACGTAACTAACATCACTTTACTCTTTTTAGATATAACAATAACAAAACAAAATAATAAATTCAGCACTTCCATATATCGAAAACCTACATATACAGACCTAGATACAAACTACTTAAGTCACACCCAATTACTATATAAAATTAACAGTATTAAAATATTAATCCATCTTACTTATCAACTTTGTTCCTCCTACTTATCCTTCCACTACGAAATAGAATTCGTTCACAGTTTCTGCATTAATAATTCTTTCCCTAAACATTTACTAAATTCTCTAACTAGAAATTTTCTCAACAACATTTATCAACCCCCCTTAAATGCCCTACTGTTAAAAATGATATACATTACTTTTATTCGCCCTACTACGACTATATTAGTTACAAAATACAATCAGAACTTCGCCACCTATTCAACCCACTTTATCCTCAATTTAGTCATCAATTTGTAGCCACCAATAATAACAGCATTAACTCGCATCTCAACCATAAAGAAAAAAAACCCACCCCCTTGTCTCATCAATAGCTACTGTTTCAGTTGTACTCACTGCAATACGAGCTATATTGGCAGCACCATTTGCCAACATCAAACAAGAGTGGACGAACATCGTGTCATTTCTACCCAACGAAATCATCTATAAGAGAGCATTGACACCTCCACAATCACCCACTGCTCCCCAACAATTTCAAAATTATCAATGCAGCATACTAATCAATTAACCGACCTCAGCACCCTCGAATACCTATATATTCTTAGTACATTGACAGTACAAAACCCTGGAATTAATAACACACTGGATTGGTGCACCATTAAATATAATCAATGAATCAATCAGTACAAAACCTACTTTCGACGACTACATTCTTACCTCTATACATTTTTTATAATTTTAACTTTAAATTATTATCATAGAACTGTACAAATATTTTGATATAAAATCTTACTATATTTGTACACTTTTTATTTTTTACTTCTTAGCAATGATGATGGAAATCGAATTTCCGAAACGTCTGACTAATAAACATGTATCACCTTCTAATCCTCCTATTCCTTAGTATATATATATATATATATATATATATTATATATATATATATATATATAAGGAATCTTACTATTGCTCTTAACATTCTGTAGCCAGGCATGGCAAATCTGGGTTTTCTGAGTTTCATTTGTTAACACACAAGAAAGTAAATTGAATTGGAGCCTAAAATAATTATAGATTATAGGCAGGGGTGCAGTGCTGCCGGAGCGTGCCGGAGCGCCGCTCCGGCACCTCTGCAAGAGGAAGTTTGGAGGAATTACCATAACAAGCAACAAAAATATTGTCTCCATTAATTATCAACAGTTTCTTACTAGTCTTGTGAACAATTTGCAGCACCGTATGTTCATGACAACATCCATGAAAGGTTCTCAAACTTCTGAACCTCAAAGTATGTATAAATCACTGCTAAATGAATGTATGTCCTTGAAAAAGACTACTGGCCTGATGAAATACCACCTAATTACGGAGAAGCTGAAATCTCATCTCTCTGTAAGAGGTTTAAGCTTTCTTCTTACTCTGTACTAAATGCCTTTAGAGACTATGTGGAAGATCATGGGCGCCGCATCCCCCAAGATTTACACCCATTACTGAGCTGTTCACAAGTTATTCCTATTAGTACTGCTGGAGTGTGAGAGGGATTCAGTCACATGAACTTGATAATAACAACAACACGCTCAAGAATTCTCATAAATCATGTATCAGCGCTTATGTTTGTTAAACTACATGGACCTCCTCTAGTTCAGTGGAATCCTGAGCCATATGCCATATCATGGCTGCGGTACCACAGATCGGCAGATGACACCAGGACGAGTTGCTTCAGACCCCCGAAAACATATCACGCCTGACCCTTTGTGGAAATTATTGTGAACTTCCCACTGGTGGTATTTGGTAAGCACTAAGTAGTTTTAACTTCTTAAATTGATAAAATACATGATTGCTCTTTTTTCTTTATTTGCTTGATAACTATATTTATTTTATATAATTAGTGAGTGCAAACACGAAATACTTAGTCATCGTGTGGCATATATAGAAACAGGATAGGAAATGGCAGGCTTTTGTCAGGCCCACCAGAGCTCCGGCACCTATAAAACTGGCACTGCACCCCTGATTATAGGTATATAAAATCCTCATTATTATTATTACAATATACATGCCGCAAGACGTATAGCTTTTCATATCTTCAATAGATGAAAGATTCTGTTTCTTGCTGGACAATAATTCATATACTTGTGACGACAGATGTTGATATGAAAGGTTTCTTTTCACGGGTCCAGAGAGTGGAACAAATACTTTCAGAAAATCAGTTGAAAAAATAAGAAGTAGATGTTAACAAATTTTACCACACACACACACACACACATCTCCGCATATTTAGTTATTTATTCTAAGGCTATGATTGGATTACAGTCCTTCAAAAAGGTTCTTCATAATTTTGAAGCTGTACAAAATAGGTCTACCCCTCTAATTAAATTATTAAGGGCTCAGTTTAGAGCTATACTTTTGTATTGCGAATATAATCTATGCATAGCCTTTTGTTTAGATTAATGTATCTAGAGATGGTTTAGAAGCTAATTATTGAATAGGACCAGTGGCCTTAGATCATGCTGGCTTGAAAACTTATCTTAGAATGTATTCTCTATTTTTAATAGGATAAAACTAATTTCTCCATACACATGGGTATTAAAGTTCACGAGGTCTAACATTTCTTAAGCCAATCAAAGGTTGTAAATCTCCTTCAGTATGCTTGGACTGCGACGTGTCTGTAAACTGGTCTAGCTTTTCGGTAATGCAATACCCAATCTTAGTCCAATAATTAAGCTTTTAAGTACACACACAACCACACACACACACATATATATATATGATGAATAAAACCACGAAGGAAAGGAAACACAAAACGGTGCTCAAGCGCTTTCGTCTAATGACATCCTCAGGAACACTGAAATACATAAAAGGTTACGGCCTATATATAGGTTACAGAAAGAGAAAAAAAAAATATATAAATAAATAACATACATACACACAAACATATATACATATATATATATACATATATACACATATATATATATATATATATATATATATATATATGTATATTATATATTATATATATATATATATATACATTCAACTGCAAAGAACACGCAGTATAAATAACGTAAAGAACGACGCTTGTACACGATAGAAAGTTCGTTTGCCTTGTTGAGACAAGGCAAAACGAACTTTCTTTCGAGTCAATAATAACACTCGTACTTTGTCAAAAAATATTTTAGTACTTCCATTTTCCCGGGCTTTTTAGGCATTGCTAATGTACTTAAACTTTTGGATATTAATGTAGTATTTTCATATAACAATATTGTGAAAAATATCATAGTAAAAAATAGCCCTACCAATAATTCAGGCATTATCTATAAAATTGGGTGTAAACAATGTGATTCCTTTTACATAGGTCAGACGGGAAAGGATTTGCACACATGTATAAAACAGCATCAATATTCCGTCAGAACAGGACAGTTGTCCAGTGCTCTTTTTGTCCATTTGTCAGAGTTATCCCACTGTATTGATTGGAATAATGCTTCAGTTTTATTTCATTCGAGCAACATTGTCAATAGAAATATTCTTGAGTCTGCCATTATTCAACTTTCAAATAACTTCAACATAAGCAAAGGTCTTTTTCAACACGATCCTGTTGTTTTGAATTCCTTCAAAACAAATCTAGATAAAAAGGGTAGGACGCTAAATCTTTGGTAAACTTATAAGCTACTTTATTAACTTTTAATCTTCAATTTATTTTTATATATATCGAAACTTGACTCTAAAAAGGCAAAGTGTTAAAACCCGGGCGTATCTCCAGTATAAATTTGTATTATTTTTATAACTCATTTGATCTTGTGCTAAAAATCGATATGCCTCTTTGTTAATCCTCTAGTCCTTAATTTTTACGTTTTATTTTTACTTCTCCGTTTATTGCATATATATATATATATATGTGTGTATGTGTGTAGATATGTATGTATTTATATATATATGTATATATGTTTGTGTGTATGTTATTTATTTATATATATATTTTTTTTTTTCTTTCTGTAACCTATATATAGGCCGTAACCTTTTATGTATTTCAATGTTCCTGAGGATGTCATTAGACGAAAGCGCTTGAGCACCGTTTTGTGTTTCCTTTCCTTCGTGGTTTTATTCATCATAAATATTTTTCACGTGTTACTTTCGTGAAATAATTTTCATATATATATATATATATATATATATATATATATATATATATATATATATATATATATATATATCGTCTACGGGGCATAGTTGAAATAGACGAGCTGTTCATTCGAGATCATCCGTAAATTTGATTCTGTGCACTAAGATGAATATGATATGTTGCACTCACTTGAAGGGACGAGATGTTCTCTTGCACACTCTGCAACACATAACCATGTACACTCCCGGCTCATATGGTATTGTACTGAGACAAGCATCTAATCTTTTTTAAGAATTCAAATTTGACTGCTACAACGACCCTGAGAAATGCACAGTTTAGTCTCTCAAAAATTATATGATCAAAATAAAATTTCGGAGGATGATTACGACCAAATACACTGTAACGTCACCAACCCAGACACCAGGAACAGAGCAAGAGTGTCACGGGCCCCGAGGCAAAACTTATTTACGGGCCCCCTAACAAAATTTTTATTATACATTTATATTGCATTTCTTTGCATTATTTATTTAGCATATATTTAGGAATTATGATACTACTTGTACGCATGGAGGCATAGAAGGCAAAACATTATGCAAAATATTGAGCTTTAAAAAGGATACCGTGAAATAAAAGTTTATTTACAACAACATCAGAATCTTACTTTTCTTGCCTTTCTTTCAGCAAATTCATTAATTAAATCCTCCAAGCTAATATTTCTAGCTTTCTTGTTTTCAATTGATATAATTGAGAGTCCACTTAATCTTTTTTCATTCATAGAATTTGGAAGATAGTTCTTTATTAGTTTAAGTTTTGAAAACGATCTCTCTGCACTTGAAACTGTCAAGGAATTGTGAGGAACAATGTTATGGCAGTCACAACTTCGGGAAAACTTGAGCACAAAGTACTGTTGTCTTTAATTAAAAATGAATATAGCTCATGGATTGTCGTCATTTTTTCAATGTCTGTTTTTAAGGACATTCGAAAAGAGAGTAATTGACTTTGAAATCCAGAGGAAATATAATTTTTCTATTTATTTATTAGCTTTGTTGCTCTCTGAAATAACTTCTCATCACTTGTTGAAACGCCCCGGGCCCCCCCAAAGGCCCTGGCCCCGGGGCACTGCCCCGCCTGCCTCCAGCTAGCAACGCCCCTGCCAGACACTCTTTATAGCCACCTTAAAATACACACACCAAATTTACTCATTCGGTCTATCCTTTTTGCATACATCACCCACAATTTCTACCTAGCAAAATTCCTAATTCCCCCACCACCACCACCCTAGACCGTAATGCAGAATGTATATTCCATCTCCATTTCCTACGAATTTGTCAAAGAATTACTGACGTTCAACAATTCAAACAATCTCCATATGCACAGCTTTCACAGAGTATTCCTCTACAACAACGTGCCAATTAGAAAAGCAATCGACATCATCAACAATTTATTTTCCATTATCAGAACACAGACCTCAACATAACGAAACAAGAATTTACCAAACTGCTAACCCTTGCCACTTCAGACACCTACTTCTTTTCAACTTTACCAACAAACCTATTCAATAGCCAGGGAATCCCCCTAATAGCCACACTAGCTAACATCATTCTCTGTTATCACGAAAATAATGGCTACTCCATTACGCCACCTATTACAAACACACTTATATAAAAGATATGTCGATGACACCTTTCTGCTCTTTCACACTGCTAACTACGACCCCTTTTTTTAACTATCTCAATTCCCAGCATCAAATCATCAAATTCACTAAAGAAAACGTAACTAACAACACCTTACTCTTTTTACTGTAGATATAACAATAACAAAACAAAATTAGAAATTCAGCACTTCCATATATCGAAAACCTACATATGCAGACCTAGATACAAACTACTTAAGTCACACCCCCTTACTATAAAAAATTAACTGTATTAAAATCTTAATCCATCGTACTAATCAACTTTGTTCCTCCTACTTATCCTTCTACTACGAAATAGAATTCGTTCACAGTTTCTGCATTAATAATTCTTTCCCAAAACATTTACTACATTCTCTAACTCGAAATTTTCTCAACAACATTTATCAACCCCCCTTAAAGGCCCTACTGTTAAAAATGATATACTTTACTTTTATTCGCCCTACTACGACTATATTAGTTACAAAATACAATCAGAACTTCGCCAACTACTCAACCCACTTTACCGTCAATTTAGTCATCAATTTGTAGTCACCAATAATAGTAGCATTAACTCGTATCTCAACCATAAAGAAAAAACCCAGCCCATAGTCACATCAATATCTACTGTTTCAGTTGTATTCACTGCAATACGAACTATATTAGCAGCACCATTTGCCAACACCAAACAAGAGTGGACGAACATCACATCGTGTCGTTTCTAACCAACGAAATCATCTATAAGAGATCTTTGACACCTCCACAATCACCTACTGCTCCCCAACAATTTTAAAATTATCAATTCAGCATACTAATCAATCAACCGACCTCAGCACCCTCGAATACCTATATATCCTTAGTACAAAACCATGGAGTTAATAACACACTGGATTGGTGCACCATTAAACATAATCAATGAATCAATCAGTACAAAACCTACTTTCGACGACTACAGTTCTTACCTCTATACATTTTATATAATTTTAACTTTAAATTATTATCATAGGACTGTACAAATATTTTGGTATAAAATCTCTTACTATATTTGTACACTTTTTATTTTTTACTTCTTAGCAATGATGTTGGAAATCGAATTTCCAAAACGTCTGACTAATAAACATGTATCACTTACTGTTGCTCGTAACATTCTGTAGCCAAGCATGGCAAATCTGGGGTTTCTGAATTTCATTTGTTAACACACCAGAAAATAAATTGAATTGAAGCCTAAAATAATTATGGGTTATAGGTATATAAAATCCTCATTATTATTATTACAATATACGTACATGCAGCAAGACGTATTGCTTTTGATATCTTCAATAGATGAAAGATTCTGTTTCTTGCTGGACAATAATTCATATACTTGTGACGACAGATGTTGATATGAAAGGTTTCTTTTCACGGGTCCAGAGAGTGGAACAAATACTTTCAGAAAATCAGTTGAAAAAATAAGAAGTAGATGTTAACAAATTTTACCACACACGACACACACACACACACATCTCCGCATATTTAATTATTTATTCTAAGGCTATGATTGGATTACAGTCCTTCAAAAAGGTTCTTCATAATTTTGAAGCTGTACAAAATAGGTCTATCCCTCTAATTAAATTATTAAGGGCTCAGTTTAGAGCTATACTTTTGTATTGCGAATATAATCTATGCATAGCCTTTTGTTTAGATTAATGTATCTAGAGATGGTTTAGAAGCTAATTATTGAATAGGACCAGTGGCCTTAGATCATGCTGGCTTGAAAACTTATCTTAGAATGTATTCTCTATTTTTAATAGGATAAAACTAATTTCTCCATACACATGGGTATTAAAGTTCACGAGGTCTAACATTTCTTAAGCCAATCAAAGGTTGTAAATCTCCTTCAGTAGGCTTGGACTGCGACGTGTCTGTAAACTGGTATAGCTTTTCGGTAATGGAATACCCAATCTTAGTCCAATAATTCAGTTTTTAAGTACACACACACACACACACACACACACACACACACACACACACACATATATATATATATATCTCGTCTACGGGGCATAGTTGAAATAGACGAGCTGTTCATTCGAGATCATCCGTAAATTTTGATTCTGTGCACTAAGATGAATTTGATATGTTGCACTCACTTGAAGGGACGAGATGTTCGCTTGCACACTCTGTAACACATAACTATGTACACTCCCGGCTCATATGGTACTGTACTGAGACAAGCATCTAATCTTTTTGAAGAATTCAAATTTGACTGCTACAAATACCCTGAGAAATGCACAGTTGTCTCTCAAAAATTATATGATCAAAATAAAATTTCGGAGGATGATTACGACCAAATACACTGTATCGTCAGCAACCCAGACACCAGTAACAGAGCAAGAGTGTCACGGGCCCCGAGGCAAAACTTATTTACGGGCCCCCTAACAAAATTTTTATTATAATTTATATTGCTTTTCTTTGCATTACATATTTAGCATATATTTAAGAATTATGATACTACTTGTACGCATGGAGGCATAGAAGGCAAAACATTATGCAAAATATTGAGCTTTAAAAACGATACCGTGAAATAAAAGTTTACTTACTACAACATCAGAACCTTAATTTTCTTGCCTTTCTTTCAGCAAATTCATTAATTAAATCCTCCAAGTTAATATTTCTAGCTTTCTTGTTTTCAATTGATATAATTGAGAGTCCACTTAATCTTTTTTCATTCATAGAATTTCGAAGATAGTTCTTTATTAGTTTAAGTTTTGAAAACGATGTCTCTGCACTTGAAACTGTCAAGGAATTGTGAGGAACAATGTTATGGCTGTCACAACTTCGGGAAAACTTGATCACAAAGTACTGTTGTCTTTAATTAAAAATGAATATAGCTCATGGATTGTCGTCATTTTTTTCAATGTCTGTTTTTAAGGACATTCGAAAAGAGAGTAACTGACTTTGAAATCCAAATGAAATATAATTTTTCTATTTATTTACTAGCTTTGTTGCTCTTTGAAATAACTTCTCATCACTTGTTGAAACCCCCAGGGCCCCCCCAAAGGCCCTGGCCCCGGGGCACTGCCCCGCCTGCCCCTAGCTAGCTCCGACCCTGCCAGACACTCTTTATAGCCACCGGAAAATACACATACCAAATTTACCCATTCGGCCTATCCTTTTTGCATACATCACCCACAATTTCCACCTAGCAAAATTCCTAATTCCCCCACCACCACCACCCAAGCCCCTAATGCAGAATGAATATTCCATCTCCAATTCCTACGAATTCGTCAAAGAATTACTGACGTTCAACAATTCAAACAATCTCCATATGCACAGCTTTGACAACGTGCCAATTAGAAAAGCCATCGACATCTGCACCATCAATTTATTTTCCACTATCAGAACACAGATCTCAACCTAACGAAACAAGAATTCACCAAACTGCTAACCCTTGCAACTTCAGACACCTACTTCTTTTCAACTTTACCAACAAACCTATTCAATAGCCAGGGGATCCCCCTAACAGCCACACTAGCTAACATCATTCTCTGTTATCACGAAAATAATGGCTACTCCATTACCCCACCCATTACAAGCACACTTATGTAAAGATATGTCGATGACACCTTTCTACCGTTTCACACTGCTAACCACGACCCCCTTTTTATTAACTCTCTCAATTCCCAGCATCAAATCATCAAATTCACTAAAGAAAACGTAACTAACATCACCTTACTCTTTTTAGATATAACAATAACAAAACAAAATAATAAATTCAACACTTCCATATATCGAAAACCTACATATACAGACCTAGATACAAACTACTTAAGTCACACCCAATTACTATATAAAATTAACCGTATTAAAATCTTAATCCATCTTACTTATCAACTTTGTTCCTCCTACTTATCCTTCCACTACGAAATAGAATTCGTTCACAGTTTCTGCATTAATAATTCTTTCCCAAAACATTTACTACATTCTCTAACTAGAAATTTTCTCAGCAACAATTATCAACCCCCCTTAAAGGCCCTACTGTTAAAAATGATATACATTACTTTTATTCGCCCTACTACGAATATATTAGTTACAAAATACAATCAGAAATTCGCCACCTACTCAAACTACTTTACCCTCAATTTAGTCATCAATTTGTAGCCACCAATAATAATAGCATTAACTCGCATCTCAACCATAAAGAAAAAAAAACCGACCCCCTTGTCTCAGCAATAGCTACTGTTTCAGTTGTACTCACTGCAATACGAGCTATATTGGCAGCACCATTTGCCAACATCAAACAAGAGTGGACGAACATCGTGTCATTTCTACCCAACGAAATCATCTATAAGAGATCATTGACACCTCCACAATCACCCACTGCTCCCCAACAATTTCAAAATTATCAATTCAGCATACTAATCAATCAACCGACCTCAGCGCCCTCGAATATCTATATATCATTAGCACAAAACCCTGGAATTAATAACACGCTGGATTGGTGCACCATTAAATATAATCAATGAATCAATCAGTACAAAACCTACTTTCGACGACTACAGTTCTTACCTCTATACATTTTATATAATTTTAACTTTAAATTACTATCATAGAACTGTACAAATATTTTTATATAAAATCTTACTATATTTGTACACTTTTTATTTTTTACTTCCTAGCAATGATGATGGAAATCTAATTTCCGAAACGTCTGACTAATAAACATGTATCACCTTCTAATCCTCCTATTCCTTACTATATATGTACACACACACACACACACATATATATATATATATATATATATATATATATATATATATATATATATAAGGAATCTTACTATTGCTCTTAACATTCTGTAGCCAGGCATGGCAAATCTGGGTTTTCTGAGTTTCATTTGTTAACAAACCAGAAAATAAATTGAATTGAAGACTAAAATAAACCTAAACAAAACCTACTTTCGACGACTACAGTTCTTACCTCTATACATTTTATATAATTTTAACTTTAAATTACTATCATAGAACTGTACAAATATTTTTATATAAAATCTTACTATATTTGTACACTTTTTATTTTTTACTTCCTAGCAATGATGATGGAAATCTAATTTCCGAAACGTCTGACTAATAAACATGTATCACCTTCTAATCCTCCTATTCCTTACTATATATGTACACACACACACACACACATATATATATATATATATATATATATATAAGGAATCTTACTATTGCTCTTAACATTCTGTAGCCAGGCATGGCAAATCTGGGTTTTCTGAGTTTCATTTGTTAACAAACCAGAAAATAAATTGAATTGAAGCCTAAAATAATTATAGATTAATTATAGGTATATAAAATCCTCATTATTATTATTACAATATACATGCCGCAAGACGTATACCTTTTGATATCTTCAATAGATAAAAGATTCTGTTTCTTCCTGGACAATAATTCATATACTCGTTACGACAGATATTGACATGAAAAGGTTCTATTCACGAGTGCAGAGAGTGGAACAAATACTTTCACAAAATCAGTTGAAAAAATAAGAAGTAGATGATAACAAATTTTACCACACACACACACACACACGCACACACACATCTCCGCATATTTAATTATTTATTCAACTATCATTAGCCTTCGATTCTATAGGTAAGGCAACTTTCAGAGTTTCTGGCCACTGCATAATATTTGAGTCTAAGGCTATGATTGGATTACGGTCCTTCAAAAAGGTTCTTCATAATTTTGAAGCTGTACAAAATAGGTCTACCCCTCTAATTAAATTATTAAGGGCTCAGTTTAGAGCTATAATTTTGTATTGCGAATATAATCTATGCATAGCCTTTTGTTTAGATTAATGTATCTAGATGGTTTAGATACTAATTATTGAATAGGACTAGTGGCCTTAGATCATGCTGGCTTGAAAACCTATCTTAGAATGTATACTCTATTTTTAATAGGATAAAAATAGTTTCTCTATACACATGGATATTAAAGTTCACGAGGTCTAACATTTCTTAAGCCTATCAAAGGTTGTAAATCTCCTTCAGTAGGCTTGAACTGCGACGTCTGTCTAAAATGGCCTAAGTTTTCGGTATACAAAAGCCTATCTTTGTCCAATAATTAAGTTTTTAAGTACCACACACACACAGACACACACACACACACATATATATATATATATATATATATCGTAAAGAACGACGCTTTGTGTAGCAGAATATCCCGCGCAAGATGAGAGCGAAAGAACGAAACAAATGAAAAAATGAGGTAACCACCCGGGAATCGAACCCGAGATCTTCCGATTGCCGGTCAGATATGATAACCATTACAACACGGGCCTCACTGAATCAAATGTCGTAATTCCTCTACATGCGCGCAGAAACCAATGCCCCAAAGGGGCACCTCTCGCATGCCATAACATTATATACATTATAAACGCAACCACGCAGTATAATTAACGTAAAGAACGACGCTTTGTATTTCATTTGTTTCTTTCTTTCGCTCTCATCTTGCGCGGGATATTCTCCTATACAAAGCGTCGTTCTTTACGTTAATTATACAGCGTGTTTGCAGTTATAATGTATATAATGTTACGGCATGCGGGAGGTGCCCCTTTGCGGCATTGGTTTCTGCGCGCATGTAGAGGAATTACGACATTTGATTGAGTGAGGCCCATGGCGTAATGGTTATCATATCTGACCCGCAATCGGAAGATCCCGGGTTCGATTCCCGGGTGGTTACCTCATTTTTTTAATTTGTTTCGTTCTTTCGCTGTCATCTTGCGCGGAATATTCTCCTATACAAAGCGTCGTTCTTTACGTTAATTATACTGCGTGTTTGCAGTTATATATATATATATATATATATATATATATATATATATATACAGGGTGGGCCGTAAGTTTCCATACATAGGAAAAATAACATTTTTTATGGACAACCATTTTTATTTATATAATATGCTCTACATGGTTGCCATTGTTTTGAAAACACATTTCAATACGTGTTCCCCACTGTTGATGAACACGCATTAGCACAGTTGACGTTATGCTTGTAATGGCGTTGGTGATACGTTCCTTTAGATGATTTATGTCTCGTATCTTTTCCTGATACACCATGGCCTTCAAGTGCCCCCAAAGATAGAAATCAAGGGCGGTGAGATCTGGGGATCTGGGAGGCCACTCCACAGGACCACGCCGACCAATCCAAGCATCCGGAAACTGCTGATCCAAATTTTCCTATGTATGGAAACATACGGCCCACCCTGTATATATATATATATATATATATATATCGTCTACGGGGCATAATTGAAATAGACGAGCAGTTCATTCGAGATTACCTATAAATTTTGATTCTGTGCACTCAGATGAATATGATATATTGCACTCACTTGAAGGGACGAGATGTGCTCTTGCACTCTCTGTAACATATAACCATGTGCACTCCCGGCTCATATGGTATTGTACTGAGAAAAGCATCTAATCTTTTTGAAGACTTCAAATTTGACTGTTACAACGACCCTGAGAAATGCACAGTTTAGTCTCTCAAAAATTATATGATCAAAATAAAATTTCAGAGGATGATTACGACCAAATACACTGTATCGTGTCCTCCTGAGACACCAAGGACGGAGCAAGAGTGTCACGAGCCCCGAGGCAAAACTTATTTACGGGCCCCCTAACAAAAATTTTATTATACATTTATATTGCTTTTCTTTGCATTATTTATTTAGCATATATTTAAGAATTATGATACTATTTGTACGCATGGAGGCATAGAAGGCAAAACATTATGCAAAAAATTCAGCTTTAAAATGGATACCGTGAAATAAAAGTTTACTTACGACAACATCAGAACTTTACTTTTCTTGCCTTTCTTTCAGCAAATTCATTAATTAAATCCTCCAAGTTAATATTTCTAGCTTTCTTGTTTTCAGTTGATATAATTGAGAGTCCACTTAATCTTTTTTCATTCATAGAATTTCGAAGATAGTTCTTTATTAGTTTAAGTTTTGAAAACGATCTCTCTGCACTTGAAACTGTCAAAGAATTGTGAGGAACAATGTTATGGCAGTCACAACTCCGGGAAAAATTGAGCACAAAGTACTGTTGTCTTTAATTAAAAATGAATATAGCTCATGGATTGTCGTTATTTTATTTTTTCAGTGTCTGTTTGTTAAGTACATTCGGAGAGAGAGTAATTGACTTTGAAATCCAGAGGAAATATCATTTTTATATTTATTTACTAGCTTTGTTGCTCTCTGAAATAACTTCTCATCACTTGTTAAAACGACCCGTCCCCCCCCCAAAGGCCCAGGCCCCGTGGCACTGCCCTGCCTGCCCCTAGCTAGCTCCGCCCCTGCCAGACACTCTTTATGGCCACCGTAAAATACACATACCAAATTTACTCATTAGGCCTATCCTTTTTGCATACATCACCCATAATTTCCACCTAGCAAAATTCCTAATTCCCCACCACCACCACCGTAGCCCCTAATGCAGAATAAATATTCCATCTCCATTTCCTACGAATTTGTCAAAGAATTACTGACGTTCAACAATTCAAACAATCTCCATATGCACAGCTTTCACAGAGTATTCCTCTACAACAACGTGCCAATTAGAAAAGCAATCGACATCATCAACAATTTATTTTCCATTATCAGAACACAGACCTCAACATAACGAAACAAGAATTTACCAAACTGCTAACCCTTGCCACTTCAGACACCTACTTCTTTTCAACTTTACCAACAAACCTATTCAATAGCCAGGGAATCCCCCTAAGAGCCACACTAGCTAACATCATTCTCTGTTATCACGAAAATAATGGCTACTCCATTACGCCACCTATTACAAACACACTTATATAAAAGATATGTCGATGACACCTTTCTGCTCTTTCACACTGCTAACTACGACCCCTTTTTTATTAACTATCTCAATTCCCAGCATCAAATCATCAAATTCACTAAAGAAAACGTAACTAACAACACCTTACTCTTTTTACTGTAGATATAACAATAACAAAACAAAATTAGAAATTCAGCACTTCCATATATCGAAAACCTACATATGCAGACCTAGATACAAACTACTTAAGTCACACCCCCTTACTATAAAAAATTAACTGTATTAAAATCTTAATCCATCGTACTAATCAACTTTGTTCCTCCTACTTATCCTTCTACTACGAAATAGAATTCGTTCACAGTTTCTGCATTAATAATTCTTTCCCAAAACATTTACTACATTCTCTAACTCGAAATTTTCTCAACAACATTTATCAACCCCCCTTAAAGGCCCTACTGTTAAAAATGATATACATTACTTTTATTCGCCCTACTACGACTATATTAGTTACAAAATACAATCAGAACTTCGCCAACTACTCAACCCACTTTACCGTCAATTTAGTCATCAATTAGTAGCCACCAATAATAGTAGCATTAACTCGTATCTCAACCATAAAGAAAAAACCCAGCCCATAGTCACATCAATATCTACTGTTTCAGTTGTATTCACTGCAATACGAACTATATTGGCAGCACCATTGCCACCACCAAACAAGAGTGGACGAACATCACATCGTGTCGTTTCTACCCAACGAAATCATCTATAAGAGATCATTGACACCTCCACAATCACTACTGCTCCCCAACAATTTTAAAATTATCAATTCAGCATACTAATCAATCAACCGACCTCAGCACCCTCGAATACCTATATATCCTTAGTACAAAAACCATGGAGTTAATAACACACTGGATTGGTGCACCATTAAACATAATCAATGAATCAATCAGTACAAAACCTACTTTCGACGACTACAGTTCTTACCTCTATACATTTTATATAATTTTAACTTTAAATTATTATCATAGGACTGTACAAATTTGGTATAAAATCTCTTACTATATTTGTACACTTTTATTTTTACTTCTTAGCAATGATGTTGGAAATCGAATTTCCAAAACGTCTGACTAATAAACATGTATCACCTTCTAATCCTCCTATTCATTACTATATATATATATATATATATATATATATATATATATATATATATATATATATATATATATATGAGGAAACTTACTGTTGCTCGTAACATTCTGTAGCCAGGGATGGCAAATCTGGGGTTTCTGAATTTCATTTGTTAACACACCAGAAAATAAATTGAATTGAAGCCTAAAATAATTATGGGTTATAGGTATATAAAATCCTCATTATTATTATTACAATATACGTACATGCAGCAAGACGTATTGCTTTTGATATCTTCAATAGATGAAAGATTCTGTTTCTTGCTGGACAATAATTCATATACTTGTGACGACAGATGTTGATATGAAAGGTTTCTTTTCACGGGTCCAGAGAGTGGAACAAATACTTTCAGAAAATCAGTTGAAAAAATAAGAAGTAGATGTTAACAAATTTTACCACACACACACACATACACACACACACACACATCGCATATTTAGTTATTTATTCTAAGGCTATGATTGGATTACAGTCCTTCAAAAAGGTTCTTCATAATTTTGAAGCTGTACAAATAGGTCTACCCCTCAATTAAATTATTAAGGGCTCAGTTTAGAGCTATACTTTTGTATTGCGAATATAATCTATGCATAGCCTTTTGTTTAGATTAATGTATCTTGAGATGGTTTAGATACTAATTATTGAATAGGACCAGTGGCCTTAGATCATGCTGGCTTGAAAACTTATCTTAGAATGTATTCTCTATTTTTATTAGGATAAAACTAATTTCTCCATACACATGGGTATTAAAGTTCACGAGGTCTAACATTTCTTAAGCCTATCAAAGGTTGTAAATCTCCTTCAGTAGGCTTGGACTGCGACGTGTCTGTAAACTGTTATAGCTTTTCGGTAATAGAATACCCAATCTTAGTCCAATAATTCAGTTTTTAAGTACACACACACACACACACACAAACACACACACACACACACACACAATATATATATATATATATATATATATATATATCGTCTACGGGGCATAGTTGAAATAGACGAGCTGTTCATTCGAGATCATCCGTAAATTTTGATTCTGTGCACTAAAATGAATTTGATATGTTGCACTCACTTGAAGGGACGAGATGTTCGCTTGCACACTCTGTAACACATAACTATGTACACTCCCGGCTCATATGGTACTGTACTGAGACAAGCATCTAATCTTTTTGAAGAATTCAAATTTGACTGCTACAACGACCCTGAGAAATGCACAGTTAAGTCTCTCAAAAATTATATGATCAAAATAAAATTTCGGAGGATGATTACGACCAAATACACTGTATCGTCAGCAACCCAGACACCAGTAACAGAGCAACAGTGTCACGGGCCCCGAGGCAAAATTATTTACGGGCCCCCTAACAAAATTTTTATTATACATTTATATTGCTTTTCTTTGCATTATATATTTAGCATATATTTAAGAATTATGATACTACTTGTACGCATGGAGGCATAGAAGGCAAAACATTATGCAAAATATTGAGCTTTAAAAACGATACCGTGAAATAAAAGTTTACTTACTACAACATCAGAACCTTACTTTTCTTGCCTTTCTTTCAGCAAATTCATTAATAAAATCCTCCAAGTTAATATTTCTAGCTTTCTTGTTTTCAATTGATATAATTGAGAGTCCACTTAATCTTTTTTCATTCATAGAATTTCGAAGATAGTTCTTTGTTAGTTTAAGTTTTGAAAACGATCTCTCTGCACTTGAAACTGTCAAGGAATTGTGAGGAACAATGTTATGGCTGTCACAACTTCGGGAAAACTTGAACACAAAGTACTGTTGTCTTTAATTAAAAATGAATATAGCTCATGGATTGTCGTCATTTTTTTCAATGTCTGTTTTTAAGGACATTCGAAAAGAGAGTAACTGACTTTGAAATCCAGATGAAATATAATTTTTCTATTTATTTACTAGCTTTGTTGCTCTTTGAAATAACTTCTCATCACTTGTTGAAACCCCCCGGGCCCCCCCCCAAAGGCCCTGGCCCAGGGGCACTGCCCCGCCTGCCCCTAGCTAGCTCCGACCCTGCCAGACACTCTTTATATCCACCGTAAAATACACATACCAAATTTACTCATTCGGTCTATCCTTTTTGCATACATCACCCACAATTTCCATCCAGCAAAATTCCTAATTCCCCCACCACCACCACCACCCAAGCCCCTAATGCAGAATGAATATTCCATCTCCATTTCTTACGAATTCGTCAAAGAATTACTGACGTTCAACAATTCAAACAATCTCCATATGCACAGCTTTGACAACGTGCCAATTAGAAAAGCCATCGACATCTGCACCATCAACTTATTTTCCACTATCAGAACACAGATCTCAACCTAACGAAACAAGAATTCACCAAACTGCTAACCCTTGCAACTTCAGACACCTACTTCTTTTCAACTTTACCAACAAACCTTTTCAATAGCCAGGGGATCCCCCTAAGAGCCACACTAGCTAACATCATTCTCTGTTATCACGAAAATAATGGCTACTCCATTAACCCACCCATTACAAACACACTTATATAAAAGATATGTCGATGACACCATTCTACTCTTTCACACTGCTAACCACGACCCCCTTTTTATTAACTATCTCAATTCCCAGCATCAAATCATCAAATTCACTAAAGAAAACGTAACTAACATCACCTTACTCTTTTTAGATATAACAATAACAAAACAAAATAATAAATTCAGCACTTCCATATATCGAAAACCTACATATACAGACCTAGATACAAACTACTTAAGTCACCCCCCCTTACTATATAAAATTAACAGTATTAAAATCTTAATCCATCTTACTTATCAACTTTGTTCCTCCTACTTATCCTTCCACTACGAAATAGAATTCGTTCACAGTTTCTGCATTAATAATTCTTTCCCAAAACATTTACTACATTCTCTAACTAGAAATTTTCTCAACAACATTTATCAACCCCCCTTAAAGGGTCTACTGTTAAAAATGATATACATTACTTTTATTCGCCCTACTACGACTATATTAGTTACAAATACAATCACAACTTCGCCACCTACTCAACCCACTTTACCCTCAATTTAGTCATCAATTTGTAGCCACCAATGATAATAGCATTAACTCTCATCTCAACCATAAAGAAAAAAACCACCCACTTGTCTCATCAATAGCTACTGTTTCAGTTATACTCACTGAAATACGAGCTATATTAGCAGCACCATTTGCCAACATCAAACAAGAGTGGACGAACATCGTGTCATTTCTACCCAACGAAATCATCTATAAGAGATCATTGACACCTCCACAATCACCCACTGCTCCCCAACAATTTCAAAATTATCATTTCAGCATACTAATCAGTAATCAATCAACCGACCTCAGCGCCCTCGAATATCTATATATCCTTAGCACAAAACCCTGGAATTAATAACACGCTGGATTGGTGCACCATTAAATATAATCAATGAATCAATCAGTACAAAACCTACTTTCGACGACTACAGTTCTTACCTTTATACATTTTATATAATTTTAACTTTAAATTACTATCATAGAACTGTACAAATATTTTTATATAAAATCTTACTATATTTGTACACTTTTTATTTTTTACTTCCTAGCAATGATGATGGAAATCGAATTTCCGAAACGTCTGACTAATGAACATGTATCACCTTCTAATCCTCCTATTCCTTACTATATATGCACACACACACACACACACACACACACATATATATATATATATATATATATATATATATATATATATATATATATATATATATATATATAAGGAATCTTACTATTGCTCTTAACATTCTGTAGCCAGGCATGGCAAATCTGGGTTTTCTGAGTTTCATTTGTTAACAAACCAGAAAATAAATTGAATTGAAGCCTAAAATAATTATAGATTAATTATAGGTATATAAAATCCTCATTATTATTATTACAATATACATGCCGCAAGACGTATACCTTTTGATATCTTCAATAGATAAAAGATTCTGTTTCTTCCTGGACAATAATTCATATACTCGTTACGACAGATATTGACATGAAAAGGTTCTATTCACGAGTGCAGAGAGTGGAACAAATACTTTCACAAAATCAGTTGAAAAAATAAGAAGTAGATGATAACAAATTTTACCACACACACACACACACACGCACACACACTCCGCATATTTAATTATTTATTCAACTATCATTAGCCTTCGATTCTATAGGTAAGGCAACTTTCAGGGTTTCTGGCCACTGCATAATATTTGAGTCTAAGGCTATGATTGGATTACGGTCCTTCAAAAAGGTTCTTCATAATTTTGAAGCTGTACAAAATAGGTCTACCCCTCTAATTAAATTATTAAGGGCTCAGTTTAGAGCTATAATTTTGTATTGCGAATATAATCTATGCATAGCCTTTTGTTTAGATTAATGTATCTAGATGGTTTAGATACTAATTATTGAATAGGACTAGTGGCCTTAGATCATGCTGGCTTGAAAACCTATCTTAGAATGTATACTCTATTTTTAATAGGATAAAAATAGTTTCTCTATACACATGGATATTAAAGTTCACGAGGTCTAACATTTCTTAAGCCTATCAAAGGTTGTAAATCTCCTTCAGTAGGCTTGAACTGCGACGTCTGTCTAAAATGGCCTAAGTTTTCGGTATACAAAAGCCTATCTTTGTCCAATAATTAAGTTTTTAAGTACACACACACACACAGACACACACACACACACACACATATATATATATATATATATATATATATATATATATATATATATATATATATATCGTAAAGAACGACGCTTGTGTAGCAGAATATCCCGCGCAAGATGAGAGCGAAAGAACGAAACAAATGAAAAAATGAGGTAACCACCCGGGAATCGAACCCGGGATCTTCCGATTGCCGGTCAGATATGATAACCATTACACCACGGGCCTAACTGAATCAAATGTCGTAATTCCTCTACATGCCCGCAGAAACCAATGCCCCAAAGGGGCACATCCCGCATGCCATAACATTATATACATTATAAACGCAACCACGCAGTATAATTAACGTAAAGAACGACGCTTTGTATTTCATTTGTTTCTTTCTTTCGCTCTCATCTTGCGCGGGATATTCTCCTATACAAAGCGTCCTTCTTTACGTTAATTATACAGCGTGTTTGCAGTTATAATGTATATAATGTTACGGCATGCGGGAGGTGCCCCTTTGCGGCATTGGTTTCTGCGCGCATGTAGAGGAATTACGACATTTGATTGAGTGAGGCCCATGGCGTAATGGTTATCATATCTGACCCGCAATCGGAAGATCCCGGGTTCGATTCTCGGGTGGTTACCTCATTTTTTTAATTTGTTTCGTTCTTTCGCTCTCATCTTGCGCGGAATATTCTCCTATACAAAGCGTCGTTCTTTACGTTAATTATACTGCGTGTTTGCAGTTATATATATATATATATATATATATATATATATATATATACAGGGTGGGCCGTAAGTTTCCATACATAGGAAAAATAAACATTTTTTATGGACAACCATTTTTATTTATATAATATGCTCTACATGGTTGCCATTGTTTTGAAAACACATTTCAATACGTGTTCCCCACTGTTGATGAACACGCATTAGCACAGTTGACGTTATGCTTGTAATGGCGTTGGTGATACGTTCCTTTAGATGATTTATGTCTCGTATCTTTTCCTGATACACCATGGCCTTCAAGTGCCCCCAAAGATAGAAATCAAGGGCGGTGAGATCTGGGGATCTGGGAGGCCACTCCACAGGCCCACGCCGACCAATCCAAGCATCCGGAAACTGCTGATCCAAATTTTCCTATGTATGGAAACTTACGGCCCACCCTGTATATATATATATATATATCGTCTACGGGGCATAATTGAAATAGACGAGCAGTTCATTCGAGATTACCTATAAATTTTGATTCTGTGCACTCAGATGAATATGATATATTGCACTCACTTGAAGGGACGAGATGTGCTCTTGCACTCTCTGTAACATATAACCATGTGCACTCCCGGCTCATATGGTATTGTACTGAGAAAAGCATCTAATCTTTTTGAAGACTTCAAATTTGACTGTTACAACGACCCTGAGAAATGCACAGTTTAGTCTCTCAAAAATTATATGATCAAAATAAAATTTCAGAGGATGATTACGACCAAATACACTGTATCGTGTCCTCCTGAGACACCAAGGACGGAGCAAGAGTGTCACGAGCCCCGAGGCAAAACTTATTTACGGGCCCCCTAACAAAAATTTTATTATACATTTATATTGCTTTTCTTTGCATTATTTATTTAGCATATATTTAAGAATTATGATACTATTTGTACGCATGGAGGCATAGAAGGCAAAACATTATGCAAAAAATTCAGCTTTAAAATGGATACCGTGAAATAAAAGTTTACTTACGACAACATCAGAACTTTACTTTTCTTGCCTTTCTTTCAGCAAATTCATTAATTAAATCCTCCAAGTTAATATTTCTAGCTTTCTTGTTTTCAGTTGATATAATTGAGAGTCCACTTAATCTTTTTTCATTCATAGAATTTCGAAGATAGTTCTTTATTAGTTTAAGTTTTGAAAACGATCTCTCTGCACTTGAAACTGTCAAAGAATTGTGAGGAACAATGTTATGGCAGTCACAACTCCGGGAAAATTGAGCACAAAGTACTGTTGTCTTTAATTAAAAATGAATATAGCTCATGGATTGTCGTTATTTTATTTTTTCAGTGTCTGTTTGTTAAGTACATTCGGAGAGAGAGTAATTGACTTTGAAATCCAGAGGAAATATCATTTTTATATTTATTTACTAGCTTTGTTGCTCTCTGAAATAACTTCTCATCACTTGTTAAAACACCCGTCCCACCCCCAAAGGCCCAGGCCCCGTGGCACTGCCCTGCCTGCCCCTAGCTAGCTCCGCCCCTGCCAGACACTCTTTATGGCCACCGTAAAATACACATACCAAATTTACTCATTAGGCCTATCCTTTTTGCATACATCACCCATAATTTCCACCTAGCAAAATTCCTAATTCCCCCACCACCACCACCGTAGCCCCTAATGCAGATAAATATTCCATCTCCATTTCCTACGAATTTGTCAAAGAATTACTGACGTTCAACAATTCAAACAATCTCCATATGCACAGCTTTCACAGAGTATTCCTCTACAACAACGTGCCAATTAGAAAAGCAATCGACATCATCAACAATTTATTTTCCATTATCAGAACACAGACCTCAACATAACGAAACAAGAATTTACCAAACTCCTAACCCTTGCCACTTCAGACACCTACTTCTTTTCAACTTTACCAACAAACCTATTCAATAGCCAGGGAATCCCCCTAAGAGCCACACTAGCTAACATCATTCTCTGTTATCACGAAAATAATGGCTACTCCTTACGCCACCTATTACAAACACACTTATATAAAAGATATGTCGATGACACCTTTCTGCTCTTTCACACTGCTAACTACGACCCCTTTTTTATTAACTATCTCAATTCCCAGCATCAAATCATCAAATTCACTAAAGAAAACGTAACTAACACACCTTACTCTTTTTACTGTAGATATAACAATAACAAAACAAAATTAGAAATTCAGCACTTCCATATATCGAAAACCTACATATGCAGACCTAGATACAAACTACTTAAGTCACACCCCCTTACTATAAAAAATTAACTGTATTAAAATCTTAATCCATCGTACTAATCAACTTTGTTCCTCCTACTTATCCTTCTACTACGAAATAGAATTCGTTCACAGTTTCTGCATTAATAATTCTTTCCCAAAACATTTACTACATTCTCTAACTCGAAATTTTCTCAACAACATTTATCAACCCCCTTAAAGGCCCTACTGTTAAAAATGATATACATTACTTTTATTCGCCCTACTACGACTATATTAGTTACAAAATACAATCAGAACTTCGCCAACTACTCAACCCACTTTACCGTCAATTTAGTCATCAATTAGTAGCCACCAATAATAGTAGCATTAACTCGTATCTCAACCATAAAGAAAAAACCCAGCCCATAGTCACATCAATATCTACTGTTTCAGTTGTATTCACTGCAATACGAACTATTGGCAGCACCATTTGCCACCACCAACAAGAGTGGACGAACATCACATCGTGTCGTTTCTACCCAACGAAATCATCTATAAGAGATCATTGACACCTCCACAATCACCTACTGCTCCCCAACAATTTTAAAATTATCAATTCAGCATACTAATCAATCAACCGACTCAGCACCCTCGAATACCTATACATCCTTAGTAAAAACCATGGAGTTAATAACACACTGGATTGGTGCACCATTAAACATAATCAATGAATCAATCAGTACAAAACCTACTTTCGACGACTACAGTTCTTACCTCTATACATTTTATATAATTTTAACTTTAAATTATTATCATAGGACTGTACAATATTTTGGTATAAAATCTCTTACTGTATATTTGTGCACTTTTATTTTTTACTTCTTAGCAATGATGTTGGAAATCGAATTTCCAAGACGTCTGACTAATAAACATGTATCACCTTCTAATCCTCCTATTCATTACTATATATATATATATTATATATATATATATATATTATATATATATATATATATATATATATATATGAGGAAACTTACTGTTGCTCGTAACATTCTGTAGCCAGGGATGGCAAATCTGGGGTTTCTGAATTTCATTTGTTAACACACCAGAAAATAAATTGAATTGAAGCCTAAAATAATTATGGGTTATAGGTATATAAAATCCTCATTATTATTATTACATATACGTACATGCAGCAAGACGTATTGCTTTTGATATCTTCAATAGATGAAAGATTCTGTTTCTTGCTGGACAATAATTCATATACTTGTGACGACAGATGTTGATATGAAAGGTTTCTTTTCACGGGTCCAGAGAGTGGAACAAATACTTTCAGAAAATCAGTTGAAAAAATAAAAGTAGATGTTAACAAATTTTACCACACACACACACATACACACACACACACATCGCATATTTAGTTATTTATTCTAAGGCTATGATTGGATTACAGTCCTTCAAAAAGGTTCTTCATAATTTTGAAGCTGTACAAAATAGGTCTACCCCTCAATTAATTATTAAGGGCTCAGTTTAGAGCTATACTTTTGTATTGCGAATATAACTATGCATAGCCTTTTGTTTAGATTAATGTATCTTGAGATGGTTTAGATACTAATTATTGAATAGGACCAGTGGCCTTAGATCATGCTGGCTTGAAAACTTATCTTAGAATGTATTCTCTATTTTTATTAGGATAAAACTAATTTCTCCATACACATGGGTATTAAAGTTCACGAGGTCTAACATTTCTTAAGCCTATCAAAGGTTGTAAAATCTCCTTCAGTAGGCTTGGACTGCGACGTGTCTGTAAACTGTTATAGCTTTTCGGTAATAGAATACCCAATCTTAGTCCAATAATTCAGTTTTTTAAGTACACACACACACACACACAACACCACACACACACACACACACACACATATATATATATATATATATATATATATATATACGTCTACGGGGCATAGTTGAAATAGACGAGCTGTTCATTCGAGATCATCCGTAAATTTTGATTCTGTGCACTAAATGAATTTGATATGTTGCACTCACTTGAAGGGACGAGATGTTCGCTTGCACACTCTGTAACACATAACTATGTACACTCCCGGCTCATATGGTACTGTACTGAGACAAGCATCTAATCTTTTTGAAGAATTCAAATTTGACTGCTACAACGACCCTGAGAAATGCACAGTTAAGTCTCTCAAAAATTATATGATCAAAATAAAATTTCGGAGGATGATTACGACCAAATACACTGTATCGTCAGCAACCCAGACACCAGTAACAGAGCAACAGTGTCACGGGCCCCGAGGCAAAATTATTTACGGGCCCCCTAACAAAATTTTTATTATACATTTATATTGCTTTTCTTTGCATTATATATTTAGCATATATTTAAGAATTATGATACTACTTGTACGCATGGAGGCATAGAAGGCAAAACATTATGCAAAATATTGAGCTTTAAAAACGATACCGTGAAATAAAAGTTTACTTACTACAACATCAGAACCTTACTTTTCTTGCCTTTCTTTCAGCAAATTCATTAATAAAATCCTCCAAGTTAATATTTCTAGCTTTCTTGTTTTCAATTGATATAATTGAGAGTCCACTTAATCTTTTTTCATTCATAGAATTTCGAAGATAGTTCTTTGTTAGTTTAAGTTTTGAAAACGATCTCTCTGCACTTGAAACTGTCAAGGAATTGTGAGGAACAATGTTATGGCTGTCACAACTTCGGGAAAACTTGAACACAAAGACTGTTGTCTTTAATTAAAAATGAATATAGCTCATGGATTGTCGTCATTTTTTTCAATGTCTGTTTTTAAGGACATTCGAAAAGAGAGTAACTGACTTTGAAATCCAGATGAAATATAATTTTTCTATTTATTTACTAGCTTTGTTGCTCTTTGAAATAACTTCTCATCACTTGTTGAAACCCCCCGGGCCCCCCCCCAAAGGCCCTGGCCCAGGGGCACTGCCCCGCCTGCCCCTAGCTAGCTCCGACCCTGCCAGACACTCTTTATATCCACCGTAAAATACACATACCAAATTTACTCATTCGGTCTATCCTTTTTGCATACATCACCCACAATTTCCATCCAGCAAAATTCCTAATTCCCCCACCCCACCACCACCCAAGCCCCTAATGCAGAATGAATATTCCATCTCCATTTCCTACGAATTCGTCAAAGAATTACTGACGTTCAACAATTCAAACAATCTCCATATGCACAGCTTTGACAACGTGCCAATTAGAAAAGCCATCGACATCTGCACCATCAACTTATTTTCCACTATCAGAACACAGATCTCAACCTAACGAAACAAGAATTCACCAAACTGCTAACCCTTGCAACTTCAGACACCTACTTCTTTTCAACTTTACCAACAAACCTTTCAATAGCCAGGGGATCCCCCTAAGAGCCACACTAGCTAACATCATTCTCTGTTATCACGAAAATAATGGCTACTCCATTAACCCACCCATTACAAACACACTTATATAAAGATATGTCGATGACACCATTCTACTCTTTCACACTGCTAACCACGACCCCCTTTTTATTAACTATCTCAATTCCCAGCATCAAATCATCAAATTCACTAAAGAAAACGTAACTAACATCACCTTACTCTTTTTAGATATAACAATAACAAAACAAAATAATAAATTCAGCACTTCCATATATCGAAAACCTACATATACAGACCTAGATACAAACTACTTAAGTCACCCCCCCTTACTATATAAAATTAACAGTATTAAAATCTTAATCCATCTTACTTATCAACTTTGTTCCTCCTACTTATCCTTCCACTACGAAATAGAATTCGTTCACAGTTTCTGCATTAATAATTCTTTCCCAAAACATTTACTACATTCTCTAACTAGAAATTTTCTACTACGACTATATTAGTTACAAAATACAATCACAACTTCGCCACCTACTCAACCCACTTTACCCTCAATTTAGTCATCAATTTGTAGCCACCAATGATAATAGCATTAACTCTCATCTCAACCATAAAGAAAAAAACCCACCCACTTGTCTCATCAATAGCTACTGTTTCAGTTATACTCACTGAAATACGAGCTATATTAGCAGCACCATTTGCCAACATCAAACAAGAGTGGACGAACATCGTGTCATTTCTACCCAACGAAATCATCTATAAGAGATCATTGACACCTCCACAATCACCCACTGCTCCCCAACAATTTCAAAATTATCATTTCAGCATACTAATCAGTAATCAATCAACCGACCTCAGCGCCCTCGAATATCTATATATCCTTAGCACAAAACCCTGGAATTAATAACACGCTGGATTGGTGCACCATTAAATATAATCAATGAATCAATCAGTACAAAACCTACTTTCGACGACTACAGTTCTTACCTTTATACATTTTATATAATTTTAACTTTAAATTACTATCATAGAACTGTACAAATATTTTTATATAAAATCTTACTATATTTGTACACTTTTTATTTTTTACTTCCTAGCAATGATGATGGAAATCGAATTCCGAAACGTCTGACTAATAACATGTATCACCTTCTAATCCTCCTATTCCTTACTATATATGCACACACACACACACACACACATATATATATATATATATATATATATATATATATATATATATATATATATATATATATAAATATAAGGAATCTTACTATTGCTCTTAACATTCTGTAGCCAGGCATGGCAAATCTGGGTTTTCTGAGTTTCATTTGTTAACAAACCAGAAAATAAATTGAATTGAAGCCTAAAATAATTATAGATTAATTATAGGTATATAAAATCCTCATTATTATTATTACAATATACATGCCGCAAGACGTATACCTTTTGATATCTTCAATAGATAAAAGATTCTGTTTCTTCCTGGACAATAATTCATATACTCGTTACGACAGATATTGACATGAAAAGGTTCTATTCACGAGTGCAGAGAGTGGAACAAATACTTTCACAAAATCAGTTGAAAAAATAAGAAGTAGATGATAACAAATTTTACCAACACACACACACACACACGCACACACACTCCGCATATTTAATTATTTATTCAACTATCATTAGCCTTCGATCTATAGGTAAGGCAACTTTCAGGTTTCTGGCCACTGCATAATATTTGAGTCTAAGGCTATGATTGGATTACGGTCCTTCAAAAGGTTCTTCATAATTTTGAAGCTGTACAAAATAGGTCTACCCCTCTAATTAAATTATTAAGGGCTCAGTTTAGAGCTATAATTTTGTATTGCGAATATAATCTATGCATAGCCTTTTGTTTAGATTAATGTATCTAGATGGTTTAGATACTAATTATTGAATAGGACTAGTGGCCTTAGATCATGCTGGCTTGAAAACCTATCTTAGAATGTATACTCTATTTTTAATAGGATAAAAATAGTTTCTCTATATACATGGATATTAAAGTTCACGAGGTCTAACATTTCTTAAGCCTATCAAAGGTTGTAAATCTCCTTCAGTAGGCTTGAACTGCGACGTCTGTCTAAAATGGCCTAAGTTTTCGGTATACAAAAGCCTATCTTTGTCCAATAATTAAGTTTTTAAGTACACACACACACAGACACACACACACACACACACACATATATATATATATATATATATATATATATATATATATATATATATATATATCGTAAAGAACGACGCTTTGTGTAGCAGAATATCCCGCGCAAGATGAGAGCGAAAGAACGAAACAAATGAAAAAATGAGGTAACCACCCGGGAATCGAACCCGGGATCTTCCGATTGCCGGTCAGATATGATAACCATTACACCACGGGCCTAACTGAATCAAATGTCGTAATTCCTCTACATGCCCGCAGAAACCAATGCCCCCAAAGGGGCACATCCCGCATGCCATAACATTATATACATTATAAACGCAACCACGCAGTATAATTAACGTAAAGAACGACGCTTTGTATTTCATTTGTTTCTTTCTTTCGCTCTCATCTTGCGCGGGATATTCTCCTATACAAAGCGTCCTTCTTTACGTTAATTATACAGCGTGTTTGCAGTTATAATGTATATAATGTTACGGCATGCGGGAGGTGCCCCTTTGCGGCATTGGTTTCTGCGCGCATGTAGAGGAATTACGACATTTGATTGAGTGAGGCCATGGCGTAATGGTTATCATATCTGACCCAATCGGAAGATCCCGGGTTCGATTCTCGGGTGGTTACCTCATTTTTTTAATTTGTTTCGTTCTTTCGCTCTCATCTTGCGCGGAATATTCTCCTATACAAAGCGTCGTTCTTTACGTTAATTATACTGCGTGTTTGCAGTTATATATATATATATATATATATATATATATATATATATATATACAGGGTGGGCCGTAAGTTTCCATACATAGGAAAAATAAACATTTTTTATGGACAACCATTTTTATTTATATAATATGCTCTACATGGTTGCCATTGTTTTGAAAACACATTTCAATACGTGTTCCCCACTGTTGATGAACACGCATTAGCACAGTTGACGTTATGCTTGTAATGGCGTTGGTGATACGTTCCTTTAGATGATTTATGTCTCGTATCTTTTCCTGATACACCATGGCCTTCAAGTGCCCCCAAAGATAGAAATCAAGGGCGGTGAGATCTGGGGATCTGGGAGGCCACTCCACAGGCCCACGCCGACCAATCCAAGCATCCGGAAACTGCTGATCCAAATTTTCCTATGTATGGAAACTTACGGCCCACCCTGTATATATATATATATATATATCGTCTACGGGGCATAATTGAAATAGACGAGCAGTTCATTCGAGATTACCTATAAATTTTGATTCTGTGCACTCAGATGAATATGATATATTGCACTCACTTGAAGGGACGAGATGTGCTCTTGCACTCTCTGTACATATAACCATGTGCACTCCCGGCTCATATGGTATTGTACTGAGAAAAGCATCTAATCTTTTTGAAGACTTCAAATTTGACTGTTACAACGACCCTGAGAAATGCACAGTTTAGTCTCTCAAAAATTATATGATCAAAATAAAATTTCAGAGGATGATTACGACCAAATACACTGTATCGTGTCCTCCTGAGACACCAAGGACGGAGCAAGAGTGTCACGAGCCCCGAGGCAAAACTTATTTACGGGCCCCCCTAACAAAAATTTTATTATACATTTATATTGCTTTTCTTTGCATTATTTATTTAGCATATATTTAAGAATTATGATACTATTTGTACGCATGGAGGCATAGAAGGCAAAACATTATGCAAAAAATTCAGCTTTAAAATGGATACCGTGAAATAAAGTTTACTTACGACAACATCAGAACTTTACTTTTCTTGCCTTTCTTTCAGCAAATTCATTAATTAAATCCTCCAAGTTAATATTTCTAGCTTTCTTGTTTTCAGTTGATATAATTGAGAGTCCACTTAATCTTTTTTCATTCATAGAATTTCGAAGATAGTTCTTTATTAGTTTAAGTTTTGAAAACGATCTCTCTGCACTTGAAACTGTCAAAGAATTGTGAGGAACAATGTTATGGCAGTCACAACTCCGGAAAAATTGAGCACAAAGTACTGTTGTCTTTAATTAAAAATGAATATAGCTCATGGATTGTCGTTATTTTATTTTTTCAGTGTCTGTTTGTTAAGTACATTCGGAGAGAGAGTAATTGACTTTGAAATCCAGAGGAATATCATTTTTATATTTATTTACTAGCTTGTTGCTCTCTGAAATAACTTCTCATCACTGTTAAACGACCCGTCCCCCCCCAAAGGCCCAGGCCCCGTGGCACTGCCTGCCTGCCCCTAGCTAGCTCCGCCCCTGCCAGACACTCTTTATGGCCACCGTAAAATACACATACCAAATTTACTCATTAGGCCTATCCTTTTTGCATACATCACCCATAATTTCCACCTAGCAAAATTCCTAATTCCCCCACCACCACCACCGTAGCCCCTAATGCAGAATAAATATTCCATCTCCATTTCCTACGAATTTGTCAAAGAATTACTGACGTTCAACAATTCAAACAATCTCCATATGCACAGCTTTCACAGAGTATTCCTCTACAACAACGTGCCAATTAGAAAAGCAATCGACATCATCAACAATTTATTTTCCATTATCAGAACACAGACCTCAACATAACGAAACAAGAATTTACCAAACTCTAACCCTTGCCACTTCAGACACCTACTTCTTTTCAACTTTACCACAACCTATTCAATAGCCAGGGAATCCCCCTACGAGCCACACTAGCTAACATCATTCTCTGTTATCACGAAAATAATGGCTACTCCATTACGCCACCTATTACAAACACACTTATATAAAAGATATGTCGATGACACCTTTCTGCTCTTTCACACTGCTAACTACGACCCCTTTTTTATTAACTATCTCAATTCCCAGCATCAAATCATCAAATTCACTAAAGAAACGTAACTACAACACCTTACTCTTTTTACTGTAGATATAACAAAACAAAACAAAATTAGAAATTCAGCACTTCCATATATCGAAAACCTACATATGCAGACCTAGATACAAACTACTTAAGTCACACCCCCTTACTATAAAAAATTAACTGTATTAAAACTTAATCCATCGTACTAATCAACTTTGTTCCTCCTACTTATCCTTCTACTACGAAATAGAATTCGTTCACAGTTTCTGCATTAATAATTCTTTCCCAAAACATTACTACATTCTCTAACTCGAAATTTTTCTCAACAACATTTATCAACCCCCCTTAAAGGCCCTACTGTTAAAAATGATATACATTACTTTTATTCGCCCTACTACGACTATATTAGTTACAAATACAATCAGAACTTCGCCAACTACTCAACCCACTTTACCGTCAATTTAGTCATCATTAGTAGCCACCAATAATAGTAGCATTAACTCGTATCTCAACCATAAAGAAAAAACCCAGCCCATAGTCACATCAATATCTAACTGTTTCAGTTGTATTCACCTGCATAGAACTATATTGGCAGCACCATTTGCCACCACCAAACAAGAGTGGACGAACATCACATCGTGTCGTTTCTACCCAACGAAATCATCTATAAGAGATCATTGCACCTCCACAATCACCTACTGCTCCCAACAATTTTAAAATTATCAATTCAGCATACTAATCAATCAACCGACCTCAGCACCCTCGAATACCTATACATCCTTAGTACAAAACCATGGAGTTAATAACACACTGGATTGGTGCACCATTAAACATATCAATGAATCAATCAGTACAAAACCTACTTTCGACGACTACAGTTCTTACCTCTATACATTTTATATAATTTTAACTTTAAATTATTATCATAGGACTGTACAAATATTTTGGTATAAAATCTCTTACTATAGTTTGTGCACTTTTTATTTTTTACTTCTTAGCAATGATGTTGGAAATCGAATTTCCAAGACGTCTGACTAATAACATGTATCACCTTCTAATCCTCCTATTCATTTACTATATATATATAGATATATATATATATATATATATATATATATATATATATATATATATATATATATATATGAGGAAACTTACTGTTGCTCGTAACATTCTGTAGCCAGGGATGGCAAATCTGGGGTTTCTGAATTTCATTTGTTAACACACCAGAAAATAAATTGAATTGAAGCCTAAAATAATTATGGGTTATAGGTATATAAAATCCTCATTATTATTACAATATACGTACATGCAGCAAGACGTATTGCTTTTGATATCTTCAATAGATGAAAGATTCTGTTTCTTGCTGGACAATAATTCATATACTTGTGACGACAGATGTTGATATGAAAGGTTTCTTTTCACGGGTCCAGAGAGTGGAACAAATACTTTCAGAAAATCAGTTGAAAAAATAAGAAGTAGATGTTAACAAATTTTACCACACACACACACATACACACACACACACACATCGCATATTTAGTTATTTATTCTAAGGCTATGATTGGATTACAGTCCTTCAAAAAGGTTCTTCATAATTTTGAAGCTGTACAAAATAGGTCTACCCCTCAATTAAATTATTAAGGGCTCAGTTTAGAGCTATACTTTTGTATTGCGAATATAATCTATGCATAGCCTTTTGTTTAGATTAATGTATCTTGAGATGGTTTAGATACTAATTATTGAATAGGACCAGTGGCCTTAGATCATGCTGGCTTGAAAACTTATCTTAGAATGTATTCTCTATTTTTATTAGGATAAAACTAATTTCTCCATACACATGGGTATTAAAGTTCACGAGGTCTAACATTTCTTAAGCCTATCAAAGGTTGTAAATCTCCTTCAGTAGGCTTGGACTGCGACGTGTCTGTAAACTGTTATAGCTTTTCGGTAATAGAATACCCAATCTTAGTCCAATAATTCAGTTTTTAAGTACACACACACACACACACACACACACACACACACACACACACACACACATATATATATATATATATATATATATATATATATATATCGTCTACGGGGCATAGTTGAAATAGACGAGCTGTTCATTCGAGATCATCCGTAAATTTTGATTCTGTGCACTAAAATGAATTTGATATGTTGCACTCACTTGAAGGGACGAGATGTTCGCTTGCACACTCTGTAACACATAACTATGTACACTCCCGGCTCATATGGTACTGTACTGAGACAAGCATCTAATCTTTTTGAAGAATTCAAATTTGACTGCTACAACGACCCTGAGAAATGCACAGTTAAGTCTCTCAAAAATTATATGATCAAAATAAAATTTCGGAGGATGATTACGACCAAATACACTGTATCGTCAGCAACCCAGACACCAGTAACAGAGCAACAGTGTCACGGGCCCCGAGGCAAAATTATTTACGGGCCCCCTAACAAAATTTTTATTATACATTTATATTGCTTTTCTTTGCATTATATATTTAGCATATATTTAAGAATTATGATACTACTTGTACGCATGGAGGCATAGAAGGCAAAACATTATGCAAAATATTGAGCTTTAAAAACGATACCGTGAAATAAAAGTTTACTTACTACAACATCAGAACCTTACTTTTCTTGCCTTTCTTTCAGCAAATTCATTAATAAAATCCTCCAAGTTAATATTTCTAGCTTTCTTGTTTTCAATTGATATAATTGAGAGTCCACTTAATCTTTTTTCATTCATAGAATTTCGAAGATAGTTCTTTGTTAGTTTAAGTTTTGAAAACGATCTCTCTGCACTTGAAACTGTCAAGGAATTGTGAGGAACAATGTTATGGCTGTCACAACTTCGGGAAAACTTGAACACAAAGTACTGTTGTCTTTAATTAAAAATGAATATAGCTCATGGATTGTCGTCATTTTTTTCAATGTCTGTTTTTAAGGACATTCGAAAAGAGAGTAACTGACTTTGAAATCCAGATGAAATATAATTTTTCTATTTATTTACTAGCTTTGTTGCTCTTTGAAATAACTTCTCATCACTTGTTGAAACCCCCCGGGCCCCCCCCCAAAGGCCCTGGCCCAGGGGCACTGCCCCGCCTGCCCCTAGCTAGCTCCGACCCTGCCAGACACTCTTTATATCCACCGTAAAATACACATACCAAATTTACTCATTCGGTCTATCCTTTTTGCATACATCACCCACAATTTCCATCCAGCAAAATTCCTAATTCCCCCACCACCACCACCACCCAAGCCCCTAATGCAGAATGAATATTCCATCTCCATTTCTACGAATTCGTCAAAGAATTACTGACGTTCAACAATTCAAACAATCTCCATATGCACAGCTTTGACAACGTGCCAATTAGAAAAGCCATCGACATCTGCACCATCAACTTATTTTCCACTATCAGAACACAGATCTCAACCTAACGAAACAAGAATTCACCAAACTGCTAACCCTTGCAACTTCAGACACCTACTTCTTTTCAACTTTACCAACAAACCTTTTCAATAGCCAGGGGATCCCCCTAAGAGCCACACTAGCTAACATCATTCTCTGTTATCACGAAAATAATGGCTACTCCATTAACCCACCCATTACAAACACACTTATATAAAAGATATGTCGATGACACCATTCTACTCTTTCACACTGCTAACCACGACCCCCTTTTTATTAACTATCTCAATTCCCAGCATCAAATCATCAAATTCACTAAAGAAAACGTAACTAACATCACCTTACTCTTTTTAGATATAACAATAACAAAACAAAATAATAAATTCAGCACTTCCATATATCGAAAACCTACATATACAGACCTAGATACAAACTACTTAAGTCACACCCCCTTACTATATAAAATTAACAGTATTAAAATCTTAATCCATCTTACTTATCAACTTTGTTCCTCCTACTTATCCTTCCACTACGAAATAGAATTCGTTCACAGTTTCTGCATTAATAATTCTTTCCCAAAACATTTACTACATTCTCTAACTAGAAATTTTCTCAACAACATTTATCAACCCCCCTTAAAGGGTCTACTGTTAAAAATGATATACATTACTTTTATTCGCCCTACTACGACTATATTAGTTACAAAATACAATCACAACTTCGCCACCTACTCAACCCACTTTACCCTCAATTTAGTCATCAATTTGTAGCCACCAATGATAATAGCATTAACTCTCATCTCAACCATAAAGAAAAAAAACCCACCCACTTGTCTCATCAATAGCTACTGTTTCAGTTATACTCACTGAAATACGAGCTATATTGGCAGCACCATTTGCCAACATCAAACAAGAGTGGACGAACATCGTGTCATTTCTACCCAACGAAATCATCTATAAGAGATCATTGACACCTCCACAATCACCCACTGCTCCCCAACAATTTCAAAATTATCATTCAGCATACTAATCAATCAACCGACCTCAGCGCCCTCGATATATCTATATATCCTTAGCACAAAACCCTGGAATTAATAACACGCTGGATTGGTGCACCATTAAATATAATCAATGAATCAATCAGTACAAAACCTACTTTCGACGACTACAGTTCTTACCTTTATACATTTTATATAATTTTAACTTTAAATTACTATCATAGAACTGTACAAATATTTTTATATAAAATCTTACTATATTTGTACACTTTTTTTTTTTACTTCCTAGCAATGATGATGGAAATCGAATTTCCGAAACGTCTGACTAATAAACATGTATCACCTTCTAATCCTCCTATTCCTTACTATATATGTACACACACACACACACACACATATATATATATATATATATATATATATATATATATATATATATATATATATAAGGAATCTTACTATTGCTCTTAACATTCTGTAGCCAGGCATGGCAAATCTGGGTTTTCTGAGTTTCATTTGTTAACAAACCAGAAAATAAATTGAATTGAAGCCTAAAATAAACCTAAACAAAACCTACTTTCGACGACTACAGTTCTTACCTCTATACATTTTATATAATTTTAACTTTAAATTACTATCATAGAACTGTACAAATATTTTTATATAAAATCTTACTATATTTGTACACTTTTTATTTTTTACTTCCTAGCAATGATGATGGAAATCTAATTTCCGAAACGTCTGACTAATAAACATGTATCACCTTCTAATCCTCCTATTCCTTACTATATATGTACACACACACACACATATATATATATATATATATATATATATATATATATATATATATATATATATATAAGGAATCTTACTATTGCTCTTAACATTCTGTAGCCAGGCATGGCAAATCTGGGTTTTCTGAGTTTCATTTGTTAACAAACCAGAAAATAAATTGAATTGAAGCCTAAATAAACCTAAACAAAACCTACTTTCGACGACTACAGTTCTTACCTCTATACATTTTATATAATTTTAACTTAAATTACTATCATAGAACTGTACAAATATTTTTATATAAAATCTTACTATACTATATTTGTACACTTTTTATTTTTACTTCCTAGCAATGATGATGGAAATCGAATTTCCGAAACGTCTGACTAATGAACATGTATCACCTTCTAATCCTCCTATTCCTTACTATATATGCACACACACACACACACACACACACACATATATATATATATATATATATATATATATATATATATATATATATATATATATATATATATATATAAGGAATCTTACTATTGCTCTTAACATTCTGTAGCCAGGCATGGCAAATCTGGGTTTTCTGAGTTTCATTTGTTAACAAACCAGAAAATAAATTGAATTGAAGCCTAAAATAATTATAGATTAATTATAGGTATATAAAATCCTCATTATTATTATTACAATATACATGCCGCAAGACGTATACCTTTTGATATCTTCAATAGATAAAAGATTCTGTTTCTTCCTGGACAATAATTCATATACTCGTTACGACAGATATTGACATGAAAAGGTTCTATTCACGAGTGCAGAGAGTGGAACAAATACTTTCACAAAATCAGTTGAAAAAATAAGAAGTAGATGATAACAAATTTTACCACACACACACACACACGCACGCACACACATCTCCGCATATTTAATTATTTATTCAACTATCATTAGCCTTCGATTCTATAGGTAAGGCAACTTTCAGGGTTTCTGGCCACTGCAATATTTGAGTCTAAGGCTATGATTGGATTACGGTCCTTCAAAAAGGTTCTTCATAATTTGAAGCTGTACAAAATAGGTCTACCCTCTAATTAAATTATTAAGGGCTCAGTTTAGAGCTATAATTTTGTATTGCGAATATAATCTATGCATAGCCTTTTGTTTAGATTAATGTATCTAGATGGTTTAGATACTAATTATTGAATAGGACTAGTGGCCTTAGATCATGCTGGCTTGAAAACCTATCTTAGAATGTATACTCTATTTTTAATAGGATAAAAATAGTTTCTCTATACACATGGATATTAAAGTTCACGAGGTCTAACATTTCTTAAGCCTATCAAAGGTTGTAAATCTCCTTCAGTAGGCTTGAACTGCGACGTCTGTCTAAAATGGCCTAAGTTTTCGGTATACAAAAGCCTATCTTGTCCAATAATTAAGTTTTTAAGTACACACACACACACAGACACACACACACACACACATATATATTATATATATATATCGTAAAGAACGACGCTTTGTGTAGCAGAATATCCCGCGCAAGATGAGAGCGAAAGAACGAAACAAATGAAAAAATGAGGTAACCACCCGGGAATCGAACCCGGGATCTTCCGATTGCCGGTCAGATATGATAACCATTACACCACGGGCCTAACTGAATCAAATGTCGTAATTCCTCTACATGCCCGCAGAAACCAATGCCCCAAAGGGGCACATCCCGCATGCCATAACATTATACATTATAAACGCATCCACGCAGTATAATTAACGTAAAGAACGACGCTTTGTATTTCATTTGTTTCTTTCTTTCGCTCTCATCTTGCGCGGGATATTCTCCTATACAAAGCGTCCTTCTTTACGTTAATTATACAGCGTGTTTGCAGTTATAATGTATATAATGTTACGGCATGCGGGAGGTGCCCCTTTGCGGCATTGGTTCTGCGCGCATGTAGAGGAATTACGACATTTGATTGAGTGAGGCCCATGGCGTAATGGTTATCATATCTGACCGCAATCGGAAGATCCCGGGTTCGATTCTCGGGTGGTTACCTCATTTTTTAATTTGTTTCGTTCTTTCGCTCTCATCTTGCGCGGAATATTCTCCTATACAAAGCGTCGTTCTTTACGTTAATTATACTGCGTGTTTGCAGTTATATATATATATATATATATATATATATATATATATATATATATATATATATATATACAGGGTGGGCCGTAAGTTTCCATACATAGGAAAAATAAACATTTTTTATGGACAACCATTTTTATTTATTATAATATGCTCTACATGGTTGCCATTGTTTTGAAAACACATTTCAATACGTGTTCCCCACTGTTGATGAACACGCATTAGCACAGTTGACGTTATGCTTGTAATGGCGTTGGTGATACGTTCCTTTAGATGATTTATGTCTCGTATCTTTTCCTGATACACCATGGCCTTCAAGTGCCCCAAAGATAGAAATCAAGGGCTGTGAGATCTGGGGATCTGGGAGGCCACTCCACAGGCCCACGCCGACCAATCCAAGCATCCGGAAAACTGCTGATCCAAATTTTCCTATGTATGGAAACTTACGGCCCACCCTGTATATATATATATATATATATCGTCTACGGGGCATAATTGAAATAGACGAGCAGTTCATTCGAGATTACCTATAAATTTTGATTCTGTGCACTCAGATGAATATGATATATTGCACTCACTTGAAGGGACGAGATGTGCTCTTGCACTCTCTGTAACATATAACCATGTGCACTCCCGGCTCATATGGTATTGTACTGAGAAAAGCATCTAATCTTTTTGAAGACTTCAAATTTGACTGTTACAACGACCCTGAGAAATGCACAGTTTAGTCTCTCAAAAATTATATGATCAAAATAAAATTTCAGAGGATGATTACGACCAAATACACTGTATCGTGTCCTCCTGAGACACCAAGGACGGAGCAAGAGTGTCACGAGCCCCGAGGCAAAACTTATTTACGGGCCCCCTAACAAAAATTTTATTATACATTTATATTGCTTTTCTTTGCATTATTTATTTAGCATATATTTAAGAATTATGATACTATTTGTACGCATGGAGGCATAGAAGGCAAAACATTATGCAAAAAATTCAGCTTTAAAATGGATACCGTGAAATAAAAGTTTACTTACGACAACATCAGAACTTTACTTTTCTTGCCTTTCTTTCAGCAAATTCATTAATTAAATCCTCCAAGTTAATATTTCTAGCTTTCTTGTTTTCAGTTGATATAATTGGGAGTCCACTTAATCTTTTTTCATTCATAGAATTTCGAAGATAGTTCTTTATTAGTTTAAGTTTTGAAAACGATCTCTCTGCACTTGAAACTGTCAAAGAATTGTGAGGAACAATGTTATGGCAGTCACAACTCCGGGAAAAATTGAGCACAAAGTACTGTTGTCTTTAATTAAAAATGAATATAGCTCATGGATTGTCGTTATTTTATTTTTTCAGTGTCTGTTTGTTAAGGACATTCGGAGAGAGAGTAATTGACTTTGAAATCCAGAGGAAATATCATTTTATATTTATTTACTAGCTTTGTTGCTCTCTGAAATAACTTCTCATCACTTGAAACAACCCGTCCCCCCCCAAAGGCCCAGGCCCCGTGACACTGCCCTGCCTGCCCCTAGCTAGCTCCGCCCCTGCCAGACACTCTTTATGGCCACCGTAAAATACACATACCAAATTTACTCATTAGGCCTATCCTTTTTGCATACATCACCCATAATTTCCACCTAGCAAAATTCCTAATTCCCCCACCACCACCACCGTAGCCCCTAATGCAGAATAAATATTCCATCTCCATTTCCTACGAATTTGTCAAAGAATTACTGACGTTCAACAATTCAAACAATCTCCATATGCACAGCTTTCACAGAGTATTCCTCTACAACAACGTGCCAATTAGAAAAGCAATCGACATCATCAACAATTTATTTTCCATTATCAGAACACAGACCTCAACATAACGAAACAAGAATTTACCAAACTCCTAACCCTTGCCACTTCAGACACCTACTTCTTTTCAACTTTACCAACAAACCTATTCAATAGCCAGGGAATCCCCCTAAGAGCCACACTAGCTAACATCATTCTCTGTTATCACGAAAATAATGGCTACTCCATTACGCCACCTATTACAAACACACTTATATAAAAGATATGTCGATGACACCTTTCTGCTCTTTCACACTGCTAACTACGACCCTTTTTTATTAACTATCTCAATTCCCAGCATCAAATCATCAAATTCACTAAAGAAAACGTAACTAACAACACCTTACTCTTTTTACTGTAGATATAACAAAACAAAACAAAATTAGAAATTCAGCACTTCCATATATCGAAAACCTACATATGCAGACCTAGATACAAACTACTTAAGTCACACACCCCTTACTATAAAAAATTAACTGTATTAAAATCTTAATCCATCGTACTAATCAACTTTGTTCCTCCTACTTATCCTTCTACTACGAAATAGAATTCGTTCACAGTTTCTGCATTAATAATTCTTTCCCAAAACATTTACTACATTCTCTAACTCGAAATTTTCTCAACAACATTTATCAACCCCCCTTAAAGGCCCTACTGTTAAAAATGATATACATTACTTTTATTCGCCCTACTACGACTATATTAGTTACAAAATACAATCAGAACTTCGCCAATACTCAACCCACTTTACCGTCAATTTAGTCATCAATTAGTAGCCACCAATAATAGTAGCATTAACTCGTATCTCAACCATAAAGAAAAAACCCAGCCCATAGTCACATCAATATCTACTGTTTCAGTTGTATTCACTGCAATACGAACTATATTGGCAGCACCATTTGCCACCACCAAACAAGAGTGGACGAACATCACATCGTGTCGTTTCCCAACGAAATCATCTATAAGAGATCATTGACACCTCCACAATCACCTACTGCTCCCAACAATTTTAAAATTATCAATTCAGCATACTAATCAATCAACCGACCTCAGCACCCTCGAATACCTATATCCTTAGTACAAAACCATGGAGTTAATAACACACTGGATTGGTGCACCATTAAACATAATCAATGAATCAATCAGTACAAAACCTACTTTCGACGACTACAGTTCTTACCTCTATACATTTTATATAATTTAACTTTAAATTATTATCATAGGACTGTACACAATATTTTGGTATAAAATCTCTACTACTGTATATTTGTACACTTTTTATTTTTTACTTCTTAGCAATGATGTTGGAAATCGAATTCCAAGACGTCTGACTAATAAACATGTATCACCTTCTAATCCTCCTATTCATTACTATATATATATATATATAATATATATATAATGTTATAATGTTATAATGTTTCAGACCAACAAAGACCCTAGGGTCCACTCATGGCTGGTACCTAACTGTATGTCCTCCGTGGTGGTGGAGGGGACCTACAATTTTACGGGTGGTCCGAACCACAAGAACATAAGAAAACTTATTTAAAAACTGCGGGTAAATTGGCAACGACCAATTTTTACGAAACTATATAATTATCAATTTAAAAATAATTAATTATCGGTTTAAAACTAAAGATAGAATCTCGGTCCAGAGGAGCAAGTCATAATAGACTACTATCCACAAATAGTTACATTCTATATCTATTTATAACGGACATGCAAATATATCAGACCAAAATCCAGTCAATTTCATTACGGTATCCATCAAGTCACGGTCCATATCGATTGCGGACCAAGTCAAAATTTACAACCATATACATTATCAATTTAAAAATAATTAATTATCGATTTAAAACTAAAGATAGAATCTCTCGATCCAGAGGATCAAGTCATAATAGACTACTATCTACAAATATGTTACACTCTATATCTATTATATAACGGACATGCAAATATATCAGATCCAAAGAATCCAGTCAATTTCATTATGGTATCCATTAAGTACACGGTTCATATCGATTGCGGACCAAGTCAATTTACAACCATTACTGTACTGTTGCTCGTAACATTCTTAGCCAGGGATGGCAAATCTGGGTTTCTGAATTTCATTTGTTAACACACCAGAAAATACAAATGAATTGAAGCCTAAAATAATTATGGGTTATAGGTATATAAAATCCTCATTATTATTATTACAATATACGTACATGCAGCAAGACTTATTGCTTTTGATATCTTCAATAGATGAAAGATTCTGTTTCTTGCTGGACAATAATTCATATACTTGTGACGACAGATGTTGATATGAAAGGTTTCTTTTCACGGGTCCAGAGAGTGGAACAAATACTTTCAGAAAATCAGTTGAAAAAATAAGAAGTAGATGTTAACAAATTTTACCACACACACACACACACACACACATCGCATATTTAGTTATTTATTCTAAGGCTATGATTGGATTACAGTCCTTCAAAAAGGTTCTTCATAATTTTGAAGCTGTACAAAATAGGTCTACCCCTCTAATTAAATTATTAAGGGCTCAGTTTAGAGCTATACTTTTGTATTGCGAATATAATCTATGCATAGCCTTTTGTTTAGATTAATGTATCTTGAGATGGTTTAGATACTAATTATTGAATAGGACCAGTGGCCTTAGATCATGCTGGCTTGAAAACTTATCTTAGAATGTATTCTCTATTTTTAATAGGATAAAACTAATTTCTCCATACACATGGGTATTAAAGTTCACGAGGTCTAACATTTCTTAAGCCTATCAAAGGTTGTAAATCTCCTTCAGTAGGCTTGGACTGCGACGTGTCTGTAAACTGGTATAGCTTTTCGGTAATAGAATACCCAATCTTAGTCCAATAATTCAGTTTTTAAGTACACACACACACACACACACACACATATATATATATATCTCGTCTACGGGGCATAGTTGAAATAGACGAGCTGTTCATTCGAGATCATCCGTAAATTTTGATTCTGTGCACTAAGATGAATTTGATATGTTGCACTCACTTGAAGGGACGAGATGTTCGCTTGCACACTCTGTAACACATAACTATGTACACTCCGGCTCATATGGTACTGTACTGAGACAAGCATCTAATCTTTTTGAAGAATTCAAATTTGACTGCTACAACGACCCTGAGAAATGCACAGTTAAGTCTCTCAAAAATTATATGATCAAAATAAAATTTCGGAGGATGATTACGACCAAATACACTGTATCGTCAGCAACCCAGACACCAGTAACAGAGCAAGAGTGTCACGGGCCCCGAGGCAAAATTATTTACGGGCCCCTAACAAAATTTTTATTATACATTTATATTGCTTTTCTTTGCATTATATATTTAGCATATATTTAAGAATTATGATACTATTTGTACGCATGGAGGCATAGAAGGCAAAACATTATGCAAAATATTGAGCTTTAAAAACGATACCGTGAAATAAAAGTTTACTTACTACAACATCAGAATCTTACTTTTCTTGCCTTTCTTTCAGCAAATTCATTAATAAAATCCTCCAAGTTAATATTTCTAGCTTTCTTGTTTTCAGTTGATATAATTGAGAGTCCACTTAATCTTTTTTCATTCATAGAATTTCGAAGATAGTTCTTTATTAGTTTAAGTTTTGAAAACGATCTCTCTGCACTTGAAACTGTCAAAGAATTGTGAGGAACAATGTTATGGCAGTCACAACTCCGGGAAAAATTGAGCACAAAGTACTGTTGTCTTTAATTAAAAATGAATATAGCTCATGGATTGTCGTTATTTTATTTTTTCAGTGTCTGTTTGTTAAGGACGTTCGGAGAGAGAGTAATTGACTTTGAAATCCAGAGGAAATATCATTTTTATATTTATTTACTAGCTTTGTTGCTCTCTGAAATAACTTCTCATCACTTGTTAAAACGACCCGTCCCCCCCCCAAAGGCCAAGGCCCCGTGGCACTGCCCTGCCTGCCCCTAGCTAGCTCCGCCCCTGCCAGACACTCTTTATGGCCACCGTAAAATACACATACCAAATTTACTCATTAGGCCTATCCTTTTTGCATACATCACCCATAATTTCCACCTAGCAAAATTCCTAATTCCCCCACCACCACCACCCTAGCCCCTAATGCAGAATAAATATTCCATCTCCATTTCCTACGAATTTGTCAAAGAATTACTGACGTTCAACAATTCAAACAATCTCCATATGCACAGCTTTCACAGAGTATTCCTCTACAACAACGTGCCAATTAGAAAAGCAATCGACATCATCAACAATTTATTTTCCATTATCAGAACACAGACCTCAACAAGCGTAATTTAGAGATAGTTATAGCTGCGGATAGTAAACATAATCCAAAAAAGTTTTTTGAATACGTAAATAATCGTAAGCCGGTAAAGGATAACATAGGCCCTCTAGTGGATGTAAATGGCGCTTTGGCTTCTGACGCTCAGGCGATGGCGGGTATTTTCAATAACTTTTTTGCGACAGTTTTTACCGTAGAGGACGTAAATAATGTCCCCGACGTTGACGATATCGTTCCATTTAGTAGCGAGACTATTTTAGATGAAATAACTGTTTACGAGGCTGAGATTGCGCATTATATCGATAGGCTAAAAGTTAGCAAGGCTCCAGGCCCTGACGCTTTTTATCCTAGACATTTGAAAGATTTGAAAGACGTTATCGTAGGCCCCTTAGCGAAGATTTTAATCAGTCACTCGAAACGGGGATTATTCCTGAAGACTTCAAATTAGCTAACGTCACGCCTATTTTTAAAAAAGGCGACCGCGCGGTAGCTAGCAATTATAGGCCCATTAGCTTAACGTCAATTGTCGGTAAACTTTTGGAATCCGTAGTTAGGGATCGTATTATCGATCACTTAGAAAGTAGGGGTTTGATTAATAGTAGTCAGCACGGGTTTCGACGCCATAGGTCTTGTTTAACTAATTTGTTAGAATTTTATAACGAAATAGTGCGCGAATACGATAGGCATAGGGCAGCTGACGTTATTTATTTAGATTTTAAAAAGGCGTTCGATACAGTTCCGCATAGGAGACTAATTGCGAAGGTTAAAGCGCACGGTATCCGCGGTCAGGTAGCTAACTGGTTAGAAGAATGGCTTCGTGCTAGGAGGCAGAGGGTCGTAGTTAATGGTAGTGAATCGGGGTGGTTAGAGGTAGGTAGTGGTGTCCCACAGGGTTCAGTGTTAGGCCCATTGTTATTCGTAATTTACATTAACGACATAGATGTAGGATTGATTAGTAACGTGTCAAAATTCGCGGACGATACTAAAATAGGCGGTAAGGTTGTTAACGAGGACGATAGAAATAGGATCCAAGACGATGTAGATAGGATTATGGAGTGGACGGATAAGTGGCAGATGCAATTTAACGTAGATAAATGTAAAGTTTTGCATATAGGTTCTCGCAACAATAATTACGTGTACACGATGGATGATAGGGATTTAGCGAGCGTTGACGAGGAAGTAGATTTAGGCGTACGCGTAACTAAAGATTTAAAGGTTAGGAACCAGTGCCTGGAGTCTTGCGCAAAAGCTAATAGGATGTTAGGCTTCATAGCGCGTAATTTCGAATTTAAATCGAAGGATATTATATTGCCCCTTTACAAGTCCCTAGTCAGGCCTCATTTAGAATATGCCGTTCAGTTTTGGTGCCCGTACTTGCGTGAGGATATTGATAGGTTAGAAAGGGTTCAGCGTCGTGCCACGAAACTGATTCCGTCATTGCGCAATAAGCCTTATGAAGATAGAATTAAAGAGCTAGACTTGTATTCACTCGAAACTAGGAGATTAAGGGGGAGCTTATTGAAGTTTTCAAAATCGTTAATAACATCGATAACGTAAATTTTGACAAATTGTTCACTTTTGATAATAGTAATACTTGCAATAACGGATTTAAGTTGCGTGGCAGGCGTTTTATTACTAATATCGCTAAAAACTTCTTTACGTTTAAAGTAATTGATAAATGGAATAATCTTCCCGCGTCAGTCGTTCATTCTACCAGCGTTAATATGTTTAAGAACCGTCTTGACAGACATTTTAAAGGTATTAACGTTGTTTAATTTAAAAAACAACAAAGTTAGCAACGGAAGCTCTGGTGGTGGTGCTCGAGGATGAGTCTGTTGACGATGAATGCCAGCTTGTGACATGCCAGCGTGTGATGCCAGCAATAAAATTATAAAAAAAATTAAAAAAAATTAGACTAACACGAATGTAGATGTAGCTCATAACGTAAACTAACCCACTTTTTGTTTAACTTTACCTACTTTTTTTTTTTTTCCTTACTTTGCATGTCTCTAACTCTTTTCTTGCATGTTTGTAGTTTGCATGGTATGACAGTGAGTTAAGACTGTGTTTGCATGGTTTGTAAGCGTTCTTATTTTACTTCTTTTCATCTTTCACCCCTCTCCTATTCTCTCCGACTATCTTTCTGACTTGTCGGCAGTGGCCGGCGGATGATGATGGTGAGACACTTTTCCTCTTTTTCTGAATGAATGTTAACCCATGAGTGATAGGTGTTGCTCTTACTTAACCCCTTATTCTCTTCTCTTCTCTTAACCCGCTACTCTTTCCTTTCTCTCGGGCTAACCTTAGAGTGGATCTTAGGGTCTTTGTTAGCCTTAGCTTCTGTAGATCTGTAGATCTGTAACGAAACAAGAATTTACCAAACTGCTAACCCTTGCCACTTCAGACACCTACTTCTTTTCAACTTTACCAACAAACCTATTCAATAGCCAGGGAATCCCCCTAAGAGCCACACTAGCTAACATCATTCTCTGTTATCACGAAAATAATGGCTATTCCATTACGCCACCTATTACAAACACACTTATATAAAAGATATGTCGATGACACCTTTCTGCTCTTTCACACTGCTAACTACGACCCCTTTTTTATTAACTATCT